>JAKOGI010000317.1:0-227500 GCA_029747015.1 Carnegiea gigantea
ATATGTTATATAAGCCGTATTGTGTCACTGAATGGGTGCTGCTTGCTCAGTAAGTACATATACCCCTATGGTTATGGAATAGAAAACCGACATGGTAGTCGGATGGCTTGAGGTTGAATTAATGAGAGTTTTAAGGTTTTTTGTGATCGATGTTGTGTGGGAAGGGAGCCTGTGTTGTGTTTGACCGCAATCGTGTGGATTGTGAGGCCATGTGTGGCTTATTCTGCTGAGTTGATTATGAAATGTTTGAATGTGTTACGTGCAAACATGCCTTTCCCTTTTATGTCATTAAGTTTCATCTTGTGAGTGAGGGTGAGTTTGAAAAAGAAGGTTTTCGGGGTTATAACTAATGGTAGCCATAATTATTAGCGATCGATGGCCCATTTTAACTATACAAATACAGTTTTGGGAGTGAACCTGCTAGAACAGGGGAATCCCTAAGGAGTTTAAATAAAAAGAGAGCACGTTATATGAAAAAGGATTTCGCTGTGAGAGGCAGCAAACTTAATAGCCGTTATGACCATACGCTTTAAATTGGCTAAGATAATGTGCTTTGGACAATATTATATGAATGATGGGAGTGAACTCGCTAGAACGAGGGAATCCCTAGCCTAGAGGATAAGTCCTAGTAAAAGGAAACCCTAGAAGACCCTGACGAGGATAATGGTCCAATATGTCATATGTAGCCATCCCGAAAGTAAGTGCTTAAGCATGAGAGTTAGATTTCACTATGGGGTTGAGAATAGATCTCACCTAACCAGTACCCTGTAATGATCTTATGCCAAAAGTATTTTCCTAATAAGTAAGAAAAGCAGTTTGCATTTCTCCAGTTTAAGTATTTTAGAAAGAAAGAAAGTTTTTAAGGGCGCCATTAAGAGGCCAGTTAGAATGAGATTCAAATAGTTTTTAAGGGTCATTAGAGGACCATCATGAAAGAGATTCCTTTTAAAGAATATGAGCCTCAAAGAGGCTAAGAAAAGAGTTTTATGAGCCTCAAGAGGCTAAGAAAAGGGTTTTTATGAGCCTAAAGAGGCTAAGTAAAGTCTTTTCAAAAAAAGAAATAAAGATCTTTGTGCATGTCTTGTGATTAAGATTTTAAGTACCGTATGAATGAAATTCTAAGTAAAGCATGGCCATATCCTTCTAATGCATCGAGCATATAAGCTTGAATGTGCATCTTCTGAGGAAGAAAGTTCCTTGCATAATCTCTACTCCATGTGTTTAAGCATCTCGCATAAATGAATTGGATAGACAAGGCATAAATCACGTATTACACCACATAGCCTATAGTTGGGAATTAACAAAATTCTCTATCGTTCAGAAAGAAGAAAGGAAGATCTCTGTGCATATCCTATGCTTATTTTATGAATGAATGTTTGAATGAAAAATCAATTAAGGAATGGCTATATTCCCGCAATGAATCATACATTTAAACTTTTAATGTACATAACCTATGAAAGAAGATTCAGTGCATAGTTTCTGTTGCCCGTTTATGTGATTGAGTGCTCGGTTTTAAAGAGATTTGGTTATTTAGGGACCTAAAAATGAGTTTGAGTGGCTAGAATGAACTTTATGGGTAACAACCCGTCCTTGGGCACTATGGCATCCTAATATGATAGTAATACATAAATACGTGACATATGACTATTAATGGTATTATTGCCTATAGTGGTTTTGGTTTTAATGAGTCGAAGAATGTTAGGCGATAATTTGTTGCATTTTACATGTCTTTTTCGCCTAATCTTAGCTCATATAATAACGTAATCCTTAGAGTTTTTCCTGATTTATTAAGTATTCTTTGAGATTTTTACTTGTTTTGTTTATTCTTGCAGGTAATAAGTTAAACCAAACAAATCCTGCAAAAAGGGGTGAAAAAGGATCAAAACAGGTGAAAAGACGGAAAAACGGGAGCCAGCCGGCAGAGCCGGCCAGCAATGTGGCGCGGTGGGGCCGTGCCACGTGGCACGGTCATGCCTCTTCCCATTCTACTGCGCGCTATTCGGTCCCATCTCGCGTTCTATTTAAGGCATTCTTCGGGGTTCGCTTGGGGGTTCTCTCTTTTCTCTACTTCCTAAGAGTAGTTTAGGTTAGGTTCTAGCAAATAAAACCTCAGGAGGAGGATTAGTTTAGGATTGAAGATTGTAATGTTGGATTCAACCTTTGGATTTCAAGTTTCTTCATCAATCAAGACTAAGTTTTCTCCCCTTTTATCTCTTCAGTTTATATCTCGTTCTTGTTTATCTTTTGTTAGTTTACTTAATTCTTGTATTTGTTTGTTTAGTTTCAATGTTTAGTTTTTGTTGTTGATTTATGTTATTTAGTTGTTTAGATTCGTTTTATTTCATTCTCTTTATTTTGTTCTTCAAGTTCATGTTCTTGCTTGTTAGTTTAGGTTTTGATGTGTTTGTGATATTTAGTTGGTAGATTGTATTGGCTTGGATTGTAATTAGCCTTTTAATGGCTAATTAGTCTTATATTTGGCCCAGCCATATCCAATCTATGCTTAGAACTTAGAGTCTTCCCTCATGCCCACCAAGTATTCGATGAAATGCTTGAGAGAGCTTTCATCCATATTTTTGGGCGATTGACTTATGCTGAGAGGTGAGGTCAATTTGCTAGTGTGGGAGAGGGAATAGCTGAGTTCGGGACATGAAAATAGTACTCGATCTGAGCTAGGTCCGAGGGTTGCTAATTTTATGGTCTAATTGGGCTAACCCCATGAAAATAGGTGGTTAGGCTAATTAGACTAGCTCATGACCCTTGAGAGATGGCTTGGGTGGTCTTTGATGGTGCAACCGACCTTCTCTTGTTCATAGTGTAGTTTGGATAGGTTAGGACTCGTCAGAATTAGTTGATTCACTCATTGGTTAAATCACAACTCCAAGTCGCTTTTTCTATGTTTGTTAGCATAGTTTAGTTTACCCTTTGTTTTCCTTTGATTTCGCCTAGTTCGAGACGCTTTAGTTAGTCTTGATAGTTGGAAACACAATTCTCTGCGGACGACACCCCAAGTACTCAACGATACACCTTGCACTTGGGGTTTATAAATATTAAAACTTTTTCTGCAACAAGTTTTTGACGCCGTTGTCGGGGAATTGGCGTTTTCAATATCGAAGCCCACTTGAGTATTCGAGACTAGGCTTTTATTATTAAAAAAAGAAATTCTTAACCAAAAAAAAATTTCAATGGCAATTTTCCATTTTCCCCAATGTGAGCAAGAATTATTTTACCGTTATTGGGATCGTTTACATGCTTATCTTGCTCAATGTGTTTCTTGTGGATGTTTATATGGGAAATGGGAAATATTGCATGTTGTTGATGAGGGTATGAATTGTGAGACCCGTGCTCTTTTTGAGCATTGAGATTTGTATACTAGAAATGTCGAACAAGCATAGGATTTTCTTAATTGGTTGGCTCAGGATACTTATGAATTTGATATTAGTTGTGCTAATTCTTACAACCCAGTCCCTTGCATCCCTGATTATGCCCCTCCTTTGTGTGAAACTTGTCATTGTTCCGATCATGACAACACTTCTTGTCCTTATTATATTTCTGATGATAGCCTTGCTAGAATTAGTAGTATGATAGAGACAATGAAAAAGCAACAAGCTAAGTTTGAAAATAAAATGCGTGAGTTTGACCGATCACATAAGACCGACCTCAGGTTTAGTTCTCCTAAACATGATGTTTGTTTGTGTGAAGATGGTGCGTCTTTTACTCCCCTAGAATCCAAACTAGAGGCAGTACTTGACCCTTCCCTAACTGCTCCATCCCTTGTTGCTCCACCCTCACCCAGTACCCTTAGGGACAACACTACGTTTAACATGACCTTTCCTGATCCACCTCCCCCTTTAGCTCAGTCGACAGAGTTCGAGGTAGGTGAGACCTTTACTGTTAACGCGAGTGTTAATAAGGATGATGTTTGTTATGATTCAGACAATGATCTTATTGAGGTGCATGATTCTGATGCGGCTCCTGTAGGGAGGTCTTATGGGGATGTTGTGGTTACTATGCCAGCTAGTCCTAATCTTGTTGAGAATGTATCCCCTGACCACCTTGATACACTCCACGTTTCTCCTTCAGGTTCACCACCCTCCCCTTCCCCTAAGTGCCATAATTTATCACTCGTTGTATGTCATGATATGCTTGAGGGGAATGAGATAGATTGTATGGACTCCCTAGGTATCTTCAGAGGGTATGACCTCTCCCTTGATCCTTATAGCTTGTACCTATGTTAACCACTGCAATTGACTTCTTCACTGATTTTTCAAAGGCATTCGATAAATTTAGGAGAGCACTTACTATTATTTCTGCATTCCTTTTTAAGTGCTCTTACTTACACCCATCTGAGGTGCATGCTCAGATGTTTGATAAGTTCCTATGAGTTTTGACGGCATCTGAATGGGTACCTTGGGTCATGAGATGAGGAGGAGTGGCTGATGCTCCTTCGACCTCCCACAGCACCATCTTGAAGAGGTGATAGTTTAGGTGCACCCAGCACCTAATCTGGTATGATCGTTCCACTTTTCTCCCTTTTTCTTTTTTCTTTTCTTCCTTTTTCTTTTTGTACATAGTTGTGGATATCTAGGAGCGTGTTTTTCTTTGTTGGTGATCAACTTTGAGGTGAGCCTTGGGATGTTGTTGAGCCGATTGAGGGCCATGATCACCTTTTTGTGCTTTTTTTTTTTAATAGTTGTATTGTATATGCTTGCTTTTGGTGTGTTAGCTTGTGTATATTTATGTTTTCCTTCTTTTTGTATTTTTGTATGTTTTTGTGGTAGTGGTGACTCCTCGACTCCCAATGAGGACATTGTGAGATTTAGGTGTGGGGGAGGAGTAGTCTCTATGCCACCTTATTTGAGGGAGCTTTGTACCGTTTCGATTGGCTTTGATCCTTTGTACTTTAGCTATTGGCTTATATATAAACATGATGTGCATGATAGATCTTTGTCCTAAATGAGTAATTCGAACTCCAATTCTAACCCCAATAGTCCATTATACAAGTGCAATCTAGTCCCTATTCTTACCATCATCATTATCTTTGGATCTTAATCTTCCATGATCGATTCTCCCACTTGTCTTTGCATACTACTACTCTTGTTCTTGGTTGGTTTCCACTTATGGTTCAAAAAAAAAAAAAAGGATCTATATATATAAAAGTGGAAACCACCTTTAGTTTGGAAGGATAAGTGTCCCTTTGAGGCAATACTACTACTAGGAACACTTGATAGGCACCCCTTTGAGACGTGCGCTACTGGATGCTACCCTTTGAGGTAATACTACTACTGGAAAAGCTTTCCTTCCAAGTTAATAAGTTAATAATGTAGTTTGTGTAGGTCGTGTGGGAGTGAGTTTGATTTTGACAAGCCTGAGTCCTAGGATGATGATACACAAGCAAACCATGCACATGGATGGATTCAGAGTTTTGATGTACAGTGGGGTGCAAAATTGGTGCTTCGATGTTGTCATGAGGATAGAGACTCTTGATGTGTACATTCTGTCTATATGCAGGTTAATATCGTTGTGTGCATGGGTGATTTGCTTAGTTGGAATGTGCAGACTCCTCCCTTGCATATATTTGTGTTTTGTTTGTAAATCCATTTTATTTTTCTGTTTGTGTTTTTCTCTTCCTTTTCCCTTCTACTTTTTCTTTTTCAAAAATTTTATGGGTATATCTTCTGCAAACCTTCATGAGACCTTACTCGTCCACCTAGGGGAACCAAGGGATTTAACGGGCTTGTTGTATACGCTAAATGCAATCGCGATTCCTGCGAAAGTGAGTTAGGTTTCTAAATTAGTTTTTCTTTTATTTTACTCGAGGACGAGCAAAAGATAGGTGTGGGGGTATTTGTTAGGCAATAATTTATCGCATTTTACATATCTTTTTCGCCTAATCTTAGCTCATATAATAACGTAATCCTTAGAGTTTTTCTGGATTTATTAAGTATTCTTTGAGATTTTTACTTGTTTTGTTTATTCTTGCAGGTAATAAGTTGAACCAAGCAAATCCGATAAAAGGGGGTGAAAAAGGATCGAAACAGACGAAAAGACGGAAAGACGGGAGCCAGCCGGCAAAGCCGGCCAGCAATGTGGCACGGTGGGGCCGTGCCACATAGGCACGGCCGTGCCTCTTCCCGTTCTGTCGCGCGCTGTTCGTTTCCGTCTCGCGTTCTATTTAAGGCCTTCTTCAGGGTTCGCTTGGGGGTTCTCTCTTTTCTCTACTTCCTGAGGGTAGTTTAGGTTAGGTTCTAGCAAATAAAAGCTCAAGAGGAGGATTAGTTTAGGATTGAAGATTATAATGTTGGATTCAACCTTTGGATTTCAAGTTCCGTCATCAATTCAAGACTAAGTTTTCTCCCCTTTTATCTCTTCAGTTTATATCTCATTCTTGTTTATCTTTTGTTAGTTTACTTAATTCTTGTATTTGTTTGTTTAGTTTCAATGTTTAGTTTTTGTTGCTGATTTATGTTATTTAGTTGTTTAGATTCGTTTTATTTCATTCTCTTTATTTTGTTCTTCAAGTTCATGTTCTTGTTTATTAGTTTAGGTTTTGATGTGTTTGTGATATTTAGTTGGTAGATTGTGTTGGCTTGGATTGTGATTAGCCTCTTGATGGCTAATTAGTCTTGTATTTAGCCTAACCATACCCAATCTATGCTTAGAACTTAGAGTTTTCCCTCATGCCCGCCAAGTGTTCGATGAAATGCTTGAGAGAGCTTTCATCCATATTTTTAGGCGATTGACTTATGCTGAGAGGTGAGGTCAATTTGTTAGTGTGGGGGAGGAAATAGCCGAGTTCGGGACATGAAAATATTACTTGATCCAAGTTAGGTCCGAGGGTTGCTAATTTTATGGTCTAATTGAGCTAACCCTATGAAAATAGGTAGTTAAGCTAATTAGACTAGTTCATGACCCTTGAGAGAGGGCTTGGGTGGTCTTTGATGGTGCAACCGACCATCTCTTGTTCATAGTGTAGTTTAGGTAGGTTAGGACTCGTCTGAATTAGTTGGTTCACTCATTGGTCAAATCACAACTTCAAGTCGCTTTTTTTATATTTGTTAGCGTAGTTTAGTTTACCCTTTGTTTTCCTTTGATTTCGCCTAACTCGAGATGCTTTAGTTAGCCTTGATAGTTGGAAACACAATTTCCTGCGGACGACACCCCAAGTACTCAACGATACACCTTGCACTTGGGGTTTATAAATATTAAAACTTTTTCTGCATCAAAGAACACTCACTGAGCGTGTGGTTAGTTATCCCATTACTCTTTTTCTTTTTTCCCAGGTTTTCTTTATGACAGGTGAAGTCGATTATATATGCCAAGATGGGAACTATGATTGCCCAAATTATGTTTGAAAGGGTGTCATGTGAGCACATACAGAAGTAGATTTACGTGTTAAAAGATGTAATATGATGTATTCATAGTTTTGTAATTATATGCAATTACAGCACTCTAATTCATATAAGGCATATTATTTGTAAGTCACTTTGTATGGCCATGTGAGCTAACTATCTTATTAGTCAGTTGTCTTTTTAATTGAAGTTGTCTATATTTTGGGATGCAAACCCCCAGTACTCTGATTGTGTGAACCGTTGAGTTATATCTTTAATTTCTTTTTTATTAATGAACTATATTGTTTGATGTACTTCGAGCGAGTTGCTCATTGAGTTATGAACTTCGTCACGTAGCCGTTGAGCTTATTTTAGAATTTTTTACGCTTGCGTTGATTGCAAGAGTTTGTTGTAAGGCTTTTAACCTGAAAATGATTAGTTTTTAGGGAAAACTCTGTCCGTTCCGCCCTAGAAATTCAGTAGAAAGTAAGAAAACATAATGCTCCTAACCCTAGGGACTGGGGGTGTTACATATATATACACACACACACACCCCTATATATATATATATATATATAGCTAATTATATATATATATATATATATATATATATATATATATATATATTATTTGTGTGTGTGTATATATATATATATATATATATATTTGTGTATATATAATATATATATATATATATATATATATATATATATATATATATATATATATATATTGATAGACACACACAAACACATACAACGGGATGACTAAGGCTCAATTTTATTCTCTCTCTTCATTTTCATGGCCTAATGTGAGTTTAGTTGTGATTCAACTTGACTGACTTGGTCAAACTTCAAGAAAGAAATGCATGATGTTGGGCTGATATTTTAGGGATAAAAATAGTTGATTCCCATGAAAAGTGGACAAGGAGGTGGGTTGAAATCATATAAATAGCAAGGCAAGTATAGCAGCCGAAGGCATCAATTGTTCATCCCATTCTTCATTTCACTCTTTCTCTTCCTTCCATTGTCATCAATTAAAGAGAGCTTGTGCTAGGTAAAATTATTGGGGTTGAGAGAATTATAAGAAAATAAGCTATTTTGGCTATTTTTTTCCCCTCTTCTCTTTCATCTCCTTTTATGAAGCTAATTAGAGAGTTTGATCTTTCATTGTGCTAATATGTTGTAACATGAACATCAAAGTTTGGTTATATGGATTGAAATATACCATTAATTAAAATATGACTAGTCTAATTTCAATGGTATTTTCTTTACCTATGATCGACTAGGTTGTTTATCTAGGATCGAGATGGATTCTTGACTTACTCCATTGATTTTGCTAATTTCTTTCGGGATTAATATTATTGTCTCTTTGTATTGCATAATTTTTAGTGTTTCATCACTTTTAATTTATTAGGCTCATATGAGTTGAAAGAGAAGGGGAAAAAAACCAAAAAAAACTTATTTTCTTCTAATTCTCTCAAAGCAAATAATTTTGCCTAGCACAACTCTCTGTAATTAATGACAGTGGAAGGAAGAGGAAAGTGAAAATGAAGAATGGGATGAATGATAAATGCCTTTGGCAGCTGCCCTTGCCTTGTTACTTATAGTGATTTCACCCACCTATTCTCCACTTTTCATGGGAATTAACTATTTTTATCCCTAAAATATCAGCTCAACATCATGCATTTCTTTCTTGATCTTGAAATTTGACTAAGTCAGGCAAGTTGACAAAGAACTAAACTCACGCTGGGCCATGAAAAAATGAGGAGACAGAATAGCCTGCTTGGTTTTTTTAATTGTATGGCTGGACGTGTATATTGTCAGTGTGCTAGGCCCGGGTGATAGCAAAGAGAGCAGTGGAGAAAGGGGCCGTGCTGAGTAATGGGCTGTGGAGTGGTGGCCAGCGCAGAATAGGCCCAGTCTCACTTGATTGAGAGTGACTGAGGAAGAGAGAAAAGAGGGGAAGAGATAGAGCGCTGGGCTCAAGCTGGGTCATACTGGGCCACGAAACAAGCCCAGTTAGGATGGCTCAAAGGAAGAGATAGAAGAGGATAGACGGGAGTGGCTACCGGGTTGTGCGAACTGCTACAGGCGCACACGGGTTAGCTGGAGACAGACAGAGAAAAGGGAGAGAGTTGCATTGAAGTTGTACTAGGCTGGGCCGGCACTGCTTGGTGTACGCCTACTCACCTGCTGAGCACATGATCTTCATTGGACCAGGATCAAGCAAGCTGCAGAAAGAGATGGGCCAGTTGGGAGCAATGGAAACAGGCCCAGTTAATGAAATTTTGGATATAATTAAGTCTTAGTCGTCTGGTTGTGTATTAAAATTTAAATCACATTCCTTACATAAACATGACATAAAATATGCATTTTTTCTCTTGAAAATACAGGCCAAAGATTCCAAAGAGGCATAAAATAGGGCAAACTAACTCATAAAAATATGACTTATCAACTGTACCCAAACCTGGCATTTTATTTTCCATGTGAGTATCAAACCATCGGCGCATCAGCTAACCATTTATTATTTTGAGTATCGGAGCATTAGCTCTGGTAGCCAAATGCCACACCAGTTTTGTTAATATGGCTATATTCTAATGAAAGCAATGTTTTACACCCATCCTACCTTCCTTCTTTTGTTTGAAAATGTCATCCCAACAGACTAAAGTAGGTCTTTTGTGCTAAATATCAGAGTTCCGTAAGAGGTTATCTGCATGTGAAACTTTGTCCAACACATACTTCGGTAGCAAAAAATTTTCCCACGAGTATGTAAACATGCATATCAAGACTAAATTGATTAATTGTATCTTTCTTGCATAAGATAGTTTTTTCAATGGCCAGGCCCTTATCCTTGCAGTAATCCTCTCCTCTAAGGTGTGACAATCCTTCTTATTAAGCCTTTGAGGTTTTACTGGGACACCTAAATATTTAAAAGGTAAAGGCCCCGTTCGAAACCTATGATTTCCTGTAATTGGTTAGGTAGATGTTTGCCAATTCCAGCAGTAAACATAAGAGATTTGTCCAAGTTAGCTTCAAGCCCTTAGCGTTCTGAAAAATGCTGGAAAGCAGCCATCATGCTTTTTACACTCTTTCTATCTGCTCTATAGAAAAGCAGTAGATCGTAAGCAAAAGATAGCGATCCCAGTCTCATTTGGGTACAACTAGGATGGAATTTGAATCCCTTTTGTGCATAGGCCACTTTGAGAGATCTAACCAAATAATCTATGGCCAAGATAAAAATTAAAGTAGACATGGGATCCCCTTGTCTCAATCCTCTTTTACTACCAAAGAAACTAATAGAGTTCACCATTCAATTTGATAGAGAACATAGCTAATGATACGCATGTCATGATGAGTTTAACAAAACTCTATAGGGAAGCCATAGCCAATCAACAATCTCTTAATGAAATCTCACCCGATAGTGTCATATGCTTTCTTTAGATCGACCTTTATGATGCATCTAGGAGATGTCCCCTTCCTATTGTACATTTTGATAAGATATTCACACATCATGATATTGTAAAGAATTAATCTCCCCCACACTTGAATATTATCAACCAAGTCAGGCAGAACAACCTGCAGTCTGCCACAAATCACCTTATTTATGAATTTGTATATTGTATTGCAGCAGGCAATAGGGCTCAAGTCAGCAACAGGTTTAGGGCATTTAACTTTTGAAACCATTGTAAGTATATTGGCATTTAGCTGTTTGAGCAATTTACTAGTATCAAAACAGTTCTTGCCAGCTACATATACACCGGGACTAGTTATCTCCCAAGTAGCCTTGTAAAAATAACTACTATAACCAGCAAGTCCAGGACTCTTGTCATTTCTAATGCTAAACATAGCCTCTTTTATTTCCTTGTCATTTACAAGTAGCATGATGTTCTGTTGCTGTTCTTCAGTTAAACATCTATCGTACATTACAATCTCAAATAAAGGAGGTCCCCCCTTTCCATCGTTGCCCAAAAACTCAGTAAAGTGTTGAACCAGAATTTTTCCTATGCCCTTGGTGTCTCTTTGATGCGGAGCAAGTTCCGAACTTGGGCCTACTCTAAGTGAGGATCATGAACCAAGCTGGCCCAACATTGACCCTAGGTTAAGGACTAGGTCCCTCTAGGTTAATATTAACTGGGGACCCTTAAGAAGGTCCAACTAGGGATAGGAAAGGTGGTTGGGCTAATAGCAATCCTAAATAAGGAGTTAAACCACTTAATCCTTCTAAAACTACCTCATTAGCCTATTTTTAGTTTCTAGGCAGAATACTTTGTGTCATTTCTAGCTCAAATTTAACCAGACAAATGAGCTCCAATTTTTATAAATTATACATGGATGGAAAGCCCTGAATGTTTATTTTCTAACAAGTCTTGAATCGCACTCAAACTTTAAGTACTGAGGAAGTTATCGGCTAAATAGCAAGCAAGGGTTGGTACAGGATTGAAAAATGCGCGGTTCTGATTATGGGCTTAATTGAGAGGTTATGACTGTAATTTTAGAGATTAATCAGCATGGCATGATTCGTCACACAAAAGGAAAGAGTGAACAAGTGGTGGCACCTCCATTGCCAGAGCAGAGCCTACTCAAGGCTCTCTAGAAAATGAAGGATGAATGCTGAAAAATACAACTCAAGTGATTGTAATTATCTTAAGTATCTTGATTTATTTTCCTAGGATATTTTGTAAGCCTTCTATTGGTCCACTTGCTCCACTAATATATAGCTAATTCTTCCTCTCATTGGGTATCTATGGACCCAATTACCTCCATGAAAAATCAGATTTGATGAATGATATGAAAGCTTGAAGCTTGGTTTTTCTCAAAATCTCAAATTCTTTATCTCTCTTAGGAAGGTGGTGATTTGAGTCTTCCTTTTAATCTAATCCTTGGTGCTAAGACTCTAGAGGATTAGAAGGTAGGTTGATTTATCTCCTTGCTACGTATTATAAGTGTTGAATCTACTCCATTAGAGACTTTTTTTACTTGGAAATTCTCTCTCTTTCTTGGTTCTTCTTTGGAGAGATTGGTCTTCAACATCCATTGGGCTTATGTACGTGCATTTTATTCCGTTATTTGGACAAATGGAATTCACTCCACATCATTTGGTATCAGAGTATAATGATCCTATCACTTTATAAACATCTATTTCAACCATCCTTCTGTTGGAATTTCTTAAAGTTTACCCCTTTCTATACCATTTTTTCATTAGTTCTTCCTCTTTAAATCTCTTATCTAGTCCACAAAGAACCCTAATTATAACCCAAACACAATTCCCAACCTAAAAACATCCCTAAAACTCCACAGAAAGGCCAAAAACACAAAGTCAGAAATTTTGCACCGCCACCCGGTGCCACTTGGCACGCCCGTGCCAAAATCCTGCACCTTGAAAATTTGACCAGAGATTTGGCACGGCCACCATGTGCTGCCTGGCACGACCTTGCCCCTTTCCTACACTCTTAAATCCTATTCTAGAGATCTGGCACAGCTTTCCCGTGCCACAGAGCACGACCATGCCCCCTCCATTTTCATTGTTTTACTGCCCATGCTCATTCAGCATGCCTGTGCCTCCCTTGTTTTTCCTCTCCGTTTTCCTCCTTTCACATTTCTATCAACCATGACTAGTGATGGTAATCCTTCTCACTTCTTAGACATTCTTCTTGAGTGAGCTCATGAGATAGGTAGGGCCCTTGTGGAGCTTTAAGAGCAAATGAGGAAGTTCACCCAAGAGGCTGCACAAGTAGGGGAATTCACTCTACGAAACTCTTACCGACGAGGCTGCAATCCTCACCTTATTGACATCAGATACTCTTCCTCCCATGAAGACTTTGATGATGAGGAAGGAAGACCAAGAAGACTAAGGATTCGAGGAATGACCTTAGAGACCACACTATTGAAGCTCCGAAATTTGATAGCAATCTCAATCCGAAAAGCTATCTTGATTGGGTTCAAACTATTGAGAGGATCTTTGAACTCAAAGATTATAATGATAAGAGGGTCTTCAAATTGGCCATTCTTAAGATAAAGAGGTATGCTTCATTATGGCATGAACATTTGAGGAAGAGTACGATTAGAGAAGTCAAATCCAAAATTAAGAGTTGGTCCAAGCTCAAGAAGTATATGGACAAGAGATTTCTACCTCCTTCTTGCAAACAAGAACTCTACCTCAAGATCACCTCTCTCAACCAAGAGAATCTAAAGATAGAAGAGTACATTAAAGAGTTTGAACAATTTCAGATGCTGGTTGGCTTGGATGAAGAACCCAAACTCAAGATTGCTAGGTTCATTAAGGGGTTATCTTATAGCGTTGCTAGTAAGGTAGAATTACAACCTTACTTAACCTTTGATGATGTGTGCCACCTAACTATCAAAATTAAGAGCAATTTAAGGGTTGGAAGGCCCGTCACACCTCTCTTACTAAAAGCCCCTCTACTCACATTGAAAGTGAAACCCCATTCCCTCAAGTCAAAGCTCTCGATAAGGGCAAGGGAATCACTAGTAAGCCTCTTAAGAGGTTGGCAGGGAAGAAATGTTTTAAATATCATAGTTTTGGGCATTTTTAAGTTAATTGTCCCAATAGAAAGGCCCTTACCATCAAGGAGGTAGAAGAGATTCGAGCTATTGAAGAAGATTCAAGTGAAGAAGATGATGAAAATGATAGTTCTCCCTTGATGACCCCCAATGTTGGAGAAATATTGTTGATCAAGAGGTCCTTACGTACCACAAAGATTCCTTATGAAGATAGTCAAAGAGAGCAAATCTTCAACTCAAGGTGTACTATTAGAGGCAAGGTTTGTAATTTAATCATATATGGTGGAAGTTGTACAAATGTGGCCTCCAACACACTCATTGATAAACTTCAAATTCCCACCAAGGAGCATCATATTCCATATACTCTTCAATGGTTAGGACCAAACAATGAGATAATTGCTTCGAGGCAAGCTCTTATTTCATTCTCAATTGGTCCTTATTGTGGTGAGGTACTATATGATGTCCTTCCTATGAATGAATGTCATTTGTTGCTTGGAAGACCATAGATATATGATGACTATGTGATTTATGATGGGTATGCTAATACTTATTTACTCAAGCACAATGGCAAAAGCCTCACATTGATCCTATACTCCACCCGGACCTCATAAAACTAAACCGGGGAAGGGAAGTGAGAAAAGCCCCCATACGATTGAAACATGGAAAGAGTGTACCACTAGTAAGCATAAGCCTTGAATTGCCTTACTAATGGTGAAGCCAAACACAAGTGAGAGAATGAAACCTTTACCTTGTAGCTCGCCAAGAGCATGAGGAAGAAACCCAAAAGCACCCATCTCCAAGGTCCCATTGCCCATCGAAATGGTGTTTGGAGAAGACCCTTATATAAGTGATCAAGTCACAAGTGACAACTCTCATGAGTATGATTATTTTGAGATATCTTGTGATGAGCATATTGAGATCTTCAATGAGCTCATGAGGCCTAGGAGAGCTACTTAATGCTATGATGTTCTTTCAAAGGTCTTCAACAGCTCCTACACCTTTAAGAAGAGAAGACTCCTTAGTGCCTTGGGTGTATTCAAACCCAGGAATGGTAAAGGGCATGTAAGGGTAATGTCAAAGAATTCTAATCCCAATGATTTGAGGGCAAATCCTCTTCAAGGGGGAGGGGTTGATGCGGAGCAAGTTCCGAAGTTGGGCCTACTCTCACTAGTGAGGGTAATGAACTAAGTTAACCTAATATTGACCCTAGGTCAAGGACTAGGTCTTCCTAAGTTAACATTAACTGGTAGCCCTCAAGAAGGTCTAATTAGGGATGGGAAAGGTGGTTAGGCAAATACTAGCCTCAAATAAGGAGTTAAGTACTAATGCTCCCAAAACCACCTCATTAGCTCATTTTTAGTTTATAGGCAGAATACTTTGCTTTATTTCTAGCTCAAATTTAACCCCAAAAATGAGCTCTAATTTCTTTAAATTATAAATAGATGAAAAGCGCTAAATTTCTATTTTCTAACAAGTCTTAAATTAAACTCAAATGTCAAGTATTAAGCAAGTTATCATGTAGATACTAAGTAAGGGTAAGTCTAGGACTAAAAATACATAGTTCTAATCATGGGCTTAATTGAGAAGGTTACACTGTAATTTTAGAGATTAATCAGCATGAGATGATTTGTTGCACAAAAGGAAAGAGTTGACAAGTAGTGGCACCTCCACTGGAGGAGTAGAGCCTACTCAAGGCTCTCTAGAAGATAGAGGATGAATCCCAGAAAATACAGCTCATAGTGAGTGTAATTATCTTAAGCATTTTGATTTGTTTTCCTAGGATATTTTGTAAGCCTCCTATTGGTCCACTTGCCCCACTAATGTACAACTAAATCCCGTTCTTATTGGGTATTTATGGACCAACTTACTTCCACAAAAAATTAGATTTGATGAATGACATGAGAGCCTAAAGGTTGGTTTTCCTCAAAATCTCAGATTCTTTATTTCTCTTAGGAGGGTGGTGATTTGAGTCTTCTCTTTAATCAAATCCTCGGTGCTAAGGCTTTAAATGGTTAGAGGGTGGGTTGATTTATCTACTTGCTATCTATTACAAGTGTTGAATCTACTCTATCAGAGGCTTTCTTTATTTGGGAATTCTCTATGCTTTGATTTTTGTGTGATAATTCCTTTGTGTAATGCTTGCGAAGAAGAAAACATTTTCTGGTCCCCTTTTTTCAGCCAATTCTCCTTTGACTTTTATATTAAAAAGTCTCTTTTTGCTTTCAACATGAAATTAGAATTAGCAATGACCACATTTCTAGTAGCATACAACTTAGTGTTATGTGGATCAAGAGAGATGGCCTGCTGAATGTTATACAACTACCTCTGAGCACATATATCTTTGCATGGATGTCACCAAACTATGACCTGTTAAGGGCTTTCAATGGATTCTTTAGAGCTTTTTGCATAGCGACTGGTTTGTACATAGGTGTAGGATCTTAGCCGGTTAGTGCTCACTCACTATTTCTGAAGTCAAGTACCATGGCCCACATATTAAAAAATTTAAACTAATGCCTACTTCCTTGCTATAAGTGAGTGAAACTTGTTAGTAATGGCAATTATCTGAGATGTCTTGAGATAGTATCTCATGCATTATGCTAGGTAATGCCAGAATAGCTTCACCATTTGCCAACACTTTATCTAATTTGGAAAATATTATGATATTTCCTTGTCTATTGCTCAATGTATATGATGGTCCTATATGATTAAGTTCCTGATTATTAAAATCCTAAATTTATTTACCAATATCCAATCACGACCAAACTTTTCCTCAATAGCCAATAAGCTATTAAAACCCCCCTTAACATCCAAGGGTTTGTCATCGTACTGTCAATCTGGCCTAGAACCCCCCACAAGTCCTCCGTTTCATAAGAGTCATTGGAACCATAAATGACAACGACAAAAATAACCTTATTAGCTTGTATATGAAGGAGTATAAACTGGTTATGAATCTGCAAAACTTATACGTATAGGCTAGGATCCCACAAAACCCATATTCTACTCCTTGCATAAGCTTAAGCATTTGTAACCACACACCAGGTAGAACTAATAGCTTTTTTGATTGTATCAATCCCATTCACAGCTACTTTTTTTTCTAGCAAACCCAGAATACCACATTTATAAGCATTTGACTGCATCCTATTTACTTGGGCCATTGAGACCCCTCATATTCTAGAATGATGTTATATCCATCATCTCTTGCTAGAGATCCAAAGCTATTATGAAGTACAATACCAACTGGAGGAGTAATAATACATTGTTGTGTTGTCATTGGTTACTTAGCTTTTGTTTGCATAGTGTGGGGCCTAGTCTATTCAATTTGTTTTGCCATAATAATTTCATTTGCAGATTCAGTCATGACACCAGCTTGCGTAGGAGCATCCTATTGAGGTTCTTTCCTAATCCATATTACACTTTTTTCCTCCAATCATCCATAAGATGTCCAAACATATTACAAAAATCACATTTAAGGGGTTTCCATTCGAAAACCACCTCTTGTGTAATAAGCTCTCCAATCTCATCCATAAAAGTAATTGTTTCTGGGAATGGCAGAGTAAGGTTCATTTCTATCGGTACTCGTGCATATTTGGTTCTTGTCTTCTCTTAAGTGGCTTTGTTTGTAGCTAATGGCCTCACGTCCAAGCTAGCAACCATACTCAAACTGTCACAACCCCAAAACTTCAAATCCAACTTTGGAAACTTTGCCCAAACTGGTATTCTAGCATTTTCATCTTTGCTATGGGTTGTCCAATGACCCATGGTTTCATTAGCCATGACTTTTTATCAAAGTAGACAAAACTCCATTTCAGAGCTGCATCCCTTTCTAAAATAGAATGGAATCTCACAATGAGCACACTTCCAAGCTTAAGGATAACCTTGTCAAACCCACATTTCCTAAATTCGTTGGAAAAACCCCTCAATCACATAGATTGATGGGTTAGCACTAAGGACAAAGTAAACTATAGATGATTCCTAGTAGTCAATCTTAGATTTGATATCAGACTCATTAATACACTATATTTGCATTCCATCATGAGTAAGTGGTTTCATAAATGTCAATTTATATCCTAAATTAGGAGCAACAGGATTAGCATTCTCACCTATCTCCATCTCTTACTCAACCACCATTGCTCATGAATTAGACTATTGTCTTTTCCTTAAAGCATTAATTTGAGTATTGAATGTTGTTCTCAACTCACTTTCAATCTGAGATAACTCCGTGTTACGATCTCAAGGTACTGTTCCATTGGGGCTAAGGAGTCTTCGATGCAAGATTAAGCCCCCTCCTACTGTCAGAAAGATTTAGGGGGTGGATAGGTGAATGTATGTGGATTAATCCTAATATTCTTAAGATAATTCATTGGAATTAACTAGTTGCCTAGTAAAAAATAATTATTATATGGCGGTATTCTAAGAAGACTCAATGACCCAATTTTATCCATCTCCTCTCCATTAGCTGACAACTCCATGCACTAATCTTAAATTACTTCTTTGCCAATTAAATCAACAAGGCTAATTCTAATCATAATGTAGCCGATACACACAAGTAAGATGCAATAACAACAACAACAACAACAACAATAATAATGATGATGATGACGATGATGATGACAACGATGATGACGAGAACAGCAACAACAGCAACAACAACAACAACAACAACAACAACAACAACAACAACAACAACAATAATAATAATAGTAATATATTTGCTCAAAGCATCTAATATGTTCCATATGCATGCAAAGCCAGTTCAGTCTGACTTATCTTAAATATGTACCTAATAGTACATTCTTTAGTTATCAAAATAGCAATATTCACAGAACGTATGTACTGATACCAATACTAGTAATTATTGTAACGCCCCGCCCAAAGGGGAACGGACGCGTCACCGCCGTGGATGCTCTACTACAAACATCCATAAGGCTCTCTAAACTTCTGAACCTTAATTAATCTGTTCATAGGCGATAGCAGCAGTAGCTCTTATCAAAGTCAAACTAAACCTTGGGTAGGGTGATTCTAAAATATGCGTTTACGCACATACTTGAACCATATCCATCATATTCTTACATATAAGCAAACCAAAAATACATTCAAAACTATATTTACTAAACATAATCATAGCATAAACATACAACGAGGCCTGTATTCCCAACTAGGTTCTTCAAAAGTTATTTCACAGCAAGCTAGCTCTCTTAATGCTCCTGTGGTCTCTTTTGCTTCCAAAACCTGAAAAAATGGTGAGGTTTTGAGCTCCCCGAGCCCAGTGAATAATCCTTACCTTATCTGTGGGTACACTTTGCACATTAATCCGTTAACACATAATCACACAGTACACGTATCTTATGACATATAAACAGAACATGTCATATGACATATAGAGGACGATAAGAGAACATGCATGTTCCTCAAGAATCAAAATAAACTCACACCTTCCATATCTAATTTACAAATGTCACAAACACACACAAATATATTTATGTCATGGAATGGGCAATTAGGGTAGCTTAGTCGTACTTGTCCCATACCAGGTACGATTCAAGGACCCTCGTTTTCATTTAAATCTCAAAACAAACTCTGCTGTTAATCTATTCACTAAACTAACCATGATTGTCCCATACCAATCATGTTCTTTGGACTCATAGTCCTCATTAGAGCCCAAAAGAAAGTAAAATTTGCTAAGCAGCCTAACGGCCCGCCTATAACTATAATTGACACATACATCAAGCAACTTTATTGCAAAAGTTCACAGACTAGCCATAAACACATAACATGTATCTTAAAACATGCTTATCAATCACATATGCATTTCAAAATCAATCACAAGCTCATAGATATTTTGAATGAACCTTCAAATCCAAAACCAAATCCAAAATCCAAAACTAAGATCAAAATTAATTTCATAATTCATCCAAATTTCAAATCCAAACGAATCCCAACTCCATATCATATCCAAAATTTAAATCCAAGCCAAAATAAAACATATCACATATTCTTAACTGAATTGAAACCTTTTTAGCTTAGGGAAAATCAACTCATGACTCACACAAAGAACCATCACAAAACACAAGGGTCACAAATGCATCCTGACGGATCGGGCGATGCCCACTCAAGGTACTAACCAGGGATCCAACGCTCTAAAGTACGTAGATGCCCTCAAAACACAAACTGTGAAGTCACATTTACATCTTGAAAAATCAGGGACCCACATAGCTCCCAAATAACACAAACTACGGAGCCAATTGGCAGACTGGGCAGTGCTCACTCAAAGTACCAACCAACGACTCACACAGCTCCCAAATAACATAAACTGAGGAGCCAATTGGTGGACCGGGCAATGCCCACTCAAGGTACCAACCAATGACTCACACAGCTTCAAACACAAAGACAACCACTTCTATGGCCATAGCTCTAGAATGCTTTGTAATAGCCTAAAGCATGACATGAATCCTTTTCACCAAAAACGTAACTTAATGAATTCATATAATCGCATTTTTATTTTCAAAGAAATTTAATTCCATAATTTTAACAAAACATAATCAAAACAGAGCATAATTCAACTCAAAATAATTTCACAAGTTTCCCATACTTTATCACACAATCAGAATTCTTAGGAAGCTCAACAATGGCTTTTCATATCTAATTTACGGATTAAACATACAAATAATCCATAATTACACTCAACAAGGTACTTTAACTCAAAAATTCATAACTCACAGCATACACATCCAATCTTCACCAAACTTTGCAAGAAATTGAAAAATAACATATAGATTCTAACATATAAATTTCATGATTTTTCTCCAGGCCCGTCATTCCAGAAATGCAAACAATATGTCAAAATCACCAAAAATATGAGAATTAAACCCAAAAATTCATAACTTATAGCATACACAACCAAAATTCACAAAAGTTTGCAAACAAAGACCCCATATCATGAGAAATCTACAGTAGTATTTTGATAATTTTTATCCAAACAAATCCTTCAAAATAATTAAAATAGTAACCAAAAACCATGCACCCAAAATAGGGAAGTCTCAGTAGAAAATTTATAACTCCTAAAATACACATCCAAAATTCATCAAAATTTACAAACATTTTCCAGACATCCCCAAAAGTTTACAGTAGAAATTTCATAATTTATGTCCAACCCAATAGCTCACAGTAATTCAAACATCATCTGACTTTTCGCAGACAATAACACAGTAGTTTCACTCAAAAATTCATAACTTATAAAATACGGATCTAAAACTCATCAAAATTTACCAAAAGTTTCCTAATATCCTGAGTAAGTTACAGTAAAATTTTTAGAATTTTTCAACAAGCCAATAATTCCCAGAAAATCAGAGAGTACACAAGCTTTGCATAAATCTGCAAATTCACCCTATTCTTTTCTATCTTGTTAAACCAATACAAGAAATCAACCCAAAAAGCTATAGTTCACCACACATACAAATGGATTCACAGCATACCCATCTATCTTCAACATCCACACAAACCGAAATTCACAAATAAACATGAAATTTTTAATTGTGGGTTTCTACCAATTGAAGTTAGGGTTCTAATCTATTAAACCCTAAAACATCAAATTCAAAGCTTCAATTCTCAATTGATTTCTCAATTTCAAGCATAAATAATCAAATTCATCTTACCTTAATCAATTTTAGGTTGAGGAGAACAAGAATTACTCACCTTAATCAATAATCAAAATCAAAACTCAAAACTTTTTCTCTTTTCCTCCTCTTCTCCTTCTTCTCCTTCTTCTTCTTCTTCTTCTTCGCTGCCTCTCTGGCTCTCTATGCGTGCATGGTGTATGTGTTTGTGTTGAAGAAGAAAAACAAAGGTCCCTCCCCTTTTGATAATATCACATGAGATTCAGAGAAAAAATCCCCCTTTTCTTTTTCCTTTTTTTTTTGGATCAAGCCTCTTTTTTTTTGACTAATCCTTGCATTTATCTTTTTCTTTTTTTTTCCCAACACTACTAAGTGAGATATAATTAGAAGCTACTCCCCAAAACATAATAATAATAATAACATAAAACACACATGTGCCTAAAATAAAATAAAACACATACATAATTCAAAATAAGTAACAAAATTTCGGGGTGTTACGATTATATTAAAAGAGTTAGATATGTACTTATAAGTTCAATTCATAATATTTTGGAGTAACAGTATAAACTATAAAATTACCCATAAAAGATCACTATCTAAATCCTATACATAAATAAAAATTGCTTATTAAATAAAAATTAAATTTTTGGGATATTACATAATAATAGCTCATTAGTAATATTCATCATGGAGAAAAGAACTGCAAGGAATGTAGAAAGTTAGGGGTTCTGGAAGGATGGGAAGATGTTGAATTGGAAAGTCTTCCTTTGCTCAGATTGATGAAAATCAACATGGCTGGCTGTTAGTTCAGAAGAGTGGAGGGAGAACGAGGGAGAAATTGAAGAGGTTTGAAGCAGAGGAGGAGACAGAAAACAACTCTGAGGACTTAATAGCTGAATGCATCCAGGATTGATGTCAATCAGTTCGATTGAGAGAAAAAGCATTTGTGGCTTGTGACTTGTGAGATTGTATTAAACGTCTTCAATTTTAAATTAGGTATATTTAATTATTAGAGCTTAGTCTGTGCTGTGGTTTAATCTGAGCATGAAAATAATCACTTGAAAGTTTCCAATTAAATGGAGCTCATTAGCAATATTCCATTCCGCACTAAATAGCTGATCAGTGCTCATTGCTCAAGGTCGACATCAGTAGAATCACCATTGTCTGACAAATTTTCTCAATACCAATATACAAATCTAGATTGAATGTGAATCAAAAAATTGTTTGAACCGAAAATAAAATAGATGTCCATGACCATGGATGCCATTGAGCTCTGGTGGCTACTCTCATTGGTTGATAATGGTTGCCAATGTTGATCCCAAGTAGGAACCAAATTAGTAAATTAGGGAGAGAAAGACTGCTAATGTTGATCCCAATTAGGAACCGAATTGAACAAGCTAGGGAGAGAAAGAGAAGAGTTGTGGGCATCGATCTTCCCATAGGTAGAGCTTTAGAGATAATACCATGGTAAGCGGTTATGAATTTTGATGATACATAGCTAAACGTTGGAGGGTCCAGGGGCATGTCCGAAGGAGGAAGATGACATGGGTTCTATGGGCAACCAGTCATCCAATAAATGGCGCATATTTCAATAAAAGTCAGGGGATGAGATTTGTTAATTATGATAGTTAAAAAAAAAAATCAATTATGGTAGAATTTTGCAAACTTTATACTCTCTGGCCTTTGTTCCATAGAGTTTGTTAAACCTAGTCTAAGAGGGTACATTTTGACCTTCTGTTTTCTATAAACTTAATCAAATTATAAATGTAAAAATATGAATTTGTAAATTATTAGAAACTAGTTTTGGTTACCATTTTTAGTTTTTTTAAATTCATTACACTTTTCTTTCGAATTGATAGTCTATGCATACTGTCTTCAATTAATTTTGAAAACTTCAATGGAACGAAAGGAGCATAATTCTATGTGGAAAATGTATGATTGAGACTTGATTATAGCACTTTGTCATACCCACCTTTTAAATTTTAGTCCAAATTTATATTGATAGTTATTAATTAATTGAACTACTAACTTTATTAATTATGATTTAGATGGCTCTTTGTCCTTTTACTATCACATATTTAAATTTTAACATAATAAAACTGTTAAATATTGCCCTGCTAAGTTAAATTGTAATATATTTTTAACATAAATATAATTTACATTAGTAACCATTACACTCTAAAAATTGTTCAAATTTTTTTAAAAAATAAAAAAATTGTTAAAACTTCTTTGAAAAAACCCAAAAATTTCTATACATCATAAGAATTGGGAAAACTAATTTGCGATTAGAGGTTAAGCTATAGTTGCTTTAACTTGATCGTGAAAGAGGGGAGATATATGTTTGTATCAATTTAATGTAATGGGCTTTGGTGCCATGCTTAAGAATTAAGATGCTTTTGATAAGGGTTCACAGTATTGGAGTTGGATGCCAAACTGGCCTACACACCGGTAATCGTAATCACACCATTTGAGCCTACGGTATTGATCACTGGTGAAATGCACGAAGTTGAGATGTACGTTTGTGGGGGACACACGCATCTGTACATGATATTCCTCCCCTTTTTTTATTTTCTTTTTTTCTGTTTTTTAAGACAAGTGTGTGGCTTCTAGGTTGGCCTTGGATTAACTATTATTAAATACCCTCTAAAAATATTATTAGATTTTACTAATCATTTATGACAGATTTTGATGAGAAGAAGCATTAGCATGGCAACATTAGGCTTACAAAGATATGCATGGGATTTGAGTCTTTTATTATCAAAGAAAGAATACATGGGAAGAGATCAAATATTTCTGCGGTGATTCTGTGGACATAAAAGGAGTCTTCATTATCAAGAAAAAATGACGGTAATAGTTGGATTTTGATTATTGTTGTTGTTGTTGCCATCTTCTAGGCCTATTTACATTCCATTAATTGTTATAGATCACCAAGTACAATCTAAGATATCAGTAACATGCCAAGGGCAAAAACATGCATATACAGATCAAATCATTAATAAATCTCAATATTCTAAGAACCGTATAATATAAAATAAAAACTGATTAAGGTTCATTAATCTAATCTTTTTCTTTTTGTACGTCATAAGTTTTGATTTTTAATACAATTATTTTATAACAATATATTAGAGTACCTAGACTTATAAACATATGTCGAGTTAGTTAATCCCAATCTAATTCATTTGTTACTCAAAAACCTCCTATTTAGGTCCTTTGTTTGGGGAAGGGGGGTGGATTCTCATTGATGGTGTTAATCTTTATCGTAATTGTTCACAGGAGAGTTGTAAATAAGTGCAACAAGCTTGACCACTCCTGGGTTCAGCTTGGCAAGGATCACTCTAACTCAGTTCAACTTGTTTATTAACTTGCTTCGTGAGGAAAATAGGTCATTTTCCCTTGTTGACACTACAATTTGTATTAATTTGCATATCCATATTCGATGCAAAGAACCTAATCCTTACGAAATATCAGAAGTAGCAAAAATGTCATATATTAGTCGTTGGCAGCTTAGAGTATACCTTAAGGGTGAGCAGCAAACATTGATCCTCTTGATGATGGATTTTTGAGTTCAAAAGAGAAAGATTAGAAGACATGAAATTAAAGGTCTGGTTAAAGCAAAGGAATTACAAAGCTGGCCTTCAGGGGTAAGTGCAGAGGCTGTACATGTACGTTATCTTAACTTGAGCCAGACATCGATGCACCTGATGTAATCTCACCAAAAGGCTGTTTGATTACACTTGGTCAAATTGCGCTTTATAAATTGCTTCACATTGCTGCGGGATTGTATCTTGAAACTGCATTGGTTGTAGAGAACTTGCAAGGAATATTGCCTTTACCAAAGTTGGTGGCAAGCACCTGCGAATTCCCAGTCTTAGGGTTCAGATGGACAACCAAAGCCTATATATCATTGAATATTTGGTTTGATTCAGAGTTTATAATATTTTGAAGTTAAAAGTTTCTAACAAATTTCAAATCAGAAATGTTACTTTACACAATCTATTTTTTTTTTCCGCTTTCTCTCTAATGGCTACATAGTAGTTTCTCTAATGCATTATAGATGCTTTGTATAAATACCCCTCAGTTGTATGTTGTGAAAAATAGGACACTAAATGCGTTGTTTTCATTTTCTCTCTAGCTCAACTCATGCAATGGTATCAGAGCCAATCATGGCTGTAATTATAAAAATCTTCAATCATTGATTTTCTCCATTCCTCTTTCTCGATCGATTGTTTTTCTTCAATAGTTGATTCAACCAACAATACAAATAGATATTATCTTCTTTGTTGTTCTAGTAATTGACTCGATTCATCAATAAAACTAGTTAGACATTCTTTTGTTTGATTCAAGTGTTTTAGAATCATTGATTCATCAATCAATCAATAGGTGATACTTCAGTTACAGTTGACCCTTCTCATGAATCATTTGTTCATCCCTTTGATCATCTGAATTGTAGTCGTTCCACCAAACTACCTGTGGGCACAAATTTTGGTCAATGGAAGCGTGCTTATGAGGCTTCTCTTATGTCCGAACACAAGCTAGGGTTTGTCAATGGTACTTGCCAGAAACTTGAATGAGGGCCAACCGTTTTACAATGCGATTGACATAATGTAATGGTTATATCCTGGTTACTTCACTCTATCAAGAAGGATATTGCCATTGGTGTGGTTATTTGCTCTAGTTCCAAGGAAATTTGTGAGGAATTGGAGCCTAGATATGGCCAGAGCTAGAGGATAAAGATTTTTCAAGTTCAAAGAGAGAGAAAGAATCTTTCTCTAGGTAATCTATTTATTTCAGGTCATTTTATTAAATGCAAAATTATTTGGGATGAATATGCCACTCTTGTAAATATAACCACATGTCCAAGTGATGTCTATCCAATTGGTAATGCTATGATAAAATTGCTTGAAAGTTAGCAATTGATTCAATTCTTTATAGGATGGAATGATGTTTACATGATGGTTAGAGGGAATATACTTATGGAGAATCCTTTACCTCTTATTAGTTAAGCCTTTAGTATGATTCTTTAAGTAGAGAAACAAAGGAAAATTCATAATTCTACTCTTTTGCTTGGAGATTCATCTACTTTTTTTCTCACAATAATAAAACAATTATTTCCATTCAACAGTTCATATCCACCACCAAAGTCATGTCCTGCTCAAAATCCACATACCTACCTCGGAATACATACCCACGACAAAATTCATACATACCTTAGAATTTTTATCCTTCTCAAAGTTTTTCCAATCCCTCACAATAAACCAAAGAAAATTCTTTGTTCTACAATTACTATAGAAAGCCTAGACACACCATTGATAAGTGTTTTAAACTACACAGGCAAATAGGTAATGTTGCTATAAACAAAGGGAGAAAGGTAGTTACTGCAGCTCAACATGATGAATTTCAGTTTTCTAGTTAGAATCAAATGGCCAAGGGAGAAAGGTAGTTACTGCAGCTCAACATGATGAATTTCAGTTTTCTAGGTAGAATCAAATGGCCCTATCTTTCACTCATGATCAATATGTTAAGCCAATTTCCATGTTAAACAAACATGATTTGGAGACATTTGTTGGGGATTCCTCAGGTAGTGCCATGTTAGCATGTAGGAGTTTCTGTTTTTCTACTTTAAAGCCTGAATTCAAATGGATTATTAATAGTGGTGTAACTAACCATATTACTCCTAATCTACGATGCCTAATGGAAAAAAGGCCAAAGTTCATCATATTAGCACCATTAAACTTATTCTACATGGCACTTTGTTTCATGCTTTACACGTTCGAAAGTTTCAATATAATCTCCTTCTGCAAGCAAACTAGCCAAGCAAATGACCACTCCTATTGTCTTCACCGCTAACTCTTGTTACCCTTTAATAAAGCAGCCATTGGAAATTGGTAAAGAATGTACAGGATTGTACTTTGTTGATCAAAGTCCTACGAAACTACCATGACAGGCAGTACTAATTCTTCTTTCTTTCTATCATATATATCCACTTAAGAGCTTTGGTAGTGTAGATTAGGCCATATGTCTTTTGACAATATGAAGTTCATGATGATGTGTCCTCATTTAAATTAAAACCCAATCCTATATACCAAAGTTGTAATAGTGCTAAACAACATAGAATTCTTTTTCTCTCAGTATACCATGTACCGCTCACATTTTTGAAATGACACATGTTTATCTTTTGGGCCTTTATGCTCATTCTACTTCCAATGGTTGTAAATATTTTTGTACTATTGTTGATGTGTAATCTAGGGTAACCTGGACTCATTGACTTTCTCATGAGCTCAATGCACTTTCATTCTCAAATCTTTTGTCTTGTTTGTTCAAACGTAATTCAAACTTTTGTTAAAATCATCAGATATGTGAATGGTCAAGAGTTTTGTGATAATTCAGTTCTAGCTTTGTATGCTACTAATGGCCTTATTCATCAAACCTATGCTATAACCCTCAAAAAAATTGTGTTGTCAAGAGGAAGCATAAGCACCTATCAGAAAAAGCTAGAGCTTTGTTTTTCTTATTCAAGATTCCTATTAGATTTTGGAAGAATGTTTTCTAACTACTACATATATCGTCAACATGATGTCTTCTTCTATTTTTCATCATAAAACTCCATATGAGCTTCTTTATGGTCAGTTTCCTAGCTACTTTCATCTTAGAACATTTGGCTCTCTATGTTTTGTTTCTATACTTAAACACAATAGAGGAAAGTTTGGTTCGAGAACTAATCTTTGTCTTTTGTGGTTATCATATGGCCAGAAGGCTTATCAAGTCTATGACCTTATCACCGAGAAGGCGGTTTCTAGCAGATATATACATTTTTAGAAATCTTATTTTCCTTTTGATCATCTTTTTGACGCTGCCAATCCTTCTACTCCTTTAGCTCCACCTATTTTTTTTTATCTTCTAAACAAGTGATATTTTTCATGCTAAATCTTTAATTCCTAACTCCCTTTCACCTCCTCCAATAGATTTTTCCTCGACAATTTCTGCTCCTTTAGCCTAGTTTCCTCTTCTTCATTCCTCAACAGTTGTTCTATTGTATTCTATTGGTCATTTTCCTCTTTCAAGGACTGCCAGGTCATATAGGGAACCAACACACTCACAAGACTGCATTTACACAAGTGCAATTTCCAATTTTGCTAATTCCTTTACTACTTCAAACTTATCTGATATTTTTAACCTTGTAGAATTCCATCATTTACATTCTTTTTCCCTAGCTAACTCCAAAACCTTTTTTACATGTATTAAATCTATTTCATACAAACGCGCCTTCTATGATCCTAATTGGGTTAAGGTAATGGAGTATGAATTACATTCCTTATAAGCTAACAATACCTAGCTAGACTAAAGTTAGATTGCGTTTTGGTAAAAAGGTAATAAGTAACAATAGGACTTACAAGGTAAAAGTTCACTCTGATCGCTCTCTTGAAAGAATCAAGGCCAAATTGGTGATAAGGGGCAACACACAAAAGAAGGATGTTGGCTACACAGAAACTTTCTCTTATGTTGTTAAAATGACTACGTTAGAACTATTTTAGCCTTGGTAACATTTCAACATTGGCAAATATTTCAAATGGATGTCAACAAGGCTTCCTTACATGGGGACTTGATTCAAGAAGTGTACATGAAAATGTCTGAGGGTTTACTTAATCCACATAATGAAGTATACAAGCTGCAAAAGTCACTTTATTGCCTTAAACAAGCAACCAGACAATAGTTTGCTAAGTTGGATGATTTCTCAAAAAACGGGTCTACAATGTAACACTCCAAATGTGACTTAAAGGATTTGAAATGACTATCCATATCACCAAAGGTGCACCTTCTTTTTCAGGAAGTCCATTCTTAAGAACTATACAGTTAAGCGTGCTTACTCTGGAGAAATCTTATAATGGGTGACCTCTTGGAATGTTTCCCAGACAGCATGTGAGTAAGGATGAAGTATATTGGAAGGACTTGTAGAGATTTGTGGGGTTAGTTGATGATCTTTGAAGTCATTTCTAGTAATTGTCTTCGAGTCGGGAAGGAGTTGGAGCGTTACAAATGGTATCAGGGCCTACCCATGACCGTAAATTGCGCCAGTAGATGGAAGAGCCCCTGGTAGTCACCTTGCGGGGCAAAGACTGTGGATTAGACCATAGGTTAAGAAGATACATAAGTCGGTCAGGTTGTGAGGCACAACGAGGATGTTGTACGCTTCGAGTGGGGGTGATTGTAATGCTCCAAGTATGGCTTAAAGGATTTGTAGTAACTACTCATATTACCAAAGATGCACTTTCCTTTTTGGGAAGCCTACTTATAAGAACTCCACAGTTATGCATACTTGTTGTGGAGAAATCTCATGATAAGTGACATCCTATGAAGTTTCCCTAGCAGCGTGTGATCGAGAATGAAGCACGCTAGAAAGAATTATGATGATTTGTGCGAGTTTTCAATGATCCTTAAAGACATTCCTGGAAACTACCTGTGGTCCGAGAAGGGATTGGGCATTACATACAACCAATTAATTACTCTATTTTTTTTGAAACCTCATACAAGTCACTTGATCATTGTGGTTTTCTATGTTGATGATATTTTGGTGTCAGGTTTCAATATAGTTGAAGTATCTATTCCTAAGCATCATCTGCGTTCTACCTTTGGTATTAAGGACTTACGTCATTTACACTATTTTTTGGGGTTTGCAGTCACACATCTACATGATGGCATTTCTCTCTCACAATAAAAATTCACTCAAGATCTGATACTGGCTTTCTAAATTCCTAGAGTGCAGAGCCTTTTCATTGCAAGTTGCCTCTTAGTGAAGGATATTTACTCTAAGATCTTTCTTACTGTAGAACCATGATTGGTAAACTTAATTTCTTAACTCATTGTAGGCCTGACTTGTCATTTACTATTCAAACTTGGATTCAGTTCATGCAATCTTCCAAAACTAATCGCATGTGGGTCTTTGGACCTACATTAAGGTACCTTAAAAGGACCTTAGTTTAGGGAGCATTACTTAAAGCTACTAATGAACTTGTTCTTAAATTCGTTTATGATAGTTATTGGATATATTAAGCTGCTACTAGAAGATCAATTGTAGAGTATATGATTTTTTTTGGGGGGGTGTCATTTCTTAATTGGTTGGCAGTCTAAGAAAAAACACAATGTGTCCAAAATCTTTGCAAGAGCTAAGTATAGTGCTATGTTATAGGCTATTGTTGAGGTTATATGGTTAATCATATCGCTTTTAGAATTTGATATTTTTTATCTTTAACTAGTCACTTTGCATTATAGCAATTTATCAACCATACAAATAGCAAAAAATTACATTTTACCCACAGAACGAAACATATGGGGATTGAATGTCACTTCACCAGAGACAAGGTCCTTGAAGGTTTATTATAGCCTACTTATGTCGCTACTTCCTTAATGCCCAGCACAAGAATCTTTTATCCAAGCTAGGAATTATTAGTCTCCAACCAGCAACATTAATAATTCCCAGCTTGAGGAAAGTGTTGGCTATCCTGATCTACATCAACTATTCCACCTAACTGACCCAATTACATCACAAATTGTGTTGTTGAGTTTGTTATTTTGCAAAAACTGTTTTTTCCCATGCTTTCTATATGATCTATTTCAGTTAAGTGGTTACGTATTGCAAATTATTACCGAGTTTGTTACTTGACATTAACTATTTTTTCTGCCTTTTCTTTGATGGCTACACAATAGTTTTTCTTTAAAACATTAGTCAAATATGCTTTGTATAAATACCCCTCAATTGTATCTTGTGGGAAGTAGAAAAATAAACACATTACATTCTTTCTTTCTCTAGCTCCAATCGTAAAAGAAAGGGAACACACATATCAAGCTAGATCAATTAAAATCTGGTTCATGAATAATCATCCCTACAAAGGGTTTGTTCATTAACCAAGCAACCATATTGTAATGCGTCAACCACTTCCCAAACCACGAACGATTACTAACGACTTCAAAGACTGTGAACTGGTCCCAAAAATCACACAAATCGTTTTTTAGAGTGCTTTGTCTTCGTGCACACGCTATCTAGGAAAACTTCCCAATACGTCACCCGTCTCAAAATTTCTCCACAGAAAGCACGCTTAATTCTGTTTTTAAGAGTGAGTTTCCCAAAAAGGAAAATGCACCTTTTGGTGATATAAATAAGCACTTCAAATCTTTTTAAACCACACTCGGGGTATTACATTCGCTCCTACTTGAAGAGCACGATGTTCTCATCATGCTTCACTAACCAGCCGACTTATGAGTCATCTTGACTGGGGATCCATCCCAGTTTCCTTGCCCCATTAGGTGACTGTCTGGGGCTCTTCCATCCACTAGTGTTGCTCAAACGTCGAAGGTCAATACTGATACCATATACAACACCCGGACCCCTTCCCGGGCCGCTAACGGTTATTAGGAACGGCTTTACGGATCATTGATTGGGCCCACAGATCACCACAAAGCTTTTTCAGCATACTTTGCCCTCACATACTACATGGAAAAACTTTTCAGTAAGCCACCCATCTTAGGACTTTTCTACAGTAAGCACGCTTAATTATGGACTTTTTAAAAGTGGGTTTTTCAAAAAGAAATATGTACTTTTTGGTCATATAAATTATCACTTCAAATTCTTTTAAGCCACGCTTAGGGCATTACACACATAGTCTCCAAACAAAGAGGAATCCATTAGGTAGTTTTAGGAAAAGGGTCCAATGAGAAGATACTCATTATGAGGCCCTAAGATAAGATAGAAATCAACTCTTCTAATGAAGACTCTATTCATCCAATATATAACAGGTCTCTTAGTAAGTGTTTGAGATTTAAAAAGATCTTATTTATGACCTTAACCTTATGTTGCATTTTCAAGAGTAGGCACTTCTACTTTAGAAGTAGACAAAAATTCAAAATGCTATGTCTTTGTTAAGTTGGAACGACTCTTGATCGTACCTCTGTCATACCTCTGCATGTTATGATGGCATATGTTTATACTGGAGATGATTTGAACCATAACTCTTCAGTCGAAGATATATACATTTTTCCATGAGCGCACCCTCCAAGGAAAGTACACTGTTTATTTAAATTAACTAACTAACCAACCTAACTAACTCACATCTTGACATAAATAATAATTGAGCAATTATTATCTATGAAGGGTTATACATCATTTTAAAAAAAATCATTTGCATAGAATTAATACAATATAATTTGCACCTTTCAAAATTTAATTCAGTCAGGAAGCAAAAGATTGACATGACACATGTAGATATTTACCTCAACAAGCACCATTGGTAAAATTTTATCATTATCGATGGCTTTCATATAGCAATTTGGACCGTGCGTGTTACTTTAGTTGACAACAGAGTATTTCAGGATCCACAGAGAGTGTTTTTTTTTCTGTATTTTATTATTTGATGTTTTCTTAGCAACCCTATATAGTATTTATAAGTATGATCCAAAAAATATTACATTATTGTTTTTGTATTTTATAACTAATTAGCATTCAGTTAAAGTAATTCATGAGCATTTATAAGGTATGTCGATGAGCATTTTTGTACTTTTCTAATCCCCTTTTTGGATATCTGGCATGTTTGTCCAGTATTTTATAATTATATTAAGGAAAATATGTTGCTTATTATTTTATAATTAGCTTTCATTTATTAATGGACATTTGTAAGATTTACTATTGGGTGTTTTGGTGACTGCTATTGTATCTTATCAACTATTTGGTAATTGTTACAGCCCAAAACAAAAACCAAAAAGAAAAATAAAATCAACATCATGTCTTTAAAATGAGCAGTGTAAAATTCTACCATAATTGAAATTTTCGCCTATTATAATTGGACAATCTGAGCCATTGATGTACATACCTTAAATCTAAGTCATTCAAAATCTTTACCTATAACCTAAATAACAAGTTAACCAAAAGACAATTCATTCTCTCTCTAAATAATGTTATGTGCTCGATTTTTACGCCTGATCGGATGCCCACTCATATGCTCTCTTCCTCTCCTCATCACAAGTAAATTCTCCAAGGTTGCATTGTTTTACCTTTAGTGTACTCATTATCAACTCAAACTTCCACTGTCCTGTTGTTTTATAGACATGAGTGGGATTTCTTCAAGCAACGAATCAAATTATCTCTTATAATGCAACTGAACTATAAGAAAATCTAAGCGAAGAAAAGAATCCACCTCTTATTTGAAGCAACAATCCATGATGATTTGGGCACCATAAAATGTCTACCTAGTGGAGAATTTTCAAGTTCAATTCCAGATTTTACTAGGTTTTCTGAATTTTTATGGAATTGTTGAGTTTTGATTTGTGCGTACAAATAGAGAAGATGAGATGCATTTCTACTGGATTTGATTTCTGGGTTTGCTTATTATAAAGAACTCTTTAAATTCCAATCTTTGGATCTCTTCTTCCCTTTCAAACCATGATGAAGGCTTAGCTGGCTTTTTTTCAGCGAACATTGCCAGGTGTTTTCCAAACCCCTGTTTCAAAGAGTTATTGGTTTTGGCTTGGTTAGAACCCAAACCAAGACCTTCCGAGTCTCGATCTGCAAGGCATGGTGTGATACGGTGGTGATACAATTTCAGCTTTCATGATTTGAACTATTATCATCCTCCTCTCTTGATCTCTTGTCATCTTCCAAAAGCGATTGATTACACTAAGTTATAATCACGGCAGCATGAACAAAAACTACTAAGCAAAGCTAACAATAGCATTCTTTCCCTAAAAAAAATGAGCAATAACCCAGAATCAGGCAACTATCGGTTTTGATATGAGTTGCAGAAAATGGACATTGAAAATTTTTTTACTTCCAAAATGGATAAGATTCCTTGACAACTTGATGATAAATCGAAATACAATGCCACAGACATAGACGTTGAAGCAGGTAGCAATGAATGGGGGCACAGAGAGGGAGGGAGGGAAGGAGGAGATGGGAAATACATAAAGCAAGAGAGGTGAAGTAGATAAAAAGGAGGAAACCAAAAAAAAAAAAAAAAAAATTGAAAGAAAGGAAAGGAACTGAAGATAACTTTTTAGTAGGCCATATCCAATAAACATTATTTAGAATTAACTGTTGAGATTATAAGGAACGAAAATCAAGGGATGAGAATAAGTCTAACTACCTGAATTGAAACTTTTTTCAATGGTAGAAGAATCTTTGATGAGTATTTTAACTAATAATATATGAGCATTGGTGCCTTTTTTCTTAGGAAATATGATTCCTTTTAAAAATATAAAAGTATTAAGTATATATTTGTCTATTTAATTTTAAAAATGACCAATGCACTCTTTAAAAACGTTGGGTGGAACAGGCAAAATGGAAGCATACTACTTACTACAATTCTCTCTCTCTCTCTCTCTCTCTCTCTCTCTCTCTCTCTCTCTCTCTCTCTCTCTCTCTCTATATATATATATATATATATATATATATATATATAGATATATATATATATATATATATATATATATATATATAATATATATATATATATAGGGCGTCATCTAGGAGAGAGGCTATTGAATAAAATAATCCTTAATGCTAATTTAGGTGGCTATATAAGTGCACAATGGTTACATAGTTTAAGGTATCCATCTAGGTCTGCTACATAATATGGAGTATTTACTAAGAGAATTAAATAGACAAAAATTATAAACTTCTGCTAATAAATAATTTTTTCAAATATTGTCTACAACTCTAATCACGTATCATGGTCAAAAAATTGTTGTGAATTTGACAGGCACACGGTTTTATTGTTGTAACACTTACAGGTGTCGATCCTTCGAGATGGTTTTGTGAAATTTGGTTGCGTCTAGTCGATTGAGTCATTTTCATTTTAATTTCATGTAAGTGTCGATCCTCTGAGATGGTTTTGTGAAATTTGGTTGCGTCTAGTCCGTTGAGTCATTTTCGTTTTAATTTCATGTTTGTAACCTTTGGTTTTGGTTGAGCTTTTATTTAGTTTTAGTAGTTTAGTTTAGTTTAGATTTCTTTGTTTTAGATTTTCAATTTGATTTAATATTTTGATTTTTTTAAATATTGGGATCAATTAATCTGATTTTTAGTGTCTATTTTATTGTTGAAAAAACAGCACTAACTAATTTGTTAAAGCTATGCAGGAATAGAAAAGATAGAAGCAAAACGACAATAGTCCAATGCAGATTTTTTAGGATTTTTCGATTACTCTTTGAATTATTTAGAGCAGTTTGGTTTGAAATTTTCTGTTCTGGTACTTTTTGTGGATTCTCCATAATTTTTAAAGTCTGTGTGAATTTTTTAGGAATTTTTAGGACTGTTTGAAATTTTCTGCGATTTTTAGAATTAATTTTTTGTTTGCAATTTTATGCACAATTCTGGAACAGAAACAAATTGGAAAAAAAAAAACCATCTTCATGTGCCCTGTGATTGTGCTGAATTTACTACGTACAGTGTTCTGATTTTGGAGTTTGATTTTCTATTTTTATTTTATTTTAGCTTTTGCTTGTTTAGGTTTTAGTTTATTTTCTGTTTGGTTTTAGTTTAGGTTGGGTTTTCTTTTTTTTTTTTTTTGTTTTGTTTTGGGTTTAGTTTAGTTTCTATTTTATGTTTTTGTTGTCAAAAAAAAATCCAAAAGAAATTATGCTCATGCTTTGTGTTTGTACTTATTTTCTATTTTTTGTATTAGGTCATTTCTTATTGTTTAAGTCCTTTTGGTCTTTCTTTTCTTTTGGTAATATAGTTTTCAAGAATATCAATTTTCAATTTTTCACAATTTGAGCATGAACCTTTCTGGAGTTATTTATCAAGACTTAATGATTATCATGCTCAATTGAATCAAAATTTTAAAAAACGGAAAATTTGTAAGGTTATCGCTGTGGGTTTGAATTCTAAATCTCGGGGTTATGTAGAGTTTATTTGTCCTAAAGATGTACTAGGATTATTAACTAGAGCTCAATACGAGGTGTGGGATTTCTTTAAAAAATTAGCTTGGGATACTTATGAGTCTGAATAATCTAGAGAGAATTTAAAATACCCAACTCATGATGAGTTTGTCTTCCATGCTAATCCTTAACACTGGGATCACTCTCGAAACTCATATGACCCATTTTTCTGTTTCGTACCTCCTATTTTATGCGATTATTGTGAGTCTTCTTATCATGATGCTTGTAATTGTCCTTATCATGATTATGTTGATGCTACATGTGTAAGTCTTGGAAAGAAGATACATGAATTTACTAATAAAATGGTCGAAACTATGAAAGAAAGAATTACTGAATATTCTCATTGTTTCAGTCATAGTAGGAAGGATACTAACTTGCATGAGCCTGACTCTAGTTTAGGATTTCCTACACCTAAAGTTAGTCTTTACGATGATTTTGATTCCTCCTATCAACCGAGGTCTAATTTGCATGACGTTATGCTTTTGTCTAGCCTAGAATAAGAGAATGGCCTCCCCGTGACTCTATCCCATGACCTTGCACCTGAATTTCGCTCAGCTATGGACGCCACTGAGGATTTCCTAGTTTCTACTATCCACCCACTCCTTTGAATGATTCTTTCGAGTTTAAGGATAGTGAAGAATCTTAGAGACCTAGTGAGTTAGATATGAGCATCATGAATAAGGTTGAGCTTCGTGATTTAGATTACTCATAAGATATTTCACAGGAGTCACGTGAGGAGGAAGATAAGCCCACTAATTTGGAATTTGATGTTGATATTCTTCCTGTGGAATATGATTCCTTTTCATGTAGGTTTGATGTCAATGTGGACTTGGATGTGGATCTGTGTGTTGAATATAAGTCATTCTATTTTGACCTTATAATATCTGACCGCCTCTTTGAACCTCACAAGTCTGAATTTGTTGAGTTTGAGGCCATTCTCATCTAGAATCTTGATTTAGAGCAGAGTTAAGCGCATTTTGATATCAAGAAACTTATGGATTTAGGACCCACGATTTTCCGTAGACCGGACATTCCTGCTGATAAAATTTCTAAGCCAATGACCCACTTGCTGGCTAATTTTGAGTATGTCTATCTATTTCCTAACTAGGCCCAACTATTTGATAAGTTAAAATGGGCCTTTACTTGTGCTGCATTGATATGTTGGATGTACTCTTTCTGGCATCAACTCTTTAATTTTCATTGTCGAAATCTTATTGAGAGTTGTTCTTGCCTATTTGATATGCTACTACGTGCTCTAGTGGGTTTTGATTTGAGCAGCGATCTTTTGTTTGATACGGAGCAGTTGATGCTCCATGAGCCTCTGTGAAGACATATTTCAAAAGGCTATAACTTAGGTGTATTTTTACGCCTGACCTAGTATATTTTTCTCTTTATCTTCTCTTTTTGATTTTGTTTTCTTTTGTATATATTTGTTGCTTTATTTTATTTTTGTTTTATTTTTGAGTTTTAGAGTCTTGTCTTTTTCTTTCTTTTGAGTCCTCTTTTTTTGTATATTTATTTTTATTTGTTTTGTTGTTTCCTTCCGCTCCCAATAAGGATATTGTCTGATTTAAATATGGGGGTGGGGAAACTTTGTTTCAAAAATTTCAGAAAATGAAAAAAAAAACTGAAAAATTTTTAAAAATCCAAAAAGATTTTTGTTTTATTTCTGGGAAATATATATCATTTTGATTGACCGTGTTCTCTTGTACCTTAATGTTAGATTGTATGTAGATGTAGTGTGCATTGATAGAATTTAGTCCTAAAGTGTGATGTTTGTATACGATCCTAACCCCCGCCATTATTTCTATGCAAGCTTGACTTTGGTAGTTCAACCTGTGAGGTTTTAAGCCTTATAAACTAATTCATCATTTGAATCTCATATTTTTCTTTCATGTATGCCTCTTCTATGATAACATTTCTAGAACTTGCTTTGATTCTCTTTGAAATCACATTTAGCATGCACATTATAATAAAATGATAGAGGCATTAATTCATTTGTTTTTGTGAGCCACATAGCTAGAGGCCCAAATTGCCACCTGAATTTGACTATTTTACCCTTTGTTAACCCTTTGAGCCTTGACTTTTTGTTGTGACCCCTTCATTGTAACCCTTGACCTAAACACATTTCCTATACCTAAGTCAAGACTAGTGGGGCAACACTTCATTATTTGTTAGGTAGCTTTTGAGTATTTTATGTTATTGGTGGTTGATTTTGGTTATGTATAGGGATGTTTCATTGTAACTGTTTGGAAATTGAGTTGTATTGTTTTTGTGCATGCCACTCATTCATCTTCTTAACGGAAAAAAAATGAAGAAAAAAAAGGCAAGAAAAAACAAAATGAAAAAAAAATGAAAAAAATGGGGAAAATGGAAAAAAAAGTTGAAAAAAGAAAATAATCTCAAAATAAAAATCAAAAAAAGAGTTGTGAATAAGAGTGTTTGGCAGAATGTGATCTTTACATATGCTCATTTCCAATGGTTCAATTAAGTGGGGTGTGTTCTTATTTTGTTTTAGGAGAATGTGTGTTTATAATTGGTGTAAGTGTTGGTTGCTCATTGGTTATGGCTTTTAGTTTCTCATTTCCAAAATCGTTTGTCCCTCTCCTAATCTTTTACCCTTGGCCCCATTATAACCCTGAAAAGTTTTCTTGATTATTATTTTGCATTTTGCATTTTAGTAGTGGAGAATTAAGAATCTTAGCAAGCTTATGGTAGGTTGTATGATTGGAAGGAAATTGAGTGACCCTTGTATAATTTTAAACACATGAATGGGAGTGTTCCACATTTTTCTAAAGTAAGGTTCTACCAGCCATGCTTGTACATAATTCTTAAGTAGGGTGAAAGATTGTATATAGTTGTCATCAATAGGAACTGAGAATTTCTTGATCTGTATATTGTGTTTATATGTGATCTAATTCTTTTGTTAGTTGAGTGATGTAGTTGATTAGAATGTTTATGTATGTTTTCCCCTGCGTTGTATATGTAAGTTTTTGCAAAAAAATCCAAAAAAGATTTTCGATTTTCGATTTTGTGTTTTCTTTTTATAGATTTTGTGGATATATTTTCTATAAACCCTTACGAAACCTTTCTCGTCCACTAGGGGTAACCTAGGGGTTTAAAAGACTTGTTGCATATATTAAATGCAACCGTGATTCCTACAAAAGTGAGTTATGATTTTTTGTTTTTTTATTTTACTCGATGAAGAGCAAAACTTAGGTGTACGGGTATTGTTGAACCTGATATTATGTCATTTTATACCTTTTTATAGTCTAATATTTGCTCGAAATAAATAAGTAAATTAGAATTTTAATTATTTTGTTTGTTTTTTAGGTATTTGAAAAATCAAATAAAAAGAGTTGGAAAATAAAGAATTGTTGGACCATTTATCAAAAAGGAAGAACATGTCGAGCCCAGCCATGATCCCTCTTCATCTTTACTTAATTTCTTTTCTTTTTTTCTCATTCCTTCATTCACCTTCATTATCACCATTAGTGAAAGCAACTGTTACTCTCCATCGTCATTATCTCACTACATTCCATCAATTCAGCGATTACAAATTTGGGTTTAATTTAGGTGTAATTGCAGCAATCAAGTGTGAAGCAATAGTTTTGGAATGTAATAGCAACAAGAAAGTGGAAGGGGAGGAAAACGAGTAGGGAGTAGTAGGTTTTTCATACTTTTCTTATGGTCTTTCTCAGTTCAGATCCAATTTTTAGATTTTGATAATTGTAATTGGCTTAAAATTTTGGTTAATGCAACTAAGAAATTTTAGTTGTTTTTGGGTGTTGAGTTTACAAGCTTTTGGATTGAACATCCAGTTTGGATTCGAATTGGTGAGTTTTATCACTTGGTTCGATTCAGTTCTTTGTTGTTTCCCTGCTGCAAGTTGCCCTGCTCTTGCAAATGAAGTTCTAAGTTTTCATAAGCATCTCCTTCTTCTCTACCTTGCAACCTGGGTAAAATTGTTCTAAGTCCCACCAATTAGTTTATTGATTCTTACTTGTGATATTCTTGGATGTTGTTTTTTTTAGATGTTATTTCTATTTTGGCTCTTACCAATTCTGCCAATTTGGGATAAGCATAATTGACTTTTGTTAATGAAGTTTGCGATATTATTTGAGTTCTTGTAATCTAATTTCACAATCCATTCCTGAGGATCGACACCGTAAGAATGATAAAATCGTGCGCTTGCAGAATTCACAACAGATGACTATTCCCAAACTTTAAAAATTTATTGAAAAGAACCAAATAAATAACTTTAAAATAAAAAGATATGAAATGAATTAAATATGAATATGAAGAATATATTGCTACAATAAGTTATATGAAAATTAAAAGAAACTAATTTTTTAATTAAAAATAAGTATTTATAATCATGGAATGACTACAAGATATGTGATGTTCGTTCAGGAAAAAATATTAAATTTTGGTGATTAAAGTGTTTGATTATTCTAGGACTTCAAATAGGTATTATCATTGTAAAAAATGACTAATGTGGTATACCAAAATTTCAAAAATTTATTTTATTTATTTCAAAGAGAAATAAATAGCATAAATACTTAAGTTATTGTAAAGAGACGTATGAAATAAGTTGACTAGCTCTCCCTTACAAAAAAGAAAAAAAGGTTTACTAACTTATTATCAATAGTTAAATCACGCTCTGAAAAATTATAAAACTTAAATAAGTAAATAATTTTTAGGCAAATAGGAATATGAAATGAGTTACATATAAATATTTTTTTTTTCGAATTGAAAGCTTGTAATTTTTAATAATTTGAGTAACAAAATACCAAAGTATATGTTTGAACAATGGAGAGGGCCTTGCAACACAAGGGTATAACCCTAGTAAACTAAATTTTATAACAATAATCAAAACTCTAGGTTTTCCAAATAATGATCTAATGTCATTTTTATAGCATACCATATGGTCGTTGTTCAACCTGAAATTATGCCATTTCATACCCCTTTATTATCTAATATTTGTTCAAAATAAATAACTAAATTTAGGATTTTAAGATGTTTTTATTTATTTTGTAGGAATTCGAAAAACTTGACAAAAATAAATAAATTTGGTCAAACAAGACCAAGCTTTGGATCAAGTTAAACAAAGGAAGAAGGAAAGGAGAAGAAGAAGCTGAAGCCGCGGCCATTTCCGTGCACAGCCCAACCTGGCTCTCAGCCTATTTTCTCTCCTTCCGCACTCATCACGTGCTAGATATGTGATGCCTCAGCTCCCCATTCCCTCTCTTTACTTCGGGCTTGTCTTGTTCTTGCTCAAGCAATGACCCAATAGCGTGATAGACACCCAATCAGCCTCCTTCCCCTCGGCCCTGTTCCTTTTGTTTTCTTTGCAAGCCCAGCCTACACGCTTCTTCATCAACACCTAAAATCCTATGTGCTAGTCATGTGCCAGTTACTCTTCTTCCCCTATTCTCTTTCAGGCGGGCCTGCTCCGCTTATACGCCGTGTGCTAATCATCCGCAGGCTAGACTCACTCATTTCTCCTAGCAGAGCTGCCTTCCCCCTCTTTACTTAATGTCATGTGCACGTCACATGACTGAGGCATTCCCCCCCCCTTCTTCAAATCCCTCGCTACCCGGAACAGCCCTTCCCCAGTTCGCCTTTGTTGTTTCGTCTTCTTCTCTTCCCTATCAGCCTGGAACTCGAAGCTTCCCCCTCTTATGTTTCCTCTGCTCATTCATCCTTATCAATTCGTCATCCGTGTCAAGAAATTACAAAAGAACAGTTACAAGGCCATAATTGGCGATTAATGGATGCAATCAAGAGGAAGAACTCGAATAGAAGCTATAATTTTGAAGGGAGAAGTAGAAAGTAGTCTTAGGATTTTTATTCTCGATTCTTTTAGCTTCTTATTTTATCTTTGTTTCAAACTCAGCCAACTATAGTCTGAAATTTGTAATTTGCTCCCGTTTTTCTTCAATTTAAGAGAGATTTTTTTGGGGATTTTAGAGTTAAATTTGCTTGATTTTGACACGTATGTCATGCTCTGAGTTCGCTCGCTTACTCCAAGCGATGAAAGATTGGGTCTGAATTTTGTCTTTTACATTCGCAATAAGTTGATCTGGTACTCAATTTTAGCATTGTGACGGTTCGAGGTTATCGATTTCAATTGGGTCTGTGCTTAATTGGATTTCGACCTTGTTCCAAGTTGCTGTCCCGGCTTCCATTTCCCTTGTTTTGCTCTATTTCTGAATTGTTAAGTAGTATCTCATTCTATGTAGCTCTTGTTTGCTTTTCTTTTTGAAGTGTTAATCCTGTTCACAGTTTAAGTTTTGAGCTCTACGAGATGTTTCCATGATAATAATTTTGGTTTATTAATTAATGGAAATCTCTATCACTGCACTGTTTTCTGAAAGTCTTAATAAGTTTAGATCAATAGTTTTGAATTCTAGTAATCAAATTTTTTAATCTGTAACACCCCAAAATGGAAGTGCTACACTGTTTGCAGTTTCTTGACTAATTCTCTTGATTAGAAGTGATAATCCCTATGATCGGGGTATAACCGCCATCCCAAAAAGAACAAGGCTTAAAAGCGATTATACTATAGATATTATGGTTGAGCATAATTCGAGCCCATAAATGATCAACATCATCCAAAAATCATACATGTGTAGGTGATAACAAACACATGGTTTATACATAATAGTATGCAAATCAACATTGTTATTACAATCGCAACCACGAGATAACTTAAACTATATCTCCCAAAAAAAAAAAAAAAAATAGAAGTGCAGTACTCCATTACTAATCAGATTAGGGTCTGTTACTCACTTGTCATCCTCAACAGGTTTGCTAGCATGGGGGTGGTTCACTGAGCACTTGTCTAAAACAAAACATAGCAAATATTTCAAAATATGAACTAAAGCTCAGTACATGAATTCCTATATTATTAAATGATCATTGAAACCTTGATTGGACCCACTTTCTAATTCATTTTAATTCAAAATAGGAAATGAGATGAATGTAAAACTGTATTGCTAGTTATTATCTAGTAGTGAACCACTTAGGACTGATACGTTCCGTAGATAGGTGTATACCAGTGAAGCTGATCACAGGACCTGGCCTAAGACTGTGTGGGTAACTGAAGGGCAAATGCCCTGAAGCTGATAACTGAAGGGGTCACTAGTTATGTGACAAATCACTGATGAAACTGATTTATTGACATACTTACAAAAATATTTTAATTTTGATAAATACATTCTGATTTCTAAAGATACAGGTAATAAACGTACTTGTAACTTTTAATGAAATCTCAGTGAATAGTATTTACGCATAACAGGGGGAAGAAACTATAGATTAGGCCATAATTTTATTCTAAATTGTCATTATAGGTACATGTAGTCAGTAAGTGAATTTTTTCTCATAACTTTAATAAAACTTGTTTACTAAACGGTATTCAGAATCCAATGAATAGATATAAGATAGGTTAAACTAAGAAGATACAAACTATATAAATTATAGAAACTTAGTTTAGATCAAGGTAGTATCATATAATTTAAAATAAAATAAACTAAGGCAAATAATTTAGGTTATAAAGTAAAGGCATAATAGAAGTAAAGGAAAAATAATTCATAACTTACACTCCCAACCTTAAATTGAGACCTAAAATGCCAATATAGAAAGTTTAAGAAGTCCCACAATACTTTCATTCACAGTGCGAAACCCAATTACCAAAACACGGCTCCTAAAATTGGGCTTAAATAAAACTGTGCACAGCTTCCGCGTATGCTGCGTAGTCTTAGCAAATCGGCTATAACGTTTTCCACAAAACTTGAATGAAATGATTCACAAGGCATTTGAAAAATAACTCATTGTTCTGTCTATCCATCAAAAATCATAATTTTTTCGATGGACCGAAAATGACCAGTTTTATTCATTAAGGGACCTCTGTTTCAAGCGCTGTTCACAACCCTATTGCCCATGCTCGCAACCTTTTCTTCACATAATTTCCCTCGAAATCCACTCTTTAAAATCACTGACTCATGATTTGTTCCTTATCATCACCTTACAAAGAGCCATGTTACTCAAATTTACTCTATAATCATCTTCATCTTATTTTCAATTCTTCTCTTTACAAAAACACTTAAAATACATCCATAATCTCCCTTACTTGCAGAAATATACAAAATAACCTCTTTTAATTAATTGAAGAAATTTTCTATAATCCACCCCTTTTCTTAAAAATCACCTTAAGGCATTATCCAAGTTAACAACACATCTTCATTTTCTATTCAGTTATATACAATCAACATATTTGAGGCTAAAAATAAACTAATCCATGCATGATCACTAAAACCCGAGCTTATAACTACCTTGTACTTGCACTTAAACTCGTCTAAAATCAAGATAAGCATCATGATATCCATTACTAATACCAAAGATCACAAAATCAAATACAAAACTATCAAAATCCATCACTTCAAACTTAAGCCTGCATGATCATGAACAACCTCAACCCTTGCATGCTTTCAACCTTAAGAAACAATTAAAATATCAAAATAACTACTATTTCTATCAAGATTACATGATCAAAAATCAAAATCAACATAAACAAGTGGCAAAACTAAAAATCAACAAGAGGAGTATTAGGGTTTACTCACTTTGAGCTTAAAAAAAGAGGTATGAAATGAGGTTTGAAGGGTGTGCGGAGGTGGCTGGTGGCTGGGAGTGTTAGAGGTAGTAGACGGTAGCCCTGGAGGGTGGAAGAATTTGCGACACAGCAGCAAAATAGCAAGTAGCAGGCTGGCTATGGAGAGGAGGAGAGAGAATGGGTTTGATATTTTGTGATTTTTACTGGGTTAAAAGATGATTTAATCTGTCAAAGTTTACTTGGCTGAGTTTTATCATTCAAACAGCATGTTTTTACTAATGATAATTAGGCATAATTGAGGATAATTAGCTAAGCAAATGGATGGTAACTTATTGGGCCAAATCGGGCCTAAATGAATTTGGGCCCGAAAGAAAATATACTTTACGCAATTGAATTTTTCATAGTTCGAAACTAAATTTTATGATGTTATAAAAAAATAATTTAATCTCTTAAACCACAATTATTGAGACCTACTATCGGTCTTCTCGAAATTTTACAATAACAAAACCCCAATAGCAAAGTAGGCTCAAAATGAGTTTTTCTAAACTGGAATGATTAAACTCTATAATCAAATGCAACTAAATTAATAACATGGTTTAGGGTCTGTTCATTTCGTTGGGAAATATAATTTAGTAAATGGATGAGCTTGGTTGAGATTGATTGAAGTAAGTTGAAGTGGGTATTTTTTTGTTGAAGTTAGTTGAAGTTGGTTTAAGTAAGTTGAAGTGAGTTGAAGTGGGTTAAAGTTAGTTTAAGTGGGTTGAATTATTTTTGGTGTGATTTGGTTAAAATAGTGGGAAGTTGGTTGAAGTGGGTTAAAATTGGTTAAAGTTGGTTAAAGTGAGTATTTTTTTAATTGAAGTTTGTGAAGTATGTTGAAGTGGGTTGAAGTAGGTTAAAGTTGGCTGAGGTTGGTACATTTGGATTTACCAACGAAAAGAACAGGGCCTTAATTAAATAACTAAAGATAATTTAGGATTGAGCTATTATAATCTTCCCTCCTTAAAGAGTTTCGTCCTTGAAACTTATGAACGTTGACATAACATGCAAGATTACTTCAAATAGGTATGGATACTTGGCTTTCATTTCTTCATTGGTTTCCCAAGTGGCTTCTGAGATGGTATAATTTGACCTAAGCACTTTAACTAAGGGTATCTGCTTGTTGCACATCTGCTTAATCCTGTGATCTAGTATCTGGACTAGGCATTCTTCATACACTAGATCCCCAGTGACCTCAATGGGCTCCGTTAGGATTGCATGGTCGGGATCTGGAATGTACTTCTTGAGTTGTGAGGCATGAAACACATTATGTACGTGTTCCAGTTCCATGGGTAGATCCAGTCCATAAGCCACGGGATTAAATTTTTCAATAATTTCATGCAGCTCAATACATTTGGGGCTCAGTTTGCATCGTACTCCAAATCTCCTGATACCCTTAGTGGCAAAACCTTTAGAAAAATCTTACCATCTACTTGAAACTCCAGAGGCTTCCTTCTTTTATCAACGTAACTTTTTTGCCGACTTTGGGCAACTTGAATATGCTCTCGAATCTTCCTTATTATTTCAGTGGTTTCTTGAATCAGTTCTGCGCCTAGAGTCAATGCCTCATCCAGGTCACTCCAACATACAGGGGTTTCGCATTTTCTCCCATTTAAAGCCTCAAATGGGGTCATTTAATGGTGGATTGGTAACTATTATTATAAGAAAATTCCACCAATTGTAAGTCATCCTCCCATTTCCCTTGAAATTCTAAAACACAAGCTCTCAACATAGCCTCTAGAATTTGATTTACTCTCTCTATTTGCCCATCTGTTTTGGGATGATAAGAGCTACTAAGGTTCAATTTGGTTCCAAAGGCACTTTGAAGTGCTTGCTAAAATGAGCTTGAAATCTCTGATCTCTATTAGACACTATGTCTAAGGGAATCCTATGTAGTCGAACTATTTCCTTAACATACAGCTGGGCGAGTCTTTCAACTCCCCAAGTATCCCGAATTGGTAGAAAATGGGCTGATTTAGTGAGTCGATCAACTATTATCCAAATGGCATTTTTCTTTAAAGCAGACAAAGGTAATGCCATGACAAAGTCTATTGAGATTAAGTCCTACTTCAAGCGGGAATTTCTAAAGGTCATAGTTCGCCCGCGGGACATTGATGCTCAGCTTTAACCTTTTGGCAAATCAGGCATTTGTTAACATACTCTGCAATTTCTTTCTTTATGTTATTCCACCAAAAGTATTGTCTCAGGTCTCTGTACATCTTGGTGCCTTTTGGATGCACCGAGTGTTGGGTGTTATGATCCTTCTCTAGGATCTTCTTCCTTAGTTCCTCATTTTTGGGTACACACAGGCGATTCTGGAATCGCAAGGTCCCATCTTCTTGTGTTACAAAACTAGGTGACTTACCTTTCTCAAGATTTAGCTTTATTCTTTGGAGCTCATGTCACTTTCTTGGTTCACTCGTATTTCCTCCATTATAGAGGGTGACAAGGTAAGTGTTGTCAACTGAACAATTGCTTACCCATGCGACACTAATTAAATACCTAATTACGCAAGCTCTCTTAAGAGGTTCAACTGCATAATCAGCACAGTGTTCAAGTTATGTTGTGTCTTCCTACTCAAGGTATGTGCCATAATATTTGCTTTTCCCGGGTGATACTAAATCTGTAAGTCATAATCCTTAAGTAACTCTAGTCAACACCTTTGTCTCAAATTAAGCTCTTTTTGAGTGAAAATATATTTAAGCTTTGATGATCAGTAAAGATCTTACATGGTACCCAATATAAGTAGCGTCTCTAAATTTTTAGTGTGAAAACCACAGCTGCTAACTCCATGTTATGGGTAAGGTAATTCTCCTCATAAGGCTTAAGCTATCGGGAGGCATAAGCCACCACTTTCTCGTCTTGCATTAGAATACATCCCATACCATTCTTCGAGGCATCACTATCGATAGTATACTCCTTACCTTCTATCGATAGGGTTTGGATTGGAGCGGTAGTTAATCGATACCTTAACTCTCAAAATACCTTCTCGTACTTCTCTGTCCGCTCAAATTTAATGGTTTTCTTCAATAAATTAGGCAAGGGAGATGCTATCTTTGAAAATACCTTGACAAACCTCTGATAATAGCTAGCTAAGCCCAAGAAACTTCTAATCTCAGTGGCATCGATCGGTCTTGGCCACTCTGTAATTGTTTTCACCTTCTGGGGGTCAACTTTAATCCCTTCTTTTGAAACTACATGTCCTAAAAATACCACTTATTCTAACCAAAACTCACGCTTCTTCAATTTGCCATATAATTGGTATTCCCTTAAAGTCTGCAACATTGTCCTCAAATGAACAGTATGTTCATTTTTATCCTTGGAGTATATCAAGATATCATTTATGAACATTACCATAAACTTATCTAAGTAGGATTTGAAAACTCTATTCATGAGATCCATAAAGGCCCCAGGGGTGTTAGTCAGGTCAAAGGGTATCACCATGAATTCGTAGTGACCATACCTAGTCCTGAACGCAATCTTAGGATATCTTCGTATTTAATCCTGAGTTGGCGATATCCAGACGTCAAGTCAATCCTAGAAAAGACTCATGCTCCTTACTATTGATCAAATAAATTGTCTATTCAAGGTAAAGGGTATTTGTTCTTGATGGTAATCTTGTTCAACTCTCTATAATTGATACATAACCTTAAGGTTCCGTCCTTCTTCTTTACAAACAACACTGGGGAACCCTATGGTGACACACTTGGCCTGATAAATTTCTTCTGTAATAACTCATCTAGTTGAATCTTCAATTTTCTAAGCTCAGTTAGAGCTATTTAATATGGGGCTTTAGAGATAGGTTGGGCACTAGAGATTAATTAAATCTCAAAATCAATTTCTCTCCGCAGGGGCAATCCTGGTAACTCTTCAGGAAAAACATCTCCAAATTCATAAACCACAGGAATATCTTCTACTTTCTCTCCTTTGGACTGAGCTTCCATAGCATAACACCGATACCCAAATCACCCTTGGCATAACAACATTCTTGCTTTCATAATAGAAATTATGGGACATGATTGTCCCTCTCTTTGCCCATAAAAGTGTACATCTCTCCCACTTTCATTCCTCAGAATGAACTTAAGGTTTTCACAGTTAATTTTGGCTCCATAAGTGTGCAACCAGTTCATCCCGTAAATGATGTTAAAGTCTGACAAGTCAAATTGGATCAAGTCTCCAGGGAATGCGACTCAACCAATAGTAATAAGGACACGGTTATAGAAAATAGTGCACTCAACTATAGAATCATTGGGTAGCTTGATTCTATAATTGGTTTCTGACTTTCCTATTCTCAAGGTTCAATTACATGGCAGATTGGGTGGACATAAATAAATGAGTGGCACCCAAATCAAACAATACATAAAATGACATTGAATTTAAAAAGAGGGTTTCAGTAACTTCTGTACCAGAGGTGGTAGCTTCCTTCTTACTCATTACATGTGCTCTTTCTACTGCTGTAGGTCTTGGAGGTGGGGGCCTTTGGTGAGGTGAGACCAAGGGTTTTGCTGCACCCTTATCCACAGCCTTTAGTCTTCGAGGGCATGCAGCAATGAGCTGTTTTGGGTTTGCACACCACATACATTAGTTAGTACCCACTCAGCATTACGAGGTGATGTAGTTAGTCTTCCATATTTCCTACAGGGCTCTCCTAGACCTACAAGATGACTCTTAAGAGAAGCGGGAGCAGGCTTCTTTTGATTTACACTCTCACTTAGGGTTCCCTGCTTAATTCCTTTCCTTTTTTTTATTTATTGGGTTCAAGGCCCTCAACTCAATCTTTACTCTCTAAACCTCAGTTGCTCGCTTATATAACTCTTGGTAGGTCGAGATTGGTTAACTAGCTAGCTGGTTATGGATATAGAAAGCTAAACCCTCTTTGAATCTTCTCATCTTCAGTCTTTCAGACGAAAGAAACTTAGGGATAAACCTGGAGAGTTTTATGAACTTAATAGCATACTGTAATACAGTCATACTACCACTCATCTTCAGTTCCATAAATTCTTTGTCCTATTGTCTTAAACCACAACTGAATAAAATTTTGCCCTTAGTTCCTCCAGTAATTTACTCTAAGTGAATTCAGGCCCTACCAGCCTACCCTTAACGGTGTTACACCAGATATCAACTTCATCAGTCAGATAGTACGTCCCAATGTTCACTTTCTTCTCTTCTGGAACCTCTACCACTGTAAAAATTTTCTCCATTTCCCTCACCCATTCCTCCAATTCCACTAGGTCATACTTTCCATCGTATACGTTAGGGTTGCACCATGTTACCTTGTCTGCCAGTTTATCATCTCTAGAGGGTTTTCAGCAGGCACTGGGGGAATCCATTTCATCATTTCAGCTACCAAAGTCAGCCAGTAATTTGTGTTCCCAATGTTATTAGCTAACTCACAGGAAATTGGGGGCATTTCATCAAAATTTTGTGGCGTATTACATGAGCCTCGTTCACCCGATTCCTGATCATGGTCCGAGTTATCCCCTATATAAGTTTCTGTACTATTTTGTACAAATTTAGAGATTTTGATAATATATTGAACGGAATAATTCAATCATTTGCATAAACCAACATATAAGATAAGTATATTCAACAAACACAACTAACAATATTATCAAAATAGAAACCAACGCTTCATTATATCATTTCATAACTTCTTGCTTACATATATAACTGCTTATTTACATACATGATCAACAAAAGAATATCACAACTAGCTGACTAACTAATGTCAGCCCCTAAATCCACCCTAAACACTACCTATTCCTAACCACTAAGTCCACCACATGCCCAAAAAGAATGCGAGACTAGTGAACACAACTAGAAGGATCCATCTAACTATATACAATAACATAACATGCACAAAATACATCTATCCAAGTGACTCTGCTATATACACGTGGGGCTCAAAATATAACCTATCTAAATAGTCATTACCTAAACCAAAATAACGATTCCTAGATGGATCGTAGTCCAGGTCAGACTCGTCCTCAGGCTCCCCGCCGGAGTCAACGCTGCTATCAGATGCACTCGACTCTGCCTCATCTTATGATCAATCTGATGTTCCTCAAACTCCGGGTCCTCCTCTAGATCTTCCTCCAAGTCCTCCATGAGCTCGTCATCAGAGCTAATCACCACTATCTCTAGTGCGTCAGGGATATGCACGACCACATGAGCCTCCCCAGACTCTGATGATGCTAAACTATTGGGCATCAAAGGAGTGCCCGGTGCTGGTGGTGAGGGCGGTTCCTGAGCAGGGGCAGGTGGTAGGGTAGGGGAGGTGCATAGTGTAAAAGAAAAACATGCTACAGGATTTCTATGGTGATCTCTCTCTGCTCGAACTCCTCTGTTAGGAGTAACTCAGAAGTGATAGTAGCCCAGACCTTCTATATCTGAAATCTAGGTTCATCCCACCATGGGGCTCCCGTCATCATGAAATCATGATAATAGATCCTATATTCAACCCACGGGGCAACCTTAGGTTGGGGCCAGAACAGCTACACCCATGGACCGTAATGCTATAGAACTCAGAGAAAGCATCCTGCGTGTGAGCTATCATACTAGCATAAAGAAGAGAGATGTGGGTGGCCACAGAAGTACCCAGCATCATGTTTATTGCATAGGGATCTATCTAACATGAAAAACATAAATGAAGAGCATGTAAGAGATACACGCAGACTTTTCTATCATTACAAATCTTTAACGATATAATAATAACCCTTACTAACCAATCTTCTCTCACACCTATGTCTAATATCTATACTCCATAAATTATCAAGAAAACTCGAACCTGGCTCTGCTACTAAATTTGTAACATTGAAAATGGGCATGCTATACTGTTGCAGTTTCTTAACTAATTCTCTTAATTAGGAGTGATAATTCCAATGATCAGGGCGTTATCGCCGTCCCAAAAAGTCAACATGTGTAGGTGATAACATAGGGTTTGTACATAATAGTAGGTAAATCAACATTGTTGTTACAGTTCCAACCAATCTTCTCTTAACCAATCTTCTCTCACACCTATGTCTATTCTCTATACTCCATAACCTATCAAGAAAACCTGAACCTGACTCTGATACCAAATCTGTAACACCCAAAATGGGCGTGCTATACTATTTGCAGTTTCTTAACTAATTCTCTTGATTAGGAGTGATAATTCTAATGATCAGGTGTTACTGTCGTCTCAAAAAGGACAAAGTTTAAAGCAATTACACTAGAAATATTATGACCGTACTTCAAGCCCATAAATGATCAACATCATTCAAAAGTCATACATGTGTAGGCGATAACAAACATAGGGTTTATACATGATAGTAGGCAAATTAACATTGCTGTTACAGTTCCAACCATAAGTTAACTTAAACTACATCTCCAAAAAAAATAGAAGTTAGTACTCCCTTACTAATCTGACCAAGCTCCGTTGCGCACGTATCATCCTTAACAGGTTTGCTAGCATAAGGGCGGTGCACTGAGCACTTGTCTAAAACAAAACATAGCAAATATTTCGAAATATAAGCTGAAGCTCAGTACATGCATTCCTATATTGTTTAATGATCATTGAAACATTAATTGGATCCACTTTGCAATTCATTTTAATTCAAAATAGGGAATGAGATGAATATAAAACTACATTACTAGTTATTATCTAGTAGTAGACCCCTGAAAACTGATATGACCTATAGATAGGTGTACACCTACAAAGCTGATCAGGGGACCTAGCCCAAGGCCGCACGAGTAACTGAAGGACGAACGCCCTAAAGCTGATAACTGATGGGATCACTAGTTATGTGACAAATACGTTCTGATTTCTAAAGATACACGCAATAAATGTGCTTGATATTTTTAATGAAATCTCAATGAATAGTATTTATGCATAAGAGGGGGACGAAACGATGCATTAGGCCCTGATTCTGTTCAAAATTATTATTATAGACACATGTAGTCAACGAATGAACTTATTCTCATAACTGATAGCTTTAATAGAACTTATTTACTAAATGGCATTCAGAATCCAACGAATAAATATAAGATAGGTTCAACTAAGGAGATACAAACTATATAAACTATGGAAATTTAGTTTAGATCAAGGTAGTATAATATAATTCAAAGTAAAATAAACCTAGGCTAATAATTTATGTTGTAAAGTAAAGGCGTAATAGATGTAAAGGAAAATACCTCAAATTGAGACCTAAAACCCAATATGGAAAGCTTAAGAAGTCCCACAATAATTTTCTTCACAGTGCAAAGCTCAAATACCACAATACTGCTCCCAAAATTGGGCTTAAACAAAACTGTGCACAGTTTCTGCATATGTTACGCAGTCTTGGCAAATTAGCTATAATGTTTTCCATACAATCAAAATTAAATGATTCCAAAGACATTTGAAAAATAACTCATTGGTCTGTCCATTCACCAAAAATCACACTTTTTCGATGGACTGAATTTTACCAGTTTATTCATAAAGAGACCCCTATTTTGAGTCCATTTATAGCCTTACTGCCTATGCTCTCTACTTTTTTTTCACATAATTTCCCTCTAAAATTACTCTTTAAAATCACTAACCTATTATTTGTTCCTTATCATCACCTTAGAAAGCCATGTCACTCAAATTTACTCCATAATCATCTTCATATAATTTTCAATTCTTTTCTTTATAAAAAACACTTATAAAACATCCATAATCTCACTTACTTCCATAAATGTACAAAATAACCTCTTTTATCAATTGAAGAAATTTTCCATAATCGACCCCTTTTGTAAAAATCACCTAAAGGCATTATCCAAGTTAAACAACACATCCAAATTTCATTTTCTGTTCAATTATACATAATCAACATATTTGAAACTAAAAATAAAATAATCCATGCATGATCACTAAAACCCTAGCTTATGACTAAGTTGTACTTGCACTTAAACTCATCTAAAATCAACATAAACATCATAATATCCATTCCTAATGCCAAAGATCACAAATTCAAATACAAAACAATATAAATCCATCATTTCAAACTTAACCTTGCATGATCATGAACAACCTCAACCCTTGCATACTTTCAGCTTAACCAACAATTAAAACATCAAAATAATTCTTATTTCTATCAAGATTACATGATCAACAATCAAAATCAACATAAACAAGAATCAAAACTAAAAATTAACAAGAAGGGTGAGGTGTGAATGATGATCGAAGGGTGTGGGGAGGTGGCTAGTGGCAGGGGTTTGGAGGTGGAAGACGGCATCCCTGGAGGGTGGAAGAATTTGCGGCACAGCAACAAAACAGCAGGTAGCAGGCTGGCCGTGGAGGAGGAGGAAGAGAGAGAATTGGCTTAATAATTTGTGATTTTTACTTGGCTGACAAGTGATTTTAATCTCTCACAGTTTACTTGGCTGAGTTTTATCCTTCAAAAAGCATCTTTTTGCTAATGATAATTAGGCATAATTAGGGATAATTACCTAAGCAAATGGGTAGTAACTCGTTGGGCCAAAACTGAGCCTAAATAAATTTGGGCCCGAAAGAAAATACTTTTTACACTATTGAATTTTCCATAGCTCAAAATTAAATTTTGTAATGTTATGAAAAATTATTTAAATCTCTTAAACCATAGTTGTCGAGACCTATTATCTATCTTTCCGAAATTTATGATAACAAAAATTCGAATAGCAAAGTAGGCCCAAAATGAAAATTTTCAAACCGAAATGATTAAATACGATAGTAAAATATAAGGAAATTAATAACATGGCTAATTAAATAAATAAACATGATTTAGGGTTGGACTATTACATAATTCATCCCTTGGGATGACATCATAAATGCTATGGCAATACACTGTACGCTTGTAGATTTCACAACAAGTTTTGGCGCCATAGCTGGGGAAGGAATTTGTGAAATTATGTTTTGTGTTAAATTGAATCATTTGTCAGTCGATTGAATCATTTTCGTTTCTTTTTCGTACTTTTTTTATCTTGATTTTAGTAGGTGTTTATTAGTTTAGTTTAGATCTCTTGTGTTTTTAATTTTGTTTAGAGTTTAATTTTTATTTTATTTTGGTCAATTTTGTTTTGCTTTTTAGTAATTATTTTTCTGCTAAAAAATTCAGAGCTAATAGTTTGGTGTTGTGAATAGTGTAGACAAATTTGTAGAAGGGAAAATGAACTGTGCAGTCTTTCTAGATTTTCATATTCTGTTTTAATTTGTCTGGACTAATCTGGTGCTATTGTGTTATTTTTAGTAGATTCTCGGGGATTTTTAGAGTCTAGGTAAATTTTTGTGGGATTTTTAGGCATTTCTAGAATTTTTAGCAATTTCTAGAAATAATTTTCTGTTCAGATTTTTCTGGATTTTTAAAGTCCCTCGATTATGCAGCATAAAATCCATTTGGAGGATGATGCTAAGCCCTACCAAGACCATCAAAGGTGTTTGAACCCGAACTTAATAGGAAGTAGTTAGGAATGAGGTGCTTGAGTGGTTAGATCACGGCATTATTAATCTCATTTTTGATAATGAGTGGCTTAGTCCTGTTCAACTTGTTCCTAAGAAGACCGATAATACCGTGATTAAGAATGACAAGAATGAGTTAGTTCCCACTCGAGTCCAATTTGGGTGGTGACTTTGCATTGATTATATAAAATTGAATGTTGTCACTCGCAAAGACCATTTTTCCCTTTCTTTCCTTGACTAAATGCTAGAAAGATTGGATAGAACATTCTTTCTATTGTTTTTAGATGGATATTCTGGCTACACTCAAATCTCTATTGCTTCTGAGGATCAGGAGAAGACTACTTTCACATGTCCTTTAATTACATATATCTTTTGGAGAATATGTTTTGGACTCTGTAATGCCCCTGTTACCTTTTAGAGGTGTATAATTTCTATTTTCTCATGTTAGTTGAACAGTGCATGGAAATTTTCATGGATCACTTCTCTGTGTTTAGGTCTTCCTTTAATGATTGTTTGTCTAATTTGAGTAAAGTGTTACAAAGGTATAGGGAGAAAAATCTGACTTTGAACTCGGAGAAATGCCATTTCATGGTTCAAAAGGGGATAGTATTAGGCCCTATTATTTTTAGAGATGGAGTTGAAGCAGATAAGGCTAAGACTGATTTAATTGTTAATACCCCCCCACTTGTGCGAAAGAGGTGGGGTCTTTTCTTGGATATGTTGCCTTCTATCATTATTTTATTAAGGACTTCAGTAAGATAGCTAAATCTTTAACCAACCTTTTAGCTAAGGATATGCCATTTCACTTCTCTGATGAGTATCATGAGGCATTTACTAAGCTAAAAGAAGCTTTGACCTTTGCTCCCATTTTTTATTTTCCTATCTAGCGAGAGCCTTTTGAGCTAATGTGTGATGTATTTGACTATGTTGTTGGGGTTGTTTTAAGGCAATATGTTGATAAGAAGCCCCATATCATTTATTATGCTAATCACACTTTGAATGATGCCCTAACTGAACTACATTGTCACTGAGAATGAATTTTTGGCTGCAATTTTTGCTTTTGAAAAGTTTAGATCTTCCTAATTGGGTTTTATGTGATTGTTTATACTGATCACTCTTCTCTTAAATACCTTCTTTTAAGAAGGATGCTAAGCCTATACTTGTGAGATGGATCTTGCTTTTGTAAGAATTCGATTGTGAGATTAGGGGTAAGAAAGGTTCTGAGAACCTTTTTATGGACCATTTGTCTAGGATTCTCTATGGTAGAGAGCTTGGTATAATATTTCTGAATGCTTCCATGATGAGCAATTGTTTGCAGTCCACTCTAACCCTTGGTATGCTGACATTATAAACTATCTAGTGTCTGGCAGGATTCGTGATGGTTGCATTAAGAATGATAGAGACCAATTCTTCCACCTCATGAAATTCTTTGTTTGGGATGACCCTTACTTGTTTAAGTATTATTTTGACCAAGTCGTTAGAGTACTCCCGACCATGAGGTTAAGAGTGTCCTTTCATTCTGTCATGACCAAGCATATGGGGTGCATTTCAGTGGAAGAAAGACGGCAGCTAAGGCTCTTCAATGTGATTTTATTGGCCTACTTTGTTTGGAAATGCTTTTGAGTATTATAAGAATTACCCTAAGTGCCAATAGTAGGGTAGGATTAGCGGGAGAGACATAATGCCACTTAGTCCCATTATTGTGCTGGAGATTTTTTATGTTTTGACTATAGACTTCATGGGACCATTTCCTTGTTCTTTTGGGAATGAGTACATTGTATTAGCTGTGAACTATATCTCTAAGTGGTTAGAGATCATCCCTACTAAGACCAATGATGCTAACGTGGTTGTGAAGTTCCTTAGGGAGAATATTTTTACTGCATTTGGCATATCAGAGCTATTATTAGTGATCATGGTGCCCACTTTACAAATAGGTCATTTGATGCTTTGTTGAGAAAGTACTCAATAATCCATAGACTTGCTACCCCATATCACCCCCAAACCAATGGTCAGGTTAAGGTGTCCAACAAGCAAATTATAGAAAAGACTGTGAGCAAGAATAAAAAAAGAATTAGGCCGATAAGTTTATAGATGCTTTATAGGCATATAGGATGGCTTTTGAGACTCTCCTGGATATGATACCTTGTAGGGTTGTTTATGGTAAGCCTTCTCACCTTCGTGTCAAGATAGTGCATAGAGCTTGGTGGGCCATCAAGATGTTGAATTATGACTTGACTCAGGCTGGTGAGGAGAGGAGACTGCAGCTGAGTGAGCTCGAAGAGATAAGAGTTGACGCATATAAAAGTACTCGATCTTACAAAGAGAGGGCTAAGTTGTTTCATCATAGATATATTCTTAGGAAAGAGTTTGTCCTAGGAATAAAAGTGTTATTTTATTGACTCTAAGCTCTATCTTTTTCCAGAGAAATTGAGATCCCGCTAGACAGGTCCCTATATTATTTCACATGTTTTCCCTATGCTGCAGTCGAGATACAAGATCCTAAGAGTGGTGCCCAGTTTAAGGTAAACGACCAGAGGTTGAAATAGTTTTGGAGCTCCCGAGCACAGAAGATGTAGACTATCTGATACTCCATGAACTGAGTTCTGATGAGTGATGGGCTATCGAGTAGTTCAGGTGTATCTGGCACCCAATCTGGTTTGATTGAAATTTCTTTCCCTTCATTCTCTTTTTCTTATTTTTCTTTTATTTTATTTTTGTATATTTGGGTGCTTTTCTTTTATTATTCTTTTGTGTATACATGTGTATATTTGAGTTTTAGAGTCATGTTATTTTTCTTTTTGAGTCTTATTTTTCTTTTTGTATATTTGTTTTTCTTTTACCTATTTTTCTGTTTCTTTTCACTCCTAGTGAGGATATTGTCAGATTTAAGTGTAGAGGTGGGGAAACTATGTTCAAAACCAAAAAGAATTAAAAAAAATTAATTAACTGAAAATATTTGAAAATTCAAAAAGATTTTTGTTCTATTTTTGGGGAATGTGTGCTATTCTAGTTGACTATGTTCTCGTCTATCTTAGTGGTTCGGTTGTATATATATGTGATGTGCATGATAGAACTTAGTTCGAAGTGTGATATTTGTACACAGTCCTAGCCCCCAAATTTCTGATAGCAAGCTGTCTTAACTTTGGTAAATTAACCAGTAGGATTTTGTGCTTTAAAGACTAATTAATCATTGTAAGTCTCATATGCTTCTTCCATATTTGTGTCTTCCATGATTACATCTCTAGAACTCACTTTGATTCTTTTTGAAATCACATTTAGCATGTGCATTATGGTAAGATGATAGAGGCATTCATTTGTATTATGAACCACTTAGTTGCCAAATTGTCACCCTGATTTGACTGTTTTACTCTTTGCTAATCCTTTGACTCTTGACTGTTTTTGTTGTAAACCCGTCTATTTATCATTGGTCAAAACACATTTTCTATACTGAAGTCAAGTCTAGTAGAGCAACACTTCAATATATCGTGGGTAGCTTTCAGGTGATAATGTATTCAGTGGCTGATTTTGGAACTTTTGGTGTGGTGCAAGGATGTATTGTTATTATCATTTGGAAAATGAGTTATCTTCTTGTATGCCATGCATTCATTTTTCCAAACAAAAAGGGGAAAAATATGAAAATCCAAGAAAAGAAATGGAAAAAAAAGGGAAAAGTTCCTAAGAAAAAAATTTGAAAAAATTGAAGAATAATCTCCTTAAAAAAAAAATCAAAAAGATATTGTGAATAAGAGTGATTAGCAGAATGTTGTCATTACGTATACTCATATCTAGTGGTTGCTTTTGAGAGTGTGCTCTTTAATTGTCATAAGGTTTTATAGAATGTGTGATTATTATAGTTGGTGGAAGTGTTGAGTTGCTCACTAGCTATTTGGCTTTTAACTGCTCATTTCCTAAGTCGATTTTCCCTCTCCTAATCCTCCTTAGCCCTTAGCCCCATTACAACCCTTAAAAAGTCAACTTGATTGTCATGCTGCATTTTGCATTTCAGTTATGGAGAATTGAGAATCTTAGCAAGCTTATGGTGGATTGTATGATTAGAAGATGAATAGAGTGAACCTTGTAAGACAATAAACACATAAGCCTTAAGTGGGGTGAAAGATTGTATATAGATGCCACCAATGGAGACTAAGAATTTCTTGATGTGTACATTGTGTTCATATATAGTCCAATACTTAGGTTATTTGAGTAATGTAGTTGATTGGAATGTGTATATATTTTTCCTTGATGTTGTATATAAAGTCATTGAAAAACCCAAAACTATTTTTATTTTTTTTTTTCAATTTCCTTTTTATAGATTTTGTGGATATATCATCTGCAAATCCTCATGAAATCTTATTCATCTATTACGGGTAACCTTAGGATTTAAAGGGCTTGTTGCACTTGCTAAATGCAACTGTGAATCATATGAAAGTGAGTTAGGATTTTACTTTCTTTTTATAGGATTTTTAGTTTTGTTTTACTCGAGGACGAGCAAAATGTAGGTGTGAGATATTTGTTCAACTTGAAATTTTATCATTTCATACCCCTTTATTTTCCAATATGCTCAAAATAAATAACAAAATTAGGATTTTTTTTATTTTATTATATAGGGATTGGTAAAACTTGAGAAAAGTAAATAAATTTACTTAAACAAGATCAAGCTTTGGATCAAGTTAAGCAAAGGAAAAAGGAAAGGAAAAGAAGATGCTAAAGTTGTGGCCTATTTCTATGTATAGCCCAACCCAGCTCTCAGCCTATTTTCTCTCCTTCCATACGCATCACGTGCTAGGCAAGTGGCGCTTCAGCTCCCTTCTCCCTCTCCTTACTTAGGGCTTGTCTTGGCCTTGCTCAAGCTGTGACACAGTAGCTTGACAGACACCTAGTCAGCCCCCTTACCCTTGGACTTGTTCTTTTTGTTCTCTCCAAGACCCAGCCTAGGCATTCCCTTCTCATCACTTAAAATGCCATATGCTAGTCATGTGCCAGTTACTCCTCCTTCCCTTTTCTCCCTTAGGTGGGCCTACTCTGCTTATACTTCGCGCCCTAATCATCTGCGGGCCAGACTCACTTATTTCTCCAAGTAGAATTTTCCCTTCCCCCTCTTCGCTTCATATCATGTGCAAATCACGTGACTGAGGCGTTTCCCCTTCTTCAAATCCCTTGTTGCCTAGAACAACGCTTTGCCAGTTTTCCTCTGCTATTTTGCCTTCTTCTCTTCCTCATCAGTCTAGAACTTGAAGCTTCCCCCTCTTATATTTCTTTCTTCTCATTCATCCTTATCAATTCATCATCCATTTCAATCCAGTACAAAGAACGGTTACAGGGCTACAATTGGTTATTAATGGGAGCAATCAAGAGGAAAGACTCAAATAGAGGCTATAATTTTGAAGGGATGACTCGAGAGTAGCATTTGGGTTTTTAATTTTTTATTCACTATTTTTTTTTTTTTTGGTGTCCTCTTCATTTTATCTTTATTTCAAATTCAGCAAACTAAACTCTGAAATTTATCCTTTGAAATTTATAATTTTCTCTACTTCTTGTTCAATTTAAGAGAGATTTTTTTTTAGGATTTAGAGTTGAATTTGCTTGATTTTAACACGAATGTCATGCTCTAAATTTGCTTCCCTGCTCTAATCTGTGAAGATTGTGTGTGAATTTTAGATTTTTCATTTGCAATAAGTCTTGATCTGGTATTCAATTTTGGCATTGTTAAGGTTGGAGGTTATCGAATTGAATTAGGTCTATGCTAAATTGGATTCCGACCTTGTTCTAATCAGCTATCTTGGATTCCATCTCGCTTGTTTTGCTTTGTTTTTGAATTGTTGGGTAACATCTCATTCTCTGTAGCTCTTGTTTGCTTCTCTATTTGAAGTGTTAAACTGATTCACAGTTCAAATTTTGTGCTACATTAGATGTTTCCATGATAGTAATTTTAGTTCATAAATTAGTGGAAAGCCTGTCACCGCACTGTTTTATGAAAGTCTTAATAAGTTTGGATCAATAGTTCTAAATTCTGGCAATCTAATTTCATAATCCATCTCTTGGGATGACATCGTAAATGCTACTGCAATACACCATACACTTACAGATTTCACAACAGTCTTAAATTTTGTCAAAAAAAGAGTATAAAATAAAATTAAAAAAATCAACGATGTCCATCCATCTTTGATCCTTTTTTTTGATTATCCATAAGTATAAAGGTTTCAGGAAAAGTACAATCTTACATAGCAATATTGAGGAAAAAAACTACAAGACAAATATACTCTACCTAAGAACAACAAATACCACTAGTTAGGCACACCCCTACTCCACCTCTAATTATTTGTGTCTACTTTGCATAGGTTGGGCTATGAGATTATAGTCTTTTATGATCCATGGACTATTATATAAGAACATGTGTTTTAGCATGTTGGTTATTGATAAATTAAAGTTTAGATGAGAATGTTTTCTCTCTGACTACTCACCTTCAGCCATCCCATGTCATTAATTCAAATATAATGCATACAAGAAGGTTTTTGTGGAATAATAGGAAATTATAAGAATTAGGAAACTATAGAAGATACAATATTATCAAATCTAATAAAGCTACCAAAAATATATAATGTTAGAGAAGTCTCTAAACATTCTCTTAATATATTCCCTCTCAAGTTAAATCATGCATCCAATAAGTGATGAAATTGTTGTTGCCCAAGGGCTTTGGCGAATAAGCCTATCAATTGCTTAAGGGTAGGAATGTGTAGTGGTTTAATGACACCAGATACAATTCGTTCTCTAACAAGATGAGAATCTACTTTAATGTGCTTGGTACATTGATGAAACACTGAATCATTAGCAATACATAATGCTAGTTGATTGTCATAATATAAAAACTGTTGGCACCAGAGGACCCAAGAAAGAAGCAACTTTTATGTCCAAACTGTTTTACTAGTGCCATTAGCCCTAGCGGGATATTCAGCTTCAACTGAAGACCTCAAAATATTAGCTTGTTTCTTGGTTTTCCAAGAGATAGGTGCATTACATAGCTTAACAAGATAGCAATTATAGATTGTCTAGACATAAGGCAACTTTTACAATCTGAGTCACACTAGATATGCAAGTCTAAAAAATTATGCATCACCAATATCATGACTTGACCTGGATAAGATTTTAAGTAGTGCAGAATCCTCAAGGTATTTCCAAATGTCATTGACACCGGTCCTACATGAAATGACTCAAAATATGTGCCAAATAGATTACATCCGACATAGTAATAGTAAAATAAAGATGTTGTTTAATGAGATGTCTATACTCAGAAATATTTGCCAAATGACCCCCAAGTTAGTGAACAACTTATAATTTTGTTCGATAGGAAATGAACTGGGTTTGGCACCTAGCATGCTAGTTTCAATGACAATATTAAGTACATATTTGTGTTGACACGTAAATAATCCCTCAGAGGAACGTGCTACCTCAATGCCACGAAAATATTTCAACGGACCCAAGCCTTTAAGTTTGAAGCATTAATGCAAATAATTCTTAAATTGATGAGACTGCTCATGACTATTGCCTACTAGCACCAAATCAACAACATATATTAACAGTGCCTAAGAAAATACCTTGTTGACGGCAGATGAACAAAGTAAGGTCTAAGGGAGTCTATTGGAAACTATATCGAAACAACGCAGAAGCAAGTTTCAAAATACCACTGGCATGGAGCTTGGCGGAGACAATAGAATGACTTCTTCAATTTACAACCCAAATTTGATTCAGGTGAATGAAAACCAAGCAAAGGTTTTAGGTAGATATCCTTGGTAAGATTACTATGGAGAAAGGCATTGCGCACATCCATTTGATGTGACTCCCATCCTTTTGATACTACTACATGCAATAGGTAATGAACTATGTCCATCTTTGTCAGCTGAGCAAACATTTTATGAAAATATTCTCCTTTAACAGGATTACTGCCGAGTACAACCAACTGTGCTTTACAATGGTCAATAGTCTCATCAACATGGTTTTCAATCTTGTACACACATTTACACCTGAGTGCCCTTTTTTTGGAGGTAATGTGACAAACTACCATGTATTATTGTCTTCAAATGCTAAGATCTCCACAACCCCAGCATCGCGCCACTGCGAATGTGGAATAGCTTGTGAAAAATTACTTAGGCTCATCATTAGATGTTATAGCAACTAGCAAAGCATGACAAATAGGAGATAAACTATTATAAGAAATAGTATGTGAAATAGCATAGAACATACCTGAAGAGACTTCATAAAGCAGTGTTAAGTGGGTGTTCAATTGCATGACTAATACAATCTTTCAGGTGCGTATGAGGTCACCTTGCTTATTGTTTCCAAGTAGACCTAGGTAGCATAGAATTGGACAATAATTTCAATGACCCAAAATTTATGCATCATGTTGGATAGGCTGATCTTGCTCAATCTGACTTGGTTCACAACTTTTTTTCTTCAAATTGAACTAATTCGCTCTAGTATCAGGTGCTCGTCTTTCAAAAAATACTCTCCCTTGTTATTTGCTCTATTTGGGTCAGCCTGTTTGGGCCTATTGCAACCTTAGGATGCTAAAGCTCTTACCCTTCAGTGTGCTCTTGTTGGGGCCATTTACTATGAGCCCATTTCAATAATAAAAAGTTGTGCTTTCTCCAAACAATTTAGATCTTCTATTTGGGTTAGCTGAACCATAGATGCTCCTTCCTAAGAAACCTCTTTAGCAAAGGGCAACACCTCCTCGTAAACCTTGACAATGGTAGCGATAATAAATTTGTGGTTTTCCAAGTCATAGAGTAGCTAAACCTTTTTGCCTTTAGGATAACCCAAAACTATACACCTAGTCACTCTTGCATCAAATTTATCATGTAGCTTACTATGCTTACGAGCATAGTAGAGACACCCAAAAACTTTTATGTGATGATAGATAGGTGGAACTCGAAAAAGAACCTCATGAGGAGTCCTAAAGTTCAACAGTTTTGTTGGAGTTTTATTTATTAAGTATTCAGTGGCTAAAACGCATGTCCCCTCCCCCCCCCTCCAATTTATAGGAAGTGAAGCCTAAAACCTCAAAACTCGGGCAACATTAAGGATGTGTATGTTTTTCCTTTCAACAAGACCACTTTGCTAAGGTGTACATGCATAAGATGTTTCATGAATAAGTCCACTTGTTGAGAAGAAAATAGGCAGTGTTTATGAATTTGGTACCATTGTCACTATGTACACTCTGACTGGTTTTATCAAGTTGAGTTTTTACCATATAATATAACCTAACGGACTTTTCATGCGTTTATGTTTTATCCTTTAAGAGATACACTCAAATTGCCTGATTAAAGTCTTCTGCAATGCATAAAAAAACAATAACATCCACCAAAGAACCAATATGGTATGTTCCTACATAAATTACAATGCACCAAAAAAAAAAGATCTTTAAGCACGTGCGATACCGAAAGGAAAGGAACTTCTCATTGTTTGTACGATGCCAAACATCACAAAATCCATGAAAATCTTTATTTAACTTAAAACCCAATTGCTAATAAATAAGATAGACTACCTGAGGATGGATGACCAAATTTTTTGTAACACCCCCAAAAAGCTAATGTCGTGATTTACAAAAAACTACAGTGAAAAACTTAATGATAGAAGGCGTTATCTCCGTTCTGATAAGAGTAAGGCTCACTGAAACCATTTAATCTTACAACTCATACTCAAATCGCAATATCTATTAAACTGAAACACTCCAAGACTAAAGTCCATAATAGTTCAACTTTGATACAATCGATTTAATCATACCATGTGCTAACTCGCACTCCACACTATACAAGTATATTGAATATAGACCCAACTTAATCCTGAGGTCGATCCCAACATTCAGGCTATGCTGAATCCACTGTGAGCATCTGATGACTTCCAAAAGGGCTTGCTAAATGGAGAAACATATGACACTTCATCACCTTAAATGGAAAACATAAAAAAAAATTGAAAATATAAGCTAAAACTCAATACATGCATTCCTATATTGTAAAATAAGTATAGAAATACTGTTAATGGGTACCCGCTTTTGTAATTTATTTAGTTCGCAATAACAATGAAAATGAAAGTAATATGAAACTGAATTGCTCATTATTATCTGGATGTGAACCCTTGGCAATGATATGATCTATATATAGGTGTACACTTGCCAATCCGATCAAGAATTGGCCTGAAGCCGCGAGGGTAAATGATGGGCTGATGCCCTATAGATGATAACTGACGGGGTCACAAGTGAAATGGTAAATCACTGTATAAATTGATTCAATGATAAACTCTTTAAGAGTTGTAACTTGATAAATATGTTCTACTTTCTGAAGATATAGGCAATAGACGTACCTTGAGTCTTTAAAAGTATCATCTGACTTGATAGAAGTCAAACTGTTTCATAAATGTCATCTGACTTAATAAATATGTTCTAACTTGATAACACTTATGCATAATGAGAAATGATAACTAGGCCTCGACTCTATTTCATAATTGTCATTGTAGGTATGTGTAATTAGTAAATGATCCTTACTCATATAATTAAGTAAGTAAAAATATGTGTGATAGAAATTGAGTAATTAAATGGTATACATAAGTTGGGTATTTCAATATAACTTCACAATTGATTTAATGGAAGTAATTAAATCTGATATAAAGTAAATGAAAGTAAAATAGACCACAATGAGCTAAATGAGATTACAAAGAAAAAGGCTTTAATGGTGACAAATGGGAGAGTGGTTTTGGCCTTTTCTGAAATAGGTTGCTAATACGGGTTTAAGGCTTGCTGATGTATAGCTTGATTCAAGATAACAGTAAGTACACTAGATTGGCTTGATAAATACATTTGATACATTCTAAATTGAGTAAGTAATAAAGGTTTAAGGCCAAGAGAGATATACCTTGGTTCAAAATAGCATAAACTGCAATAACTTGGTCTAACAAATATGGTTTCTGAGTCAAAAATTCTCCGCACTTCCCATATTTCATTCACAAGTCCATTGAATATAGAATTCCACCCCAATGAGTCATTGAACTCAATAGAAGCTATTAAGCTCACTAAACTTGGTATTTTCTTTGTAAAATCCATAATTTATTCAAAACTCATAAACAAGCTCTCAAATTGTATACTTGTCTTCTTCTTTCTTATTAATCAAGCTAAAAGCTTCATGAAAGTTCATGAATATTCATTTCCCCCTTAAATGACCTTACTTGGCCCAAAATACATAAAATGAATGTATGATCAATCTCACTTAATCTTTACTATTGCTTTTTACACAATTACTTAAAATACTTCCAAAAATCACGAAAATCAAAGTACTTAACCAAAATTCATGAAATCTTATAGGAAATTTAAAAATAATATGGAAAATCTACAGTAAAGTTTTCAAATTTTCCTCCAAGTATACCTTGTACAGAAATTACAATAACAGTCCAATTTATGTTGAAGCAGATCAGTTCACTTAAAAAGTTCATAACTTTCATTCTTGACCTTAAATGGAGACCTAAAACCTAATATAGAAAGACTAAGAAGTCATGAAAAAATTTTATTTACAGCCCATAACACAATCACCATCACACAAATTTCAAAATTGAGCTAAAACACCACCCTGTACAGTTTTAGTCCAGTCTGCGCAATTGGAGTAAAATGGCCATAACTTTTTTCACGGAACTCAGATTAAGGTGATTCAAAATCTATTTGAAATATAACTCATTTATCTAGCTCTCCACCAAAATTCATAATTTTTTGACAAGACACGCATTACCAGTTTTTCCCAGAACAGACCCTTGTTTTTGGGACCTTCATAGCTTGCTACCTGCTTTATTATCCTCCTTTTTCATATAATTACCCTCTAAAATCACATGTTAAAATTACCAAGCCATGGGGTGACCTCAACATCACTTTAGACAGTCATAATCCATAATTTTTACTTCATAATCATCCAAGATTCCTTTTCAAATCTAAAACACACACATGGCATGCTTGTTGGCAAACATCATTTAAACCATGCATATTCTCATAACCCTAGCTTATGTCCCACTTGAGCTTGCACTTAAAATTCTCTAAAATCAATGCCAACACTATGATATTCATTACCAATACCAAAGGTCACAGAATCACAAATAAAACCATCCAAATTCAACATCATAAATCACCTCATGTGATCCAAATGAATATATTTAATACAAAAACTCAATTAAATCAAGCATGATCATGAAAACCCTAATTCTTGCTCATTCAAGTGAGCATCCAACCAACCATAATTGGCTTCAAAGTGATCATCTAATATAATATTTTCCATGATTTATAACACAAATTACAACAAGATAGATAAACAAGCTCAAACTCATATTTGCTTAATTTCAAGTCACTTGATTATATTCTTGATCAAATACCCATAGCTCCAAACATCTCCAAACTCAATAAAAATTGCATAATAACTATCAATTTGATCATATAAACAATAATCATAACTAAAACAACCCTAAAAACTCAAAATAGAATAAGTTAGAGTATAAATATACCTTATTTTAAGCTTGAATTGGAGGGATGAGGGGTCTGTTTTGAGTGATTTTGGTGGTTGGGCATGATAGCTAGTACCAAGGGGAAGTCGGGCAGCTAGGAGGTGGTCGAAAAAGTGACCAGAAATCACCAAAAATGGTGCTGCTGCCCCTGTTTTCTGCAAAAAGGGGCATGAGGTAGAGAGAGAAAATGAAGGGTTGAGTTTTGTTATTTTTGCTGAATTTTTGTGTGTAAAGATTGTTAATTATTAGCTACATGTGGATGCAAATTTTTAACTAAAAAAGTAGCTTTTTGCTAATTAAAATTAGGCGCTAAAATGAGCAATTAGTGAAATAACAAAGTCAGCAAGGTTTTGGGCATTTTGGGCCCAACAAGTTAAGTTTGGACTTGAAAAATTATTCGAAGTGTTGAAAAAATTTTGTATTGCTCGGTATTAAAGTTTACCGAAGATAAGAAAATAATTAGTCACTAAATTATACTTGCCGATGTATGATATCAATTCACCCGATATTTAATCAATCAACAAAACTTGAATTAACAATGAATGAAACCTGAATTGTAAAGTGAGATCCCAATGAAATATCCTCCAGTCGGAATGATTAAATATGATAAATGAAAGTGAAAAATTTAAATAACATAAGGTAATTCGGTAAATATATAAATTGAGTATAATTGAATTAATAAACATGATCTAGCTAAACAAATAACCATAAGTGATTAAATCAATAAACATGATTAATTAAATGAATAAGCATGATTAATTGAATAAATAAATATGATTTATATAAATAAATATGGGTTAGGGTCGGGTTATTATATTTTTGATGCCAAATCTCGCAATCTTAGAGCTGAGCTACTGCGAAAGCCTTTTCTACCACACCTTTTCTGAGATAGTACATCCATTCCTTAGTTCACTCCCTCTAATCAGCTTCTTTAAGATGAGGTCCGGATTATATAAGACAAAACTGAGCACCATAAATAAGTGTGCAGTTCATATCATAAGCAAGTTGTTAATCAAACATAAGATTGCATTTAAATTCTGGTGAATACAAAACATTTTTTAAAATCAAACCGTATCCAAGGTTCACTGTTCTTGCTTGTTTGACGTCCACAATTTTACCATCTGGAAAAACTATGTGTACTACTTGTGGAAGATCAAACATTTTGAGTAATATAATGCATATTTGTTATCATATGGTAAGAAGCCCCTGTGTCCAACATCCAATCAAGTAAATTGGAGGACAAAATTTTCTTACCACTTAATTCATCTTTATTAACTATCTCCTTGAAGAATGCAAACAATGCATCAATATGACTTGGGGTCAATCTAGTACACTATGCTCAATCATTGCCTCCGCTGAGCATATCACCTGCGATTCCTGACTCACCCTGTCTCGTAGCATGTGATGACATGTCGATGGTGGACAGTCCTGCTTCAACAACACTCAATACACCTCCCTTGGGTGGTAGCTGACCAAATATATTGAAATTTGAGTGATTTAATCCCTATGTCTTCTCTCATAGCCTAACATATCACAGTGAGTGTATTTTAGTTGGGTTCCCTGTCACGATTTGGTGGTGGCCAAAGCTTTAAAGGTCGCCACTTCAAACCCTGCTCTGACTCTATACCTTTGCTAATTGCTGCCTCTCTTCTCTAACAACTATTGAATACATTTTATTCAAGTTCAGATGTTGAGTCAAGCACCATAAGGAACTGGTGAACCTTTTCTGCTTCTTAGAATTGCTTAAGTTGGAGTCTTTCAGGCAATTGTAGGTTGGGATCTGCTGAGAAGCTCCCAATTCATCCCACAGATCCTTAAGTTTGGTAAAAGCATTCTATTACAGACATAACATCTTAACTTGCAATAGTGATATCTTGTTTCAACTATAAACCATAATTAAGACAAATATAAGCAAAATGAAAATTCGAATTTCTAGTATCAAAACTCACAAAACTTTGTTGCTACCTTAATTAACATCATTTTTTATATTAAAAGTTACACATGACGGACAAACTATGAAGATCTTGGAATGGTTATCACCTTTTGGGTTCATAAGTTCATGCATGGATTAGTGGAGGATTTTTTTTGGGGAGCGAAGGGAGGGGGGGACTGAACATAAATCTATGATGAGAGATCTGCTAAGCCTAATCCAAACCAATTCACTAATGATGGTTTTTTTTGGGGGGGGGGGCAACCACACATAAATGCATGATGAGAGATCTACTAGCCTAATCTAAACCCAATGCATTAATGATGTCACGACAAAGTGAGCCAATCCCAACAGGTCAAGATCAATAATGGGCATTTGCAACAATAATGGTAGAATGAGTTTTCAGCCATCCGTTTTATCAAGATTTAGATATGACATTGACACTAGTATGGTAAACTATTTTTGTTACATTGGGCCATCTCCCGCTTTTAGTTTTTTTAGGTTAGATATCGAAAATTTGAATTCGGATTCTGTCAAAGATATTATTTCGATTCAAAATTTTAAAAGTTTAAATTACAAATACAACTATTTGGGCATTGAGATTTGGATATGGGTTTAGGTATGAATTTGATTAGAATGTCCGAATTAGTATTTTTAACAGGATCGATTTGCATATAAATTTTTCATCTGATTATCTAATTTATTCAAACCAAAATTAACCTAGACATGAATTATTGCTAGATATAGCTGCCACTTATGTAGAGTGCCTTGTCCTTCTTCTTTTTCAATATTTATGTAATTATACCTTACCTCAGTGACTTGTTTATCTTATCTTACTGTACTAAATAAAATATGAAAAATAGAAAAAAAAAATCTTTGCTTTTCGCACATGGTGTACTAAACAGGCCGTTATCCCGCTTTGCACTCTCCTCCGCCCTGACTGTGTAATCTCTGTGCGTCGCACTCGCTCTTGACTTTCCAGCAACACACATCAAATAGAAAAGGACGGAGAAGATTACCCCCGGCGTTTCCCTGTCTTAATCCCCTTTGTCCTTTGCATCTTCACTCTTTTCTTCCTTTGTTCGTCATTACTCTCATACTTCCACCTACTACGTTTCTTGTCCGTTTCCTCTCTTTCTAGTCCCTTAGTCTCTCTCCCTGGTCGGAAAAATGGAAACCCAGGATCACAGAAAGCCTAATCAATCAGGTTTGTCTAATGGGTCTTTGATTTTCGTTTCTTTTTTGGTGTTAATTTTGATAGGTATGTTGATTTTTCGTGGTCTCTGTATGGATTATTAAGTGGTTCGTTAAGTCCTGGTGTTCTGACTAAGGTTGTTATGATATTGTGGGGGGTTTTTTGATTTGTATGGAAAATGTTCGTAGAAATGCGTGAATGATTGGGAATTTGTTGTTCTGATTTGATGTTTGTAACAAAGGACATGAAGGGCATGGTGGAGCTCATGTTTGTCATAAATGTGGGTGGCCATTTCCAAACCCGCACCCTAGTTCTAGGCATAGGAGGGCTCACAGGAGGGTGTGTGGAACAATTGAAGGATATAAGCTGGATAGCACTCAGGAAAACACCCATTTGGATGATTCTGGTGGTGACCAACGTGTCTCTGATGATGAATTCAAAACCCCAAGTAACTATCTCTTTCTCTTCTCTTGTTACTTTCTATAATTGTTGAATCTCATGAGTGAATGTTGGCTTATGAGGTGGGTTGAAATCGTTTGTTGGAGGTGCGAATGTTGTGGAGACGACCATAAGCAGGAGGAGCAGTAGTGGTGTTGGCAGTATAGCAACCAGATCAGAGGATGACTTGTTTGCTGATGCTGTGACGGATTTCGTTGATAGTCCTGGCGTTGGGGAGGCTTCTGATGGTATTGGACTCCGTGAAAATTCTCTGCAGAAGATACCTGAGAATGACGCAGATCGCACTAAGCTTCCTGCTGTAAATGCCATTAATGGTAAGCCATTATTGTGTCTTGTATTGCCATTATGTTGTCATGTTTTATACAATTTTTTTTTTTTTTTTTGGGTTGGATTTATCATTGATGTGTAGCTGGTTGAGTTCTGATTTATCATTATGCTACTACTTGGAGCAATGGAGCCTAATTAAATAGTAGCGAAAAGTGTTCATTGATTTAATATAACGATACTTGTTAAGCATATAAGTGATGTTGCAGTAGTTTGTAGTTCAGAATACCAGTAATCCTAGTTTCTTGAACATGCTTCTTAGTTGGACTCCTTTTGCTGCAGTCCGAGATTTTCCTTAGAAGAATCTTTTAAAAGGTAGTGGTCGATCGGGTAGAGGATAAATGAGGTAACTGAGTTAGCTTTGAGTAGGAATCATGCTTGCTGCGAGTGGGCTGTTGCTGCTCTGTAATATGGACTGTTAGGCATGCCTTGAATTTTGAATGCCCTGGTTTTCCATCTAGGTTTGCTTCATGGTTATCAGAAATTGATTTGGGAAAGCATGAGCCCTTGAAGGAATCTTTTGTATGTAATTATATTCGGTATCGCTGATGAATTTTATTGTCTTCTGTTTGATCTCTAAATGGGTTTGCAGTCATCTTCAACATGATGATTATGGGATCAACCTATCAGCATAAATTGCTAGTCACCATGAAGGTTGTGTCTAACTGTTGTAGCTATCCCTACCAATTAAATAGCATATAGGTTATTCCATTGAGCAGTGGCGGATCCTGATATTCAGATTAGCAGTGTCCACTTACTAATATACATCACCGTGTGTATCATAAAATAAAGTTTAAACAACTTAGAAAATATTAGAATGGCTTCCTATTACAATTGTCCCTTACATCGTTTCATGTTTTGGGGTTGATACATGACAGAATCATTAGAAATTGGGTCATATACATCTTTCTTTAAATAAAAACCAAGCATCCCTCATATTTTACGATGTTTTGACTTAAATAGCATGATCAAGAAACTAAGATAGAAGGAGCATCATGGATTATCATAATGAAAGAGTGGAGAAAGGGCTTTTTTTAATATATATAAAAAAATGAATAGTGGCAAAAGCAATGCATAAAAAATTCATGTATTGAATCCAAAAAAATGTAAATTAACATGGAAATGAATTAAAAACAGTGTTCAAAGACTGCAAGTGAAATTTGGATCTACCTCACACACAGTATTAGGGTTTCAAGTCTCAAAATTGATTAAATGGAAGAGAAATTATCAAGATCACATAAGATTGACAACAATCAACCAATATGGGCCTATGGCAGCATGCGTCTTCCGCTTGTGGCCTTGCTTGCTAGTGGTGGTCATGGCCTCGTGGCCGGTGGTTCAGCTGGTGGATCTCATTGTCAAGTCTTTAGGCTTGAAGTTCGGCAAAGGACAATTGAGGGTAGGGGTGTAGATAAGCCAAGCTGACCAAGCTCGGACTCGACTTGGTTAGTTAAAAGCTCGGTCGAGCCTGTGAAATTTAGGCTTGGGCTCGAGCTCAGATGCACAGTGCTCGGCTTGTCTCAGCTCAACATTCTGTTTCTTGTTTGTTTTTGGTTAAAATTATAATTCAAGAAGGATTGGAAGTAAATTTTGTTGATTTCAATGGTAATTTCATACTTTCCACACAAGTACAAAAGAAAACAATGTGCCAAATTGAGCCGAGCCGAGCCTTGCCTTGTTGGGCTCTGGCTCGGTCTCGGCAGTCTTTGACGGAGCCAACACTGAGAGCTCGGCGAGCCAGATTGGTTTTGCTATAGCCCTAATTGGGGGTTTCAAGGGAAGGAAAGAGAGGGGGGGGGGGATTAGGGAAGAGTGTGTTCAATTTGCTTGATTGTTTTTGGCTTGTAAATCGTAGTGCCTGCTCAGCTAAGGAAAGGAGAGAGACTAAGAGAGTCGGAGAATGAGAGCTGTACAGTTGTATTTTTTATTCAAAAAATAAAAATGTTTGGAGTTTCGGGGCTGTTGAATGCAAAGGTATTGCCTTTTTTAGGGGTATCCATTTATACTACCTTGAACCCCCTTTAAAATAGCTAATTATAACTTTTTTTGGCAAGGAGTGTCCATGAACACCTCTAGACAGTACTAGGATCTGCCCCTGCCATTGAGCCCTTTATTTGAAAGGTGTAGACTGCCTACAACCCTACTACGAAGTTTAAAATTAGTTAGTTGGACGTTTCACTGTAGTGTATCGCATAAATCCAAAAAGCTACAAAAATTGATGCAAAATATTTTGAAAAAATATTTGTACAACATATTGGTAAGTATTGTTTGGTTTTGATTATGCACAATTCTTTTGCTGTCTGTCCTTTGCATGAAGAAGGGAAGAACAGTTTAGTCTTGACTCTTGACCCAAGAAATATTACTATAGTTTAAAGCTGGGATTGTGGATTTTGTGTCCGATATGGCTCCTCGTTCATAGCTATGATGCCCGGATTCGACCACACCCATCTTGAATGTCGAGCATCTTGGCATAGGTGTTGTGTCGGATTCGGCAATTTCCCAAAAATTTTGTACATTTTTGGTCCAAAATGAAGGGGTGAGTGTTCATCCCATGTCCAAGTGTCAAATGTCCAATACAAGTACTTGAGGCAAAATAAATAGAGAGTAACACAGCTTCTTCATATAATATAGTTCCAGATTGTGTCTAGACTATCAGTTTACTGTTAAATTTGCGGAAATTTTGTGTGAAAAAGCCTTCAATATGATTCTGATGTGGATTTTGTAATGCTGGTGATGCTTTCTATGCTAATGAAGTAACTGTCTCAAGCAATCTGTTTGGGTTCAATATTAATTCTGTGTCGCCAACTGTTGTTTATGTGAAATATTTTCATTTTTCATGTGCTGCAATGCAGATGATTCATCTGCATCTAATATTCATGTCGAGAACAATGAACTGCAAACAGTTCAAAAGTTGGAGGGGCAGAATGACAAGGCAGAAGGTACCATGCCAGCACAAGATCGTAACCTCGACTCTATAAATAATTCAACATTGGCTTCTGCTTTATTTATAATAGAAAATGAGAATGCAGTTGAGCAGCAGCTGATACAATCATCTACAACATCCAATGAGCTGAATCTGGGTGTTGAGGAAGGTAATGAGACTTCAAGTAAGGACCTGTCAGAACTCAGAACCACAGGCCCTGAAGCACCTGGGATTATGTTAGAAGATGTTTCTACATTGAGAGATGGAAGTGAAGGATGTCAGGATTCTGTCTGTGCTGATGGAATGGTGAAGCACACAGGGTTGCAGACTTGTGGCTTTGAAGGAAAGGTTGAGTGCTCTGGTGAAGTAGATTCTCCTGTAAACAATCATGCTCCGTTGGAGTCGGCTCAAGTTATTGAAAGTAATGGAAATACAGGCAAGTCTACTGATACGATAGAGGAGCCTGACTCAAAGATCAACTCCAACGAGAATATGCATGTCGTAGCTGCTCCAGATGCTCTGCATTTGCTAGCGCATCCTGAGATAGCAGTTGAAGATTTAGATCACAAAAGGGGGAAGTTCAACGTTTCTATGGGCCCCGATGCTAGTTTAGCATTTGAGAGCATAGCATTTGGTGAAGATCCTGCCATCAAAGAGAGTTGCTCTGGTAATGATTTTGCTAAGCCAGGTGAAAGCAGTGAAATCCGCTCCCAACATCATGTGGTTGAAACTGTCCATTTCACAAAGGATATGCTTAGGCTGGATGTTGGACAAAGTAGATCTATAGTTCTTCAGCGCACTGGTGGAGAGGCAAATCAAATATCTGATGCTGAGGCTTGCAATATGGATATTGGTGAATTCAAGGGCAAAGAAGTATTTGAAGACATCAAAAGTGAGACCTGTAAAAAAGAATCTGGCAGTTCTGAGGAACAGAAACACAATAGTTCATTGGACAATGTATCACTTGAAGGTGCTGTAGTGGATAGATGTGCCAATCAAGAAACTAGATCAAATGCTGTTGTCATTGATGAGGAACACTGCGTTGTAAATGAAAATGATCGCAATCAAGTTCAAGTGGAAGAATTGGCTGTAACAAGCCTGCAATTGGCTGAATCGGCTCTAGCTAAGGACCCTATCTATTCCCAGGATGCTAATGATAATGATCATGGAAAGATTAGAGTTGAAGGTACTGCTTTTAATGCAAATGAGAGGATTGGAGGAGAAGATGAGAGCAGGGCTTTAGGTGCTGAAGTTCGGCCTGCTTATGGATCTACTTTACCTGGAACTCATGAGAGCAATGTTGAGGCATTTGAACCAGAGAGAGAGTATGAGCAGCATAAAATCTTGGATTCTGGCAATGAGATGGGAGGTCATTCACAGCTAGAGAGCCAATCTACTTCGAGAGGTGTTGGAGAAATACGAAGCACTGATGACCACATGGGAGGGGAAGAATGCATCAAAGATGACACAGGTGGTATTGTGGAAAATGATGATCACCTTGATTTACCCTTAAAGATGACACAGATCGGTGTCTCAGAAATGCTTGAAAATGCTGGATCTTCTTTCCCAAGCCCCGTGGCCATCAGAGGCAGCTGCACTGTAGAAATGGCAGAGAATGCTTCTGTTGCTGTTGAAGTGGACGGAACAACCAAGGAGCATTTTGCTGGTTCAGCAGTTGACACTCCTGTAGATTCAAGTAGCCAAAGTGATAGTCTTGAAGGAAACTGGGGATCTGTTTCAGGTATAAAAGGCGTTGAGTTCTATGCTGCACCCAAAAGATTTTATAACATACCTCTTTTGTATGTGGTGAGTCTAATCATGGTTTCCCAAGTTTTGAACCCCCCCCCCCCGGTGGGGCAAACAGCATGATGCTGTATTTCGTTCTGTCCTGCACTATTCGCCTCAGCCCATGCATCAATTGGTAGTCCATGTCTTAAGGATTAACTTGGTTTTGCTTTTATTTATTTGATGGATCAGTTCTATCTGCCATATCGGATGTGCCACTTGCCACAGACACTGCTGCTTCAAACACCTCCCAAGCATCAGCGGAAGCTGGAACTGCTGTGATGGCGCCTAAATTTCCTGAAAAAGGACAGCACTCCGAGAGCAAAACATCAGTTGAACCACAGGTTGCTGGGCTTAAACAAAAGGAAGGTACATCTGAAATCCTAACTTCACAGATCAAGCACCAAAAGAGCTCTGCCTTACAGATTGATTGGTCTCCCTCGGTTACTCGCATATCAAATGACCAGCTTGCAGACCACAGAAATGAGGAGATCATTGCTAAGGTCGCCAACTGGAACACTGAAAAGCAACATACTCCACTAAAAATTCTGTTGGGAGAAGCCACAGCCAGAAGTCGAGCAGCGTCCCCCTGTCATGATGCCAACCCACTTCCTGACCATCAGAAGGAAGAAATCCCATTAACTAATAATGGATTATCGGCTAAGACACAGAATGTTGGTCTTGGAACCAAATACGTTGCAAAAGAGGGGATAGGAAAGGAGTGGAACTCTCCTGCAAGGTACCCCGTGAACATCAAGACTGAGAAGAGAAGGGCCAAGAACAAACCATATTGGGCACTGTTTGTTTGCTGTTCTTCTGTCGATTCTGCAAGGTAGAGCTCAAAAAGCGTCCGTACTAAGCTCCGAAGGAAGCAAAGTATGTTAATAGGCAACATAAGATTGGTAGATTGGTTGATTTTGCTCCTCTCTAGCTGCTTGCTTCTAGGTTACTTGAGTTCATTTTAGGGGGACGTGTATGTGTAGTTTTAAGCCTAAGCAAACTCTTTGGTTCATGCACTATGCAATATGTGGTTCAGCCGTTCAGGTTAATGTAGCATATCAATTATCAGAAAGGTACTCAATGTGAAGTGTGTTTGAATTGGCTCTGTACATGAATCAAAATCACGCTTAATAGTAAATAATTAAAGACGTAAACGAAGGGGATTTTATGATGAATGAGCTCAAGTTTTTCTGAAGAAATAGGTAAGTTTCATTCACGGAAGAAGACATCCATGCCAATTTAGGTATATTAAAATATTAAGAAGGCAAAGGACTTTAGTTTTAAAAAATCCTAACTGTCTCTCTTCCTCCTCTTTCTCTCTCCAAAAAACCCTTCTCCTCTTTAGTTCTTAGAGGCTACCATTGACATCTTTGCTAATAGTAAGTCCTAATTTCTACTTTATTTATATTTTTCTTGTTATTTTTCTACTTAATAAACTAATGATGTACCTTCTTTTGTTGGGTGGTACTTCTTATTCTTATAGCGGATTTATCAGTTTAGTTTTGAACTATTTTGGTTACTCTAGATTGGATTATTGATTGATTGTGATATGGATCTGTAACGGATATCAATTCTTCAAGTTCTGACTACAATAGCATAAAAAATTTCTCAATAAGAAAGCTATACAAATTTGACAGATCTCCTTATTGAAGTCTTCAAGGTTGTATCATAAAACAATGATCAAGTGGAAGAGGAGACTTCAAAAGTGTAACAATGAGTTTTCTTATGAGAATGATTTATTTTGAAAGTCTAATAATGTACTTGTTTGGATTAGAAATCTATTGTAAATATCGTATGATTTTCAATTAATGAATTAATCATTTATTATTAAAAAAAGAAATCCCTGCCAAAAATTACAGGTGAGCAATTCACTTGCGAAGGAATAGCAGATGGAGACTTTGGTGGGTGAAATATTAAAATTTATGAAGTGCTTGTGGTTGTCTTCCTTTATTTTCTGTTGAAGGGAGGCCAAAAAACAATCTAGTAATTGACATAATTTAATTAGAGCGTAATTATATTATAATCTTGTGTCTACAGATTCAGGAAATGTTCAAGTGAGTAAAACAAAATGTTCAACTTGATACTATAGATTGCTCAAGTATATAAAACAAAATGTTCAACCTCATAAACTGGAGAACCAAGAAATAAATAAAATACGAAAAAAAAGTCAGCATGTTACATATTCGAGTCCATAACCTCAATATGAGGAAGAAAAGATGATGATGTAATAAAACAATGATGAATGACAATTTATATTTATATCTATCTGTAATATCATAATAGCAATCTTTTTAACAACTTCCATTTCTTGGCCTCCCCTTAACTGTGGGAAACTAAGGGCCTGTTCTTTTCGTGGGTAAATTGGATGGGTAAAAGGGTGAAGTAGGTTGAAGTAGGTTGAGGTATGTTGAAGTTGGTATTTTTTTTTTTTGAGGTGGGTTGAAATAGGTTGAAGTAGGTTGAAGTGGGTTGATGTAGGTTGAAGTGGGTTGAAGTTGATATATTTTTTATATAGTGGGTTGAAGTGAGTTAAAATAATGAGAATGTAATTAATGTGTGATAATTTATGAAATTATCGAAATTTTGTGAAATTTTTGTTTATTCTTTTTTAATTTTTATTTTTTTAATTTTTAATTTTTAATTTTTAATTTTTAATTTTTATTTGTTAATTTTTATTTTTTATGTTTATTTTTTATGTGTTAATTTTTTTCATTTTTTCATTTTTATTTTTCTTTTTTCTTTTTTCTTTTTATTTTTTATTTTTTATTTTTTATCTTTTAAATTTTTAATTTCTTATTTTTAATTTTTAATTTTTTATTTTTTATTTTTAATTTTAATTTTTTAATTTCTTATTTCTTATTTTTTAATTTTTAATTTTTAATTTTGTAATTTTTATTTTTAATTTTTATTTTTACTTTTTAATTTTTTGCTTTTAATTTTTTAATTTTTATGTTTTTATTCTTTATTCTTTATTCTTTATTCTTTATTTTTCATTTTTTATTTATTTTGTATTTTGTATTTTTGTATTTTGTATTTTTTTATTTTGTATTTTTTACTTATTACTTTTTATTATTTTATTTTCTTATTTTTTAATTTTAGTTTTTTAATTTTTTATGTTTTTATTTTTGTATTTTTGTATTTTTGTATTTTTTATATGTTTTTATTTTTTAAATATTTTAATTTTTTAATTTTTAATTTTTAATTTTTAATTTTTTACGTTTTTACGTTTTTATTTTTTATGTTTTTTTATTTTTTTAATTTTTGTTAATTCGTTATTTTGTATTTTTTTATTTTTTATTTCTATTTTTTATTTTTTATTTTTTATTTTTTAATTTTTTATGTTAATTTTTTATTTTTATATATTTTTTATTTTTCCATTTCTTTTTGTTATATGTTTTTATTTTCTAAATTTTTTAAATTTCTTATTTTTTTTATTTTTTATTGTTATTTTTTATTTCTTGTTTTTAGTTTTTTATTTTTTATTTTTTATTTTTGATTATTTATTTTTATTTTTTTATTTTTTCATTTTTAATTTCTAATTTTTAACTTTTAATTTTATTTTTTATTTTTTATTTTTTACTGTATATTTTTTTAGTTTTTTTTGTTGTATGTTTTTATTTTTGATTTCTTATTTCTTATTTCTTATTTTTTATTCTTTGCATTTTAATTTTCTTTTTTATTTTTTATTTTAAATTTTTTATTTATTATTTCTTATTTTTTCATTTTTCATTTTTCATTTTTTATTTTTTATTTTTTATTTGTTACAGAAAATTCCAAAAAAATAAAAAAGAAAAAATAAAAAAGAAAAACATAAAAAATAAAAAAAATAAGAAATAAGAAATAAAAAAATTAAAATTAAAATGTAAAAAATAAAAAATAAGAAATAAAAAATAAGAAATAAAAAATAAAAACATAAAAACATAAAAACATAAAAACATAGAAAAATAAAAAATGAAAAATAAAAAATGAAAAATGAAAATAAAACATAAAAAATTTAAAAATTAAAAAATGACAAATAAAAATTAAAAATTAAAAATTAAAAATTAAAGTAAAAAATAAAAAAATAGAAATAAGAAATAAGAAATAAAAACATAAAAAACATAAAATCATCGAAAAATGAAAAATAAAAAGTAAAAAATAAAGAATAAAAAATAAAAAATAAACACTAAAAAGTAAAAAATAAAAAATAAGAAATAAGAAATAAAACATAAATATAAAAATAAAAAAGAAAAGATGAAAAATAAAAACGACACATAGAAAATAAAAAATGAAAAAATAAAAAGTAAAAATAAAAAATAAAAAATAAGAAATAAGAAATTAAAAAAATTAAAAAAACAAAAAACAAAAAATAAAATATAAAATATAAAAACTAAAAAATAAAAAAATAGCAAATAAAAATAAAAAATAAAAAATAAAAAATAAAAAATAAAAAGCAAAAATTTCACAAATTTTTGATAACTTCATAAATTATCACGCATTAATTACATTCTCATTATTTTAATCCACTTCAACACACCACATAAATAATATATCAACTTCAACACACTTTAACCTACATCAACCCACTTTAACCTAGTTCAACCTATTTCAACCCACCTAAAAAAAAAATACCCACTTCAACCTACCTCAACCCACCTCCACCTACTTCAACCTACTTCACCCTTTTACCCATCCAATTTACCTACGAAAACAACAGACCCTAAATCTCACATAATACTTTACAAATTATTAAAATTATGAAGGGGGTGGGTTGAGGTAGGTTGAAGTTAGTATTTTTTTTTCAAGTGGGTTGAAATAGGTTGAAGTAGGTTGAAGTGGGTTAAAGTGGATTGACCCGCGAAAAAAACAGGCCCTAAGAGACTATATGTTGCTGATTAATTGCAACAATCAAATGTCCATCGTTGATTTAAGATAACAAAAATTGCTAGTAACTATTTCTAGGGATAGTTACGTTTTCTATGTGTAGTCTAACTCAGTTATCTATTCCACTCACACATAACTCTAATAATTTGCGGTTATTTGCTTCTCACTCTCACTTATGGGCTCTCCCCCTCTACTCTCTTTTCATTTTATATATATCTTTTAATTTTAATTCATTTAGGCTTGGGTTTTGGTTTTATAGGGAGGTTTGGTTGATATTGAATTGGTATTCTTTTGTTTGGTTGATATGAAAAATTGTTTGATGGCATGGTCATCATCTCTTAAATCATCTATCAGTCTCTGTTTTGGTTGAATTTGTGCCTACTTTTCTTTCCATTATTTTCAACTTTTGTGAATAATGTTGGCTTCTTCTTTCATTGCATAAAGGGGTTGAGATCCAATCAGCAACCAAATGCAGAGATGATTTAGCCAATGCAAACTCCCCCTGCTTCTCTCTCGATATTCATTTCCGTTTCTATAACTTTTTGTTCCTTCCCCTCTCTTATTTTTTTTTTTTCCATATTATGTAATTTCCCTTTTTCTTATGTAAGTATTGAATAATCTGATTAAATATCTTTAGATCATACTACAATGGTTTGCGCATGTTTTAGAGATGATAGAAATAAAATAACGCAGGTGAGAGTATGTGGCCAGCACTTGTTCGATGAAATGCTTAAATGGAAACCTTATTCTTCTAATTCCTATCCATTTCTTAATAGGAATTCAATGGCTAATGGAAAGGGGCTCGGGCAACCAAAATCAAACTTTTGGGTATAGGTATTCCTATTTTTGTCCCTGAAAAAAGTAGTCCTATTTTTGTTGTTCTGTGTAATCCAGTTTTCCTTCTTTCCCTGTATTCTGGATGATAATTGTTAAAATCCCCCTAATCTCCAAGGATGACCTTTCAGGATGTCACTCTAAAGTATTTTGGGTCTTTATTTTGATCCCCAATTGAGTGACTGGATCACTTTTGTTACACATCTGACTTGCTTTTTGTTTTTTAAATGCGTTAAACTTTTCAATGTATGGTCGGAAATATTTTCAATTTGGAATGACAAGCAGGAGAAATCCGCAATGTTGTGGAGGAGAAGTTAAGAGATACTAGTTGAAATTTAGGGGCTGCATTAGGAGAAAACATGCAAATCTGTGTTCATTCCAGTTAAAGAAAGCATGGTCTTAGGAGCTAAATATATGGGGAATGGTAGACAGCATCATAACCGTCCCCAAGAAAAATGTCTTTGTTTCCTGCGCATGTTGATCCTAAGGTGAAGTAATGCTGGTTTGCCAACTCAAGGAATGACAGCTACTTTCATCAAACAACTTGAGAACAAGGGCAACTTTCATTTTCACATTCATAAATGACTTAGAAGTTGTCTTTGATTATTTTATGCATAATATTGAAACTAGAGGAGAAGTATTTTATGTTTCTGCGATGTTGAGGAAATAAGTAGTCCTCCCCAGTCTTAATTAATTGCTTTGATAAATAATTCATGATGAACTGAGTTTCTTCATTGTCTCAATTCAATGTATGTAGCATGTCTTGGTAAAACTGCCTAATATTATTTCAATGCTGAAGTAGCTGGCCTATGGAAGACAAGTAATGAGCGTTTACAGTGTTTCAGTAGCACAGGTCAGTTATTTGTGCTTTTCTAATGTTCCTTCAAAATTAAGGACCTAATCCTTCATTATTCAAGTGAATATTGAATAAGTTCATTTGATTAGAGCATTCAAAGGGTAGCATCTAGATGTTTTAAATCGAATATGCTTGGTTGATCACAATATTTTCATTTGTCGGACATATTGTTTGATCATTGGGATGACTGACGTATAATGTGTCGTGATCATCTCACTCCTGTGTCGAAGGGAATAACTTGTTTCACTGTTTGTAGGTAAAACTCTCCAAAGAAGATGAGGAGATGAACACTGTCCTTCCTTGGAAACTCCGGCTAGCACACCTATCTAAGACAATTCAGAACAACCTGCATGCTGAGTGACAATAACATGAGGCTATAGGGGAGAGCATAGCTTGCTGATTTTCTAAATGCCACAACTAGCCTAAGGATTGGACTCAAACAGTGGTCTTCCGAATGGGGAAACAAAACTGAAATAAACTCCAATGAGTTCGTCAAGCTGATGCAATGATTTTCACGATCCAAGCATGGTTGTTGTATCTCTTGCTTTGGTTCTTTTCCTTAAATGTATATGCTTTGTAAGTCTAATGTTCATTAATTGTCTTTGAATTGCAAGTTCTATGCCAAAATCGATAAATGTTGTGCTAGATTACTATCACTGATTTCTAATTTTGTCAAGTCTCAACTATGGCATCAGGCATGAGAATGCTTGTAGTTCGTAGTCATTGTCCTTTCCAGAATAAAGGACATGTCTCCATGAGTTCAATCACAACCAAGACTTTGATTAAATTACTGTTTTTTCATGTCCATATATATTGGGTTTTTTTCTCATGTATATAATGAGAGATTATCCATGCAAAAGGAAAAAAAATTTAATGACTATTTGTTTAGGGAGTTTGGGTAATTATATGAGTTTTGATTATAATATGAGTTTATGACACTATCTTACCAATAAGATATACTGTGTATCGCATGGATCCATACTAATATATAATAAAATAAAACAAACTCACCCAAATTTTTAACACATGTAATTCCCACAAAATTTTTAAGATAATTATTAGTTTTTGCTTTTTTTAAAAAAAAATTACAAGTTAGTCAAATATGTCTGAAATATTTTCTTTCCCAATAAGATACTTAATCTTTCAAATTAATGAAATAATTAATTAACTTCATTTCAAAATAAAGATAAAACATATTTGTCTTTCTTATATGTTATTCCTATGGTGTCAACATCTCAAAACTTATTATTCATATAATAATATATCTAATAATCATGAAGAAGAATACCACTTAGATTACAATATATTACGTATGGGAGCATTGCTTTCTATTATTATGTTAGTGTAATATTATATTGGTCTTAACATCTCAAAAAATATTACTCCTATAATATATGTAAAAATATTGCATTGTGTAATATACCCAAAAAAAGTACTATCTCATTAAAATATCATTAAATAAACCCATACATATTATTTTCTTATGATAGTTTTTAGCAAATATTTAAGTTGTCAGAGCCTGTGATAGAATAGATAGTCGAATATATAAGAAATATTACCATGCCAATTGGGGTTGATAGTATTCATTGGTTGATGATATATTATTCGTATGATAGTTGAGGTGTATCTCATAATTTGTCTATCAAAAAAATATTATTTCATATATCTCAAAAAATATTGCATAGCATAGTTACATATTGTTCCCATGAATTTATGTTCTTTATCATATAATAGTTTTTAAACTATCTGACTATAATTTAAAAGCTCTTTCTCCATGTTATTTCCCTCTTTCTTTACTATTTTCATTTAATTGGCCCAATTAACTTGTATTTATTTCAATTGACAAACTTTAATTCGTATAGATTTTCTCTGATTTTTTTAATTGGTTTTCTTCCTTAGGGTTGATATATTTAACAGCTAATACTTGGAGGAGAAATCATATGTACGGATCTTTGGCTCCTTTTGCTTTTATTATCCTCCTCTCGAATGATTGCTCCTACAAATCTTAATTCTTTATTTTTTGATCATATAACGTTAGTTAAAATAGAAGCCATGCGTGGACCGCGCTAGTTGCTTTCCCCACAACCATTCTTGACATGTGTTATTGAATCTCAAAAATCGCCCGCAAATATTCTTTTTTTATTTTTTTTTGTCATTAATTTGGATATAAGTTCATCACCCAAGAGAAAAATATAAACTATTTCTAATAATTAGCTATAGACCTCCACTAATACCCTCCACCACCAAAAAAAAAAGACACAAGACTACTAAACTTAGGCAAAAAACAATGACTAATTAAAGACAATGATCAAATGGTTATTTGTGAAGGATTAGCCATATGAAAATCCATCTCTAAGATTGTCGCTGAAGTGATATCGTGAGCTTTAATTGGTGAGAACTTCCTCACTTTAGCAGATTTGGGTTAATTTGTTTATCTAGGTTTCATTTTTAGTTCTATTTAATGTTTGATTAGATTCTTCCTTTCTTGTCTTTTTGGGGGGTTCAGTCATTCACACGACCGACTTCTTCATTGCCATTACCTGAATTGGTTTCATATTTAGGTCCTGTTTGGATAGTAAAAATGAAATGAAATGGAATGGAATCAAGGAATGATCCATGATGGATAAACGGTGAAATTTGAATCTTAAACTCATGTATTTAGAGGGAAAAATAATAGAATCGAGTTTCAATCCTTATTGCTTGACTGTGGATCATGGAATGGAATCAAATTATGCTTTATATTAAAAAGAATGATAATGATTAATAATAATTAGTAATAATAATAGTCATAGTGATAATAATTAAAATATTATTATTACTAATAATAATTATTATTAATAATTATTAATTATAATTAATTATAATTAATAATCATTAATATTAATAGAAAAATAATTATTATTACTATTATTATTAATTAATAATAATAATTAATAGTAATAATTAATAAAAATTATTAATTACTTAATATTAATAATAATAATTAATCATAATATTAATTATTAATATTGATAATTATAATTAATAACAACAATTACAATAATAGTTATTACTAATATTACTAATCATAATCATAATAATTATTATATTTATAATAATTATTGATATTAAAGTTAAAATTATTATTTATTATTAATTATGAATATAAATAATAAATAATAATATTAATAATAATTATTATAACTATTATTATTAATACTAATCATCATTATTATTAATAATTAATAATAATTATTAATACTAATAATAAAAATTAATAGTAATAGTTATGATAATAAGTATTATTAATGTTAATATTAATTATTATTATTGTTATTAATGATCATTAATATTAATATTAATATTAATATTAAAAATTTAGAATAAAAATAGTAATAATAATAATAATAACAACAACGATAATGATGATGATGATGATGATGATGATGATGATGATGATGATGATTCTAGAGGTTTGGGACTTGAATCCCCTTGGAAATGATCCAAATGGGAGGGGTCAAGTTTCTTAAGATTGGGGGGAACTTGATACCCTGAAGTATCAAGTTCCATCCTCTTAAAATATTCACTAAATACAAAAGAGTTGAGCTTGACACATGAGGGTTCAAATTTCATTTCATTTTATCTCACCAAACAGTCCCTTAGTTATCTTGAGGGCTCAACTAGATTTCTTTTATATATATATATATATATATATATATATATATATATATATATAAGGACAACTAGATTTCTTTAATTAGCATTGATTTATTTATGATTTCGCCTTTATTGATTACGCATGTTTCATTATGATATTTATGATCACTTAAGTTAACTATAATCTATTTTAATACATTAAAAAAATCTCAATTTAATCATTTCATATATTTTATATATACCACCTAATGACTATAATTAAATTTGAAAACTATTGATTAAGAAAACTCAAAAACTAGATAATTTATTATGTTGTGTATATATTTACTAGATGATGTATTGTTTTGTATGTATATTTATAAAAGACAAAAATTGAAAAACTATCCTGTACACCGCACGAGAGAAAAAATACTAGTTAACATATTAAATTAGGTTAGGGCAAGATACTTAGAGCGTTATCTTGCAGTAATTGTATAATAGTCATGGGTAGACCTGAAAAAAACTGACCCAACCCAAAAACCTGACTCGAAAATTTTGGGTTTTCAACACGATTTTCTCAACCAAACTCGAAATAGATTGAATCCAAAAAACCAGCAAATTAGTTGATCAAACTAACCCAAATCTGTCCACTCGATCCGAATATTATATCTTTATTTTTTTGCCTTTTTAATTTATCCCTCTTATCAATGATGGTTGTTACTATATCGAATCACTTAAAGAGGTGTTATATAATTATTACATCCTTCGCAAATTAAAAAATAATATCCTTTCTTTCCCAACTTTCTTCTCATAAAATAATATCATACTTAACCTGTAAATGGAATAACTTTAAAAAAATGAGTATGAAATGGAGTGAAATAACAATTTAGTATTAAAAAAATCAATTTAGAATAAGACAAATATTAAAAATCAGCATGCCATATCGCTATATTTTTAGTGAGAAAAATATGTCTCATCATGTTTTGAATAATATTACTCTGTAATAGTCTAAAATTTTGATTTTACTAGTAATATCTTGTGCTTCTCCAATATCCTTTCATTTGGTTTCTGTTCTAATTTATCTCAAACTATGATGATAGTGTTAGGCAAAGGGCTGATTTGTGTTCGTGTTAGGATCAACCGACTAATAAAGTGCACTTGATTGAGTAATATTAAGTTAGTTAATGAAAATATCGAATTATTAAATAGGTTATTAGCGGGTCGTACTACTCCGTTCCATTAGCATGCTTTAGATAGGCTAGTTAATAAATAACCTGACCCGTAATTCACCTTATTTTAATGTACGGGCTGACCTTCCAAACCCAAAGTGGACTTAACTCTTTCCTCTCCTATATATGACGTTCATATTTTATAATGAAAACTTTGAACATTTTTAAATCTTCTTCTGAGAAATTACAAATACGATGTTTTTTTAATCAAATACAGACAATTTTAAATAGTAAACATACTAAGTTCATAATTTTAACGAAACAAAAATAAGTCACAAAAAAAAAAAAACGCTAGATTCGTTATGTCGATCTGAAACCCGTAAAACTAAAATACATCTACCTATACTTAACCCGAATACAAAATATACTTGATGCATATTTTACCCGATTCCAGACATGCTCGACTCGTATTAAATTGGTTAGTTTGACCTGCCCACTTGAAATAACTGGTTTAGTCATAAGCTTGTCCAACTAGATAGGTTATATACTGTATTAAAGAAAATGTGATGCATTGGACGAAATGCCTCAGCGGTTAGTGGAAGGCAGCATTCTTTTGAGGTAGGAATGACGATAGGTCGGGTCCGGGTCGGGTCCATGTAACACCCCTACCCCTAGGGCTAGTGATGTTAATGATTTCTAAAATTTTGGAGCAAGATAAATAGAGTTCTGCCTCAAAACTTAGTATTACTTAGGCTTAAAGCCTTACATTAGGTATCTATAATAATAAAAACGTAGAGAATACGTTCAACAAGCTCGGCGGCTATACGCCGAAAATCATAACTCCACGGGCCATATGCCTGAAGTACATAAGCTAAAAACTGAATAAAATAAAGAAATAAAGATACAGCTCAACGGATCACACGCCCAGAGTACTGGGGTTACATCCTAAAACAAATCTCAACTACAGCCAATATTACGACCCACTATTTAGATGGCTCGCCTTACATGGCCATTCAGAGCGGCTAGTTAATATGCATTATATAAACTATAGTAATTAACTTACATATGCTCAAGAACTTGCAAATACATCACATTACAACATTTAAGTCATGAACCTAGGTATATATACATATGGGCTTTTTCCCAAGTGAAAAGGAAAGTGCCGACTTGATCCACACAAACCGAGGGCCTTTATCTATCCTTTCAAGAACCTGAGGAAAAAGGAAAATAGAGAAGGGATGAGTTACCAGATGCTCTGTGGATAATTCTCATCCTAAAAACAAAACATTTGCACAAAATACTTTTAAGTAGCAATCACATACAAATAAGTATTTAATATTAATTTATTAAACATACAAGACTATCCACATCCAACAACACTTTAATAACACCCTAGAACTCGAATGTCATCCATCCTCATCTTTAGTTCAACACTGGAAGCCTTGACCTTTCCAAACCTACAAACCCTGTACCCTAGCAGTGATAGCCACACATTCTCTTGCTATCTCTTGCTAAGACTTAGGCATTAAATAAAGTAGGCCAGTTGGGTCAAGTTAACACTTAAAAGAATTCATGCAGAGTTACCAACTTAAATTCTTTTAGCAAGGAAATGGAATTTTACACATAAAGATATAAGAACCTTCACTGAAACCAAATTAAGCACTGATAAAAATAATTTCCTCTCTGAAAAGTAATTTGGAATTCAATGAAAGCCTTTTTTGGAGAGTATATGCACTTTTCCAAACATTTTCATTAACATAATCCTTAAACGAAGAGTTTTCAACTTATAATAAGTAAGAAATCACTTTCAGCGCCTCAGATTCATTTGTTAGTGCTCTCGTCTCGCAACTCACAACTCATGGTATCCCCGGGATCTCTCATAGTCACTGGACTTTTATCCTCATCAAGGTCTACTAGGGTTCACACTTCTAGGTCTACTCCCTAGGAATTAGGATTCTCGTATACCGGATCTGCTCACCAAACCAAGTCCATTTAATTAGCACTATCCTCCTAACCGAAAACATTTCAAGTGCAATTTTGCTTTCGATCACGCATAGCATTGAATTCCTTGAAATATCATAGCAATAGCCAGCTTAAACCATCAAAGGGACACAAGCATTCTTGATTGTGAAATATGTTCATAGGCACTTGTAATCATGCATGATAGCAACTCTCTCTTAAAAATTGCGAAATATATTCATTGGGGAAATAAGAACTCCCCACTAGGCCCATCTCAGTTGTCTCACAGGCCAAGCCCATGCTCTTGAAAATGGGCTCTTAGAGGGACTCTAGGGGCTCTTCTCAGGGACCTATTAGCCAAATCGGTGGCCCATCCGGAATAACCAAGGTAAGATTACTATTTTACCTCTTGCCACAGGGATTATAAATAGTCACCTACCCACCTCGCGAAAGGGGTTGGCAGTCAGACTCTGCATTGGACTTATACTAAATTCTCTCTATTCACCTTTGGCTCGGACCCTTAACTGACTTGACCGTCAGAGAGGCATTCTCCGGTCCATAACTTGGGGGTGCCCTTTGTGCAGGTTGGACCTTGGAAGAGGAGGATGTCAGGTGTCGCGCACGTGCCGTCTGATAAACCTGTTCTTTCATCCCACATCATCACGTACAGCACAATACGAGAATTCTCCAGAATCAGATTGGCGCCGTCTGTGGGGAGAGAGCGGCCATGATGGTTGTAAGTGAAGCTACCCAAGCATGGACTCAAAAGGACAAGGCCCCTACGGTCAATACCTCGGCACCTCCTGAGGTCCAAGATGCCTCAGAAAGCTCACGGGCAAACCCACGGCCAGCCAGTCCACACCCCTCCTAGAGAGAAGCCTATATTACGGTGGACGCCTTGAAAAACTTCATGTACATCATGACGGATACTATCACATGGCAGGTCTCAGAGCAGGTCCAAAGGGCCATGGAAGCTGCGAACGCGTCAAGGCCACTCCCTCATTTTGACTACATGCCCACGCGTGTGATGGAAAATGACCTTTTTCGTTAAGTCTTACGCCCTTATATAGAGCAAGGATGAAAAAAGCTCCTCCCAAGACATCCAAAAAAAGACACAATTTATCTCAACAATTGCCACATGGCACCACATCATCACCCCCTCACTCGCAGACGAGGAGCCCTAGGCTCTGGGGGGATAACGGCTTCACTAGGATGGCATATCGCCAATCGCCATACTTTCGGCCCCTAGACGGACACACGGTCCTTGAGCACGGCCTTTAGGCTGGTCACCATAACCTTAACTCCGATTGGGGGCTAAGAGTCGCCAAAACACGGCCTTACAGCCGGTTGCTACATCCTAGCCCCAATAGGGGCTAAAGATCCCCGCATACGACTTTAGGGCCGGTCACAATGCTCTTAGCTCCCAATGGGGGCTCAAGGTCTTAAAAGCACAGCCTTATGATCGGTCACTACATTCTTAGCTCGAATAGGGGCTAAAGAACCTTGAGCACGGCCGGTCGCCGTACTCTTAGCCCTAGTTAGGGCTAAGGGTCACTAAACACGGCCTTACGACCGATCACTTTACTCTTAGTCCCAGCAGGGGCTAAGGGTCCCTAAGCATGACCTTACGGTAAGTCGCTACACTCTTAGCCCCGGGGCTAAGGGTCCCTAAGCACGGCCTACTACTGGCGCTATACTCTTAGCCCCACTAGGGGCTAAGGGTCCCTTAGCGTAGCCAATGGCCGGCTGCTACACTACCAACCTTAATAGGGGCCATAGCACCAAACGTATGGCCTTCTGACGGGTTATTAGCCAGACTCAGCTTCATAGCCGAGCACTATCGCATTAATCCACACATGCACAAAGTCACTCAGCATAAAGACAAAGGGTACGTTGCTAGAAAACGATATTTTTATACTGGTCAGCTCTATACATAGCATCTATGCAAACAAAAAGAAGAATACAACGAAACTTCTACTCCTACTCCTCGTCACTTGATGCAGGAGGGGCATCATTTAAGCCCGAGGCCTCCACAGGACCACTCGAGGACGCAAGGTCAGCAGGTGGGTTCACAGGTCGGGAAGCCCGGGCACTCCTAAGCTTGGAATCGACGTTCTCTAGCCAGAACTTGAAGGGCTCCCAGTCCAGCTGCTACAAGACTCACATCAGGCATCCCGCCGTGAGTCTGCACGTGAGACCCAGCTCCACAACGTCATTTACAACCATGGCATAGAAGATCGCTTGCAGCATCTCAGGGATGTTGGAGTCTTGAGCATACCATGTGGCCACACCAAGGTCAAAACCCGGGCAGAGGCCGGGATAATCCACGAGGAAAGGCTTCGGGCGCTAGGCTGAAGTCTCCCTCAGAGGCTAACAAAAGGTGTCCCGAACGTATTCACCTGCCATTTCAGTACTGGTAAAGTTGGGAAAATGGAGCATTTTTCTTCTCTCTCTCTCTTTCTCTTCTATCACTCCTATCTTCTCTCTCTGAAAGTCAGGGATATGCGCAGGATGTCACTTGCTAATGGGGACCCTTCACCCTCTTTTATGGTAAGAAGGAAGCAACTCTAAGGACACTACCCTTCCTAGGGTAGCGACCAACCAATCCACTCTTGACATATGACCCTTGCGAGTTGGAGCTTAAAAAATAATAAAAATAAATGCAAAAGTTGGGCCTTATCCCATGAAGAAAAGGGTACGACATTTTATTATTAAGACTTGCGATTACAAACAGTGTGCACAGGGGAAGGGCATCATACAAGACAATATTCAGAAACATCAGTGCTACTACTCGTTACCGGAAGGAGACAGGGGGCCGGTTGATCCTGAGCTCTCCTCCTTGTTGTCCGTTGATCCGCGGGCTTCTGACAGTAAGGTTCACTGTCGAAGTCGCGCCTCTCACAGGCTGCAACTGGAATGACTCAGCCAGGCCTCGAAGGATATCCATCTCAAGCCCTCAAGGGTCAGCTTTAGGTCGACGGCAAGGAAGCCGCTCATTGTGCCCAGTTCAACAGCATCGTGCAACAGCATAAGATAGAATGTCCCCTGGACCATCTTGGGAAGTTCGAAGTCAAGCACCATTCTCTCTACATCAGACAACATAAACCGGGGACATGTGGCGCTCCTTCAGCGCCGCCTGAAGAACTCCATCACAAAGTCGGCCATCTCCCTGGTGTCATGAAGAGGAGGAAACGGTATGATGAAAAGGGTGTGCGAAGGTCCCTCTCTTTCCCTTTCTCTCTTGTTCCCTTCCACGATTCCTCCCCGAAAGAGTATGCTTGAGCAACATTTCTAGGAATATTGGTTTGTGTTAGATTTGAGAGTACACAAACACAAGAGGGGGGTGAATTGTGTTGGCAAATTTTCGCAGTTTCTGGGAACAAGTTTGGAACTTGTTTGGACGGACTGTTTGTAAAGTGCTCAGAAAGTGTAAAACAGCGAAATAAGTAAAAAGTGAGAATACAAGATTTTTACGTGGAAACACCTCGAGCCCAACCGAGGTGAAAACCACGACCTACCCCAGTAGGATTTTCACATACTTCCACTAAACGGGCTAAACACATTACAAAGGTAACCTTCTCTGTTACAATTGCAACACACGTAACTATCTACCCTTAGACTAGTTACACACTACGTCCTAGTCTCCTAGACTTGGACACACTCACGTAATCGTCTCCCCAAGACGAATTACACACGTCCAAAGCCTCCCTAGGCTTGGACACACTCAACTCTCACTTTGATGAAAGAAGAGAATAAAAACATATTATTTTTGTGCTTCTAACTAAGTGAATGTAAGGTACAATTTTTGCTCCTAGTATGCCAAGAAAGATGACTCAATTTTCACACACACTTTGAAGGTTTTTCTGAAAATATGATTTGTAAGTTAAATCCTTAGAAAAACCGTGTAAAAACTTTCTCAAAAATATTTATGAAATTGTGTGCAAAGCCGTGTATAAAACCGTGTGTGTTTCTCAATGTGGAGGTGGAGAAGCTTCTTAAATAGTAGAGGGCAACAAGATCTTTGGTGTGCTTGAGCCACAAGTATAAGATCTTTTTGCTCCTGAAAAGATTATGGAAAGTGACTAATATTTTCAATAGCCAAATCCTGAAATTTCCTATCTTCTTATTCATATTCCACAAATAAAAGTTTGATTTATTTTGTAAAAGATTTTCCTTAAAAGCTAGACTCAAAATCTCCACAATATATTTTCAAAGTCAAAGATTAACTTATCCTGGGTTTAATGATAACAGAAAATTTATCTCAAATAATTTCAAAAACATCAGCCCAAGATTTGAAAAAAACTGTGAAAAATCGTTTTGGCTTGAAAACAATCTGAACCCTGATCTCAGAACAGATCTGAGACAGTGTTCTTAAAAATCATTCAAAGTAAATGTTAAATCGAGTTCTTCCAAGTGGCATATTAACAAGAATCTAAGAAAATAAAACCTATGACGGACCAAGACTCTTGTTGAATCAACCGGACAGCATCTATAGGATCTTGACTTGTTACTTCAATGCTGTGGTGTTACTCAGAACTGTTTCCTGAGCTGTTCCTGGAGTTCTTCATGTCTCTGATGCACTTTGAGTTCTTTGCCATTCAGCTGTTCTGAGGAACTGTTCTTAAGACCTGTTCTCGACCATGGTTAATCAAGCAATTTCAAAGTTTTCCAAACAGTATTTGGAACCTGTTCGATCAACACACTCAAGTGTATATTCCATTTGTGTTTGTTATCATCAAAACCTTACATTACATAATGATGGGGTCAACAATTTCCCAACAATTTCCCCCTTTTTGATGATGACAAACCAAATGACCATATTGACATAAAAGGCAAAAGCAGGTTTCAAGATAAAATGTTCATGGTCAAGCCCATACGTTCATGGTCAAGCCCATCTTCCCCCTTTTTGTTTTGAGAAGTCAACTGAAGCTAGGTCAAACTTAAATGATCCTGGTCATGCCCATCTTCCCCCTTTTGACATCATCGAAAAAGGGTGGTCAGGTCAAACAAGAGAAGCAGGGTGTTTGCAGTCACCACCTCTTGGGTAATGGAGGAAAAACAACCTGCGTTACACTCAAGTATATGGTATGGTAATGATATTGGCCATCCGAGTCACGCATAAACAAATAACAACAAGAAGACAAGCATGGCACACATTACAGTAGATCCAACCAAGATTAGCAAAAACCATTGTCAGGCACAAAGCACAACCAGATAGCTAGGAACAGTTGTTGAGAACAGGGTGGAAAATAAAGAAAGGCAGAACAGGGAAGGATCAGGGGGTTGAGCTGATTTAGGGTGGAGGAGAAGAGAGTTTGGCTGTGAGGACGGAGAATTGACATCATATTCTCATGACGCTTGGTATTGAGTGCCTTCTCCTCGGCAAGTGCAGCTTTAACCTCAGTGAGCTCGGTCTTCAACCGGTTTTGGTCCAGAAGCAAGGCATCAACAGAAGGCTCACTGGAGGAAGAACCAGAAACGGGGGTAAAGGGTGTTCGAGGCCCCTGTTTGGAATCAGCAGTCTCACCCTTTGCAAGTTTGAACCCACAACTGATCAGGGTGCTACTACCTATCTCATCTGTCACTTGCACCCCAACCTTCTTCTGCAAAGAAACCCCAAAGTGCTCAAAGACTGAAGTCAGAAGAAATCCATACCCCAGGTCATGTTCTCTAGCCGTGTTTGCAATGCGGGAGACATGAATGATCATGATGGCTAGTAGGTTGATCTGCTCTCCCCGGTCCAGGAGATCGGTAAGGCATTGATCCATTGCATCTGCAAGGTTACGCCCTTGGCCCCGGGGGATGATGTTTTTGATGATAAACCAGAAGAGCAACCGGTGACAAGGTGTCATCTCCCCTTTCTTGACTGACCTGGGTGTTTTCAACCCTGGTTGTTGACTCAACCTTTGAGTCAATTGGAGCAATCTTTCAGCTCCGAGTACTATCTTGTTTTTCCCTTACATACACCCCAAAGCCCTCAGCAGGAACTCCTAGAATTTCTCCCAATTCCTTAGCATTGAACCGTATCCCCTTCCATTGACCATACTTGTCACCACTCCGTTGGTGACATTACAGTTGGCATAGAATTCAGCTAAATCAGGTACTGAACACCCTCTCTGGGTGTTTGCAAAGAGGTTGAGCCAACCTTGGGCTGTAAGTTTATCCAGGAACATCTCCAGACCCTGTTCCTGAAAATAAGCAACTTTGATAATTTTACCCCGTACCACACTCTTTTGGAGAAAATGAGCTACTCGGTCTACTGTGGGCATGGTAGTTATGGCTTTCTTAGATTTCGCTGCATCAGACTTGGCTTTTATGGGCACCTTCTGATTAGAAGTAGCCTTTCTCTTTGATCTGTTTGGAAGTAATTTCCTCAGGTTCTGATTCTTCAGGCACCTATTCTGGCACTTGTTCTGAAACGGCTTTCCTTTTGGTTTGGGTGCTTTGGGTTTTGGCTGATGGAGACTGGATAGATTCTTTAGTGGGTTTGGCAGAGGCTTTTGTAATAGTAGGTTCAGGTACTTGTTTTGGCTAGGAAGAGCCAGAGAGGGAACCAGAACTGTGGGTTCGAGGTCTATAAATAGGTGTGGGAACAGGTTTTGAAGTGGTGGTTTTAAACCGACGTCTAGGCCCCCATTCAGCCGGTTTAGTTTTCTGGAAGGGCGGAGGTTGGAGGACCTCTATAGTTGACTCAGACCCATCACTGTTAGTCTCCTCAAGGTCTTCCACTCGATCCAAATTTATGATGGGGTCATCCATTATATCAAAGAAAACAGGGGCAGACCCTGTTCGGGCTTTCCCTAGTTCAGGAACAGGTTCAGACCCTGTTCGTGCCGTGTCCACTTCAGGAACATCATCAGACTCAGCCAGACCCTCATTGGTTTCAAAGACATCCTTAGACCCAGTCGGTTTCACACTGGGGTCAAACAACACCAAGTCCCATCCAAATACCGGTGGAACATCGTCCAATTCCATCCCCATCGTTCGTAAGTCCAAACACTTCAAAAAGCCAAAGATTGTAGAGTAAATGGGCAAAGGTGGTAGAGAATTAAACCCCGTACCTCTGATTTGTGCAGTCGCGGCTGCCGCGGACAGGGGTAGAGAAGTGGGTGTTGGCGGCAACGCCATCCGTGGGCGCTTCGGCACTAGAGCTTGAGATATGGTGGTGTTGCATTTGTTAGTGGTGAAGGAGCTGCTGCCGGAGTTCGCCATTGATGGTGAAGAGAAGCTCGAGTTTTTGAGAGATTAGGGTTTAGGATTTGAGAGAGAAAGAGAGAGCGAAATTGAGAGGGTTTTGGCAAGCGACGTGAGCAGGCAAGGAAGTTAAGGAGGTACTGGCTTTCAACCGAAAAGAGGAGCATTAAGTCTCCCAGTCACGCACGTTTCAAAAAATCAACAACTGAATTAACTACCTGATTTGCACAGAGTGACAAACAGTGGCCATACTTGTTCTTGGTGCTTATTCCTGCAGTCAGTTGTTTGGTAACATGGGACAATAAGGGCAATATCATCAGACCTCAACGAGTGTCAACAAGCTGTATTCTACACATGTGCTAAATATAGCACCAAGTTTGACTGCAATCAATAATTTTAACAAGCTTGACCTGAAAAGTCCTTTAACTAGACAAGCATTGGGGGTTAATTAAGCATGCTCAAGTCGTTTTAATCAACCCTAACTCAAGTATGTTCTTCTCAAACTGTTCTCTATTTAGTGCCTTGGTAAAAATATCAGCAATTTGCTCATTGGTGGCGCAGAAATTCATTGAAACCAAGCCTTTTTCAACATTATCTCTCAAAAAGTGATGACGAATGTCAATATGTTTAGTCCTTTTATGTTGACAAGGGTTTTTAGAAATATTAATTGCACTTGTATTATCACAAAATATGGGAATGCATCCCTTGTCAACACAAAAATCTTTGAGTTGTTGCCTTATCCACAATAGTTGAGCACAACAAGAAGCAGCTGCAACATATTCAGCTTCTGCTGTGGACATGGCAACTGAGTGTTGTTTCTTGGTTGCCCAAGATACCAAACAGGGTCCAAGGAAGTGAGCCATACCTGAGGTGCTTTTTCTATCAACCAAGAAACCTGCATAGTCAGCATCAGCATATCCAACAAGGTCAAAGTTGCATCCTCTAGGGTACCATAAAGCCAAATCAGGTGTATGTTTTAGATATCTAAGAATCCGTTTAACAGTCTTTAAATGTGATTCTTTAGGCTTAGACTGAAAACGGGCACACAAAACAACACTGAAAACAATATTAGGTCTACTAGCAGTTAGGTAAAGAAGCGACCCTATCATGCCCCTATAGGATTTCTCCTCAACTAAGGGACTCCTATCATCCATTACTGATCTGGTTGAAGAAGATATGGGAGTATCAATGGGCTGCCCTCTTCTTAGTTGTACCCTTGAACCACTAGCCGGGCCTTGTTCCTGGTGACTGTTCCGAACTCATCAAGCTTGTTTCGGAACATCCACTTGGTGCCAATGATTGATCTATCTTCCAGCTGAGGTACAAGATGCCACACTTTGTTCCTTTCAAACTGATGAAGCTCCTCTTGCATTGCTGTAACCCAATCTGAATCTGCAAGAACTTCATTAACATTTTTAGGCCCAATGTTAGAGAGAAAAGCATAGAAAGCATAGAAATTTTTGAGCTTGGATCTAGTTTGCACTTCTGTATTAAGGTCAGACAAAATTTGATCAAGAGGGTGCGAACTTTAGTGCTTCCATGGTCGTGGAGTAAGCGGATCCACAGACACACTTTCTACTCTTGCTTGGATACATGGGGGAACAGGTTCAGAAACTGTTTCGGAGCCTGTTCCTGAGCCTGATTTGAAGCCTATTCCCGAGCCTGTTCTGGAGCCTGTTTCTGGAGTGTTATGCTGGTTTTGTTCCAAACTGGGTTCAGCAATACTTCCCCCTGTTTGGCTCAGACCTTGCCCATCTTACAAGGAAACAGCTCCAGGCCCTGATTCATCCTCGGGATACTTACCTTCTTCATGTGTGAGCAACAAATTTTTCTTAGCAAGGCCCAGTTCGAAATCATCATCCTGTGCATCAATCTCAACTAGAGAGTTAGTTTCATCAAAAAGCACATGCACACTCTCCTCAACACACAAGCTTCGCTTATTGAATACTTTGTAAGCCTTACTGTGTGAGGAGTACCCAAGAAATATCGCCTCATCACTCCTTGGATCAAATTTTCCTAAGACATCCTTCCCATTATTATGCACAAAACATTTACAACCAAATACTCTCAAATGCATAAGATTGGGTTTTCTACCTTTGAGAAGCTCATAAGGAGTTTTGTTTAGAATGGGTCTGATCATGCATCTATTTATAATGTAGCATGATGTGTTCAAGGCTTCGGCCCAAAAATTTCTAGGAAGACCACTAGCAACAAGCATTGTTCTAGTCATGTCTTCTAGAGTATGATTTTTTCCCTCTACCACCCCATTCTGCTAGGGTGTTCCTGGGGCTGAAAAGTTATGATCCACACCATGCTCATTACAATAGTCAATAAAGCTTGAATTTTCAAATTCTGTACCATGATCAGACCTTAGGCAAACCAATGAGTGTCCTACTCTCTTTTCAACCTTTTTAAGAAACGCAAGAAATTGTTCAAATGTTTCATTTTTAGAAGCCAAAAACAAGGTCCATGTGAAACGAGAGTAATCATCCACTATCACAAGCACATACCTCTTTCCACCTCGACTTGTGATCCTCATAGGACCACATAAATCTACATGTAGCATCTCAAGACGTCGGGTAGTGCTAACACACTTTTTCAATTTAAAAGAATTTCTGACTTGTTTCCCCCTAGCACAAGCGTCACATACCTTGCTATCATTGTATTTGATGGAAGGCAAGCCGACTACTAGGTCTTTAGAAACTAATTTGTTTAAAAGTGAGAGACTTGCATGACCTAATATCTTGTGCCAAAGCATTATATTATCATTCAAGGCACTTAAACAAGTTAGATTATTTTGGGGAAGGGAAGAAATACACACTTTATAAACATTTTTGTGTCGCTTCCCCCTCAACATGACATCTCCTGTGTTCATATTAACAACCAAGCAACGTGTTGGAGAAAACACTACTAGGTTGTCTTTATCACACAGTTAGGACACACTAAGTAAATTATGTTTCAAACCATCTACAAGATATACATTGTCAATTGAATGGGGGAGTGACTCACCTATCTTACCTATACCGACAATTGTCCCTGATTTACCGTTTTCAAATGCCACACTCCTCCATCAGAGGCTGTAAGTGAGAGGAAGTTTGATTTTTCACCAGTCATATGCCGTGAACAACCGCTATCCACATACCACAATTGGTTGTTTGCTGAGTTGTTTGCTCGGTTGTTCCCCCTCACTTTAGCCTGCAAAACAAATTATGGGTTAGTTTTGGGAACCCAGATCCACTTGGGTCCCATTCTTTTAGACGTGCAAATCTCATCTTTTCTAACCCATATTTGTTTTACATGAATCAAGTTCTTTTCCATAGCATACCTTCTTATAGGACAAATATACTAATAATGCCCCGTTTTACCACAATGAAAACAAACAATATTTTCAGGTAATCCCACATATTTTCTATTAACAGGGTAAACGGTGTGCTTAGTCACAAAGCCTAATCCTCTTTTGCCTTGGTTACAGTGAGTGTTTAGCCAATTCAGTGCCTGTGAGGACCTGTTCCAGCACCTGTTTGCTGCAAGGTCTGATTCTACTTGTTTTAATTTTTCAAGCAATTTGCTGTTTTCAATAAGCAGGGATTCAACCTTCTGTTTCAGTTCAAGGAACTCATTTTCAAGCTTAGTGAAGTCAGTAGCAAAAGCTTCTTCTTTTATACTTAAGATGTCTTTGGATTTATTGAGGTCTTCATGCAAAACAATGTTCTTTATATCAGTTTCAATTTTTTCACTTTTAAGAATTTTGTTTTCATGCTCTAATTCTCTAATATTCCTTTTTAACTCAGAACATGCATCCTTTAACATGCAATTTTCAGAATTAATAGCATCATACTCATCCATCAAAGTAACTAATAACTCTTCAAGTTTTGCTTTATTTAGACCACGTACCTTATCCTTAAGTTGAGCTAAGCTGTCCAGAGGCTCATCATCTGAGTCAAAATCACTTCTGGCTATAAGAGCTACAGTAGCATCTTCCTCTTCAGTCCATTCCTCATCCTCGGTAGAATCACCCCAAGCCGCAAGCATTGCCCTTGAGAAGCACTTGGCAGAACTGTTTCCACCCTGTTTCCTGCCTTGTTTCCTGAACTATTCGGGCTCTTATTCCTCTTTCAGTAGTGGACAGTTTTTCACAATGTGATCATATTTACCACATTTGAAACATCCAGTGAACTGTTCCCGGTCATTGTTTTTGGGCTTGCTGAGGTTCTTCTTTTTGTTGTTCTCTTTGACCTTTTTGAAGAACTTCTTGAATCTTCGGGTGATCATGGCCAGTTCTTCTTCATCAAGGTCCGAACCATCCTCTTCCAAAGCCTTTAGAGCAAGGCCTCGATCTCTCTTGGTCTCCTCTTTCAGTTGAGAGCTTCTTCTAAGCTCATAAATTTGGAGATTACCAATAAGCTCGTCCAAGGTGATTTTATTCATATCCTTGGCTTCTTGGATGGCCGTGACTTTGGCCTCCCATGACTGTGGCAAAAATCGTAGGATTTTCCTCACCAACTCCTCAGTGGTGAAGGACTTTTCTAATGATTTTAGCTCATTAGTGACATGGGTGAAACGGGTGTACATCTCCATCACCGTTTCTTTATCACCCATCTCAAACAATTCATATTTTCTCATAAGAAGCTCAATTCTCGATTGTTTTACCTGATTTGTACCTTCGTGAGCTACTTGCAAGGCATCCCAGATTTCTTTGGCTGACTCGCATTCGAAAATGCGAGTATACTCATCAGGACCAAGACCAAAATACAAGAATTTTTTGGCCTTTGCATTCTTTTCCATCATCTTGAAATCTTCGGAATTGAACTCTTCAGGCTTTTTGTGAATTTTGCTTCCATCTTCGATCACTTTTGTGGGAATGAGTGGTCCACACTTGATAAGCATCCATAACTTGTAGTCCTCAGCTTGAATGTAGTTTTCCATTCTATTCTTCTACCAACTATAATGTTGACCATTAAAGTATGGTGGTCAAGTTATGGATTGCCCCTCAAGCATGCCATATGGTGTACTCATGTTTAGGATCTCTCAAGATGTTAATCTTTCTAATGAGAACCTGCTCTGATACCACTTGTTAGATTTGAGAGTACACAAACACAAGAGGGGGACGAATTGTGTTGGAAAATTTTCGCAGTTTCTGGGAACAAGTTTGGGACTTGTTTGGATGGACTGTTTGTAAAGTGCTCAGAAAGTGTGAAGCAGCGAAAATAAGTAACAAGTGAGAACACAAGATTTTTACGTGGAAACACCTCGAGCCCAACCGAGGCGAAAACCACGACCTACCCCAGTAGGATTTTCACACACTTCCACTAAATAGGCTAAACACGTTACCAAGGTAACCTTCTCTATTACAATTGCAACACACGTAACTGTCTACCCTTAGACTAGTTACACACTACGTCCTAGTCTCCCAGACTTGGACACACTCACGTAATCGTCTCCCCAAGACGAATTACACACGTCCAAAGCCTCCCTAGGCTTGGACACACTCAACTCTTCACTTTGATGAAAGAAGAGAATAAAAACACCTTACTTTTGTGCTTCTAACTAAGCGAATGTAAGGTACAATTTTTGCTCCTAGTATGCCAAGGAAGATGACTCAATTTTCACACACACTTTGAAGGTTTTTCTGAAAATATGATTTGCAAGTTAAATCCCTAGAAAAACCGTGTAAAAACTTTCTCAAAAATATTTATGAAATCGTGTGCAAAGCCGTGTATAAAACCATGTGTGTTTCTCAATGTGGAGGTGGAGAAGCTTCTTAAATAGTATAGGGCAACAAGATCTTTTGTGTGCTTGAGCCACAAGTATAAGATCTTTTTGCTAGTAAAAAGATTATGAAAAGTGACTAATATTTTCAGTAGCCAAATCCTGAAATTTCCTATCTTCTTATTCATATTCCAAAAATAAAAGTTTGATTTATTTTGTAAAAGACTTCCCTTAAAAGCTAGACTCAAAATCTCCACAATATATTTTCAAAGCCAAATATTAACTTATCCTGGGTTTAATGATAATAGAAAATTTATCTCAAATAATTTCAAAAACGTCAGCCCAAGATTTGAAAAAACTGTGAAAAATCATTTTGGCTTGAAAACAGTCTGAACCCTGATCTCAGAACTGATCTGAGATAGTGTTCTTAAAAATCATTCAAAGTAAATGTTAAATCGAGTTCTTCCAAGTGGCATATTAACAAGAATCTAAGAAAATAAAACCTATGACGGACCAAGACTCTTGTTGAATCAACCGGGCAGCATCTATAGGATCTTGACTTGTTACTTCAATGCTATGGTATTACTCAGAACTGTTTCCTGGGCTGTTTCTGGAGCTCTTCATGTCTCTGATGCGCTTTGAGTTCTTTGCCATTTAGTTGTTCTGATGATCTGTTCTTAAGACTTGTTCTCGACCACAGTTAATCAAGCAATTTCAAAGTTTTTCAAGCAGTATTTGGAACCTGTTCGATCAACACACTCAAGTGTATATTCCATTTGTGTTTGTTATCATCAAAACCTTACATTACATAATGATGGGGTCAACAATTTCCCAACAGTTTGCATTTATAGAGGGGACACCAGGGGGGTCGTGTTTCATTAAACCCCCCCCCGAAGCTCAGTGGCCAACCCACTCGTGCTACGTGGTCATCCAGCTAACATAAATTAATATGAACACAAGGAAAAGGACAGAACTCCAGGATGAGGGAAGAACGCGATCATTTTATTGTTAGCAACAGAGACAGTACAAAAAAAAGAAAGAAGAGAGAAAAAGAAAACAGAAAAAGAAAGAAGGAACGCGTATCAGGGACACTTCCCAACCGCCCTCACTCCTGCTTGTCATCGTCCGAAGGGGAGGCGGCCTCCTCCTGCCCGGCTTTACCTTGCTCGTCATCATCTGAAGAGGAGGCGACCCTTTTAGCATCCGAACTCTCCTCCTCCCGCTTGGTCTTTTCTCGGAATCGGGCCTCAAAAATTCGATCTCCGTTCAGCTACACCCACGACTCAAAAGTGCTCCAGCGGAGCTCGGCAAGGGCCGACTCCATTATGCGGAGTGTCCGACATACAGGACCCCCAACCTCTCGACTTCATTAAAAAGCATTTCCTAGAAGATGACCTGGGGCAGTTCCGAAAGTTCGAAGCGTCGAGCAGCTTCCATGACCATAGCGAGTTCATAGCTTGGGCACAGGGCCTAAAAATCGTTCGGGAGAGGTAACGGAGAAAAAGCAACCCCGCGCAGATCCCAATCAAAGTGGAAGGCAACATATTCAGCCATCTTTCTGGTGCTTAGAGAATGAGGAAAAGCCATAGAAGGAATGCCCCGATGAAGATCGACGCTGGAGATAAAGGATGGAGCCCTCCATCCTTAGCGATCACATACTAATAGCGCGGTTTCCCAGGCTGCCGTTCAAACCTCGAGACTTATTCCCTCACGGATGCTGGGCTGGCTCTATAGTCGATGACCACAAGACCGTCCACAATGGGGGCACAATTTTCAAAGCTACACAGATATACGCTGGCCATGGGCAGATTCTACATTTCACCTAACTACTCGCTCGACTCGACGTGCAGGCAAAATGTGAGGGCCTAAGGGAAATAAGATCTCCCCACTAGGACCATCTCAGTTGTCTCACAGGCTAAGCCCATGCTCTTGAAAATAGGCTTCTAGTCGGACCCTAGGGGCTCTTCCTAGGGACCTGTTGGCCAAACCGGCGGCCTATCCGGAATAACTCAGGGGTAAGATTACTGTTTTACCCCTTGCCACAGGGACTCTAAATAGTCACGTACCCACCTCGAAAAAGGGGTTGGTAGTCAAACTCTCCATTGGACACATACTAAATTCTCTCTATTCACCTTTGACTCGGACCCTTGACTAACTTGACCATCGAAGAGGTGCTATCTACTCCACGACCCGGGGGTGCCCTTTTTGCAGGTTGGACCTTAGAAGAGGAGGACGTCAGGTGTCGCGTACGTGCCGTCTGATAAGCTCGTTCTTTCATCCCACATCATCACCTACAGCACACTACAAGAATTCTCCGCAATCACACGGGCACTTGTAATCATGCATGATAGCAACCAACTCTTAAAAGATTCGCCTTGAAAGATTTTCAAAGCTTCATTTGAAGAATCGACATAACTCAACTCGTGAATTAGTCCTAAGCACTTTTAAAGGAAAGAAAGGTTTTGACCCATTAATCAAATGGTCTCTTTCCAAGTTCATTTTACTTACTTGACTTTGATTGGCATGCTAGAAAGATTAGGTTAATCCAATTCTCTTTTAAGTTTTGAAAATCATTTTAGTCACTTAAAAGAGAGTGGATTCATCTTAGAGAATTGAATTGGGTATCTTTGGTTATGGTGACTTTTCCAATTATGTTCAACCACTCAAGTATAGCTTAAACCATTTCCAAATCGTAATTTGTTTTGCTCATGCAAGTAAATGATGTCTTTGCCACATAAACTCCCACACACACATATAAAAATGCATGCCACATTTTTTGTTGACCAAGGACCTTTACCAAACCATCTCTAAAACTAGCTAGCTTTAATCAATCTTCCCAAGCAACTAGAATGACACTTAACAGTAATTCAAGAATTACAAGGCTCGTCATTCATGTAAATCATCTTAGTTCTGAAGTCTAAACCGCACAAATAGCCACATATTATCAGTTTATTAAATGAAACAAATTCAATTCCTATAGTTTGGGTTCAAGCAAGCTCGTGACAATTTACAATCTTTAACATGAAGATGGGTCAACAATGGATGCCATTCAAGTTTTGTTCAGATTCAGTCCCAATTCAGTTCATTTTAGTTCAGATTTAGTTCAGTTCAGTTCAATTCAAGTTCAGGTTTGACAATGATTAGGACAAATTGGAGCAAGCAGTTGCTCAGTTCATGAAACCGATTCACCGTTGAACGAACTCACTGGATTGGTCAGCCAACTCCCTTGTTCTCATCTTAATACTTAGGCACAATATACATATGACCAAAAACTGATAGCAACAAGCATTTTTAACCTAGCTAAAACTTAACGATGCTATCAACAATCGATATACAAATCAATTAAACCAACCACAAACACAGCAAGTGCACTTCAATCAACATTCAAATTCGCTCAATTCCCAAGCTCCCTCGTCACAACACTGCCCACAAATTTCACCTCAAAATCACATCATCATCAATCCAAATAGCTCATTCAAGCCTCTTGCTTCTACCAAACTCCAAAATCACAGAAAATTCATGAATAATTCTCAAGCTGATCTGTAGCCAAACTTGGAAAATCTTTGAAACTAATTACTAATTTGAAGGATTATGAATTACCTACCTTATTCTAAGCTAGAGGACCCGACTTAGGGTTCATTGGGCAAATTTGATGTTGGGTCGTGTCCGTTTCCCCACCTCCCAGACTCCTAGTCGCAAGTGAGAAGTCCTCACAGACCTGGCGTTGTTATACACTTGATTTTCCTCTTCTTCCTTGCGCTATTACTGGTATTGCTCGGTTCTGCTCTCGTGTCTTCCTCTTTCGCTCACTCTGTCTACAAGCCAGACCGCCAATAGTGGTGGTGTTGGAGGTACTTAGGGTTTCAAAACCCTAGCTATTCGAATCCTTAACTCCTCCTGGCGCTAGAGATCGAGCGACGCTACAGCGTGGGGCAGCCACTGCCTGCCCCCTCTCTCTCTCTCTCGCGGGCACGATGGGGGTGAAGGAGATGTGCCGATCAAAGAAGCAAACCATGCTTCTACTTCCCTTCTTTTTCACGTGAAGATGGGGATTCAACCGCTCTCTGTTTGCTTTTTATTTTTATACATTTTTTACTCACTTGAGTGGGATAAGTTCAGGCCAAATAGGTTAAGCTCATTTGAATCCGACCTCAATTAGTCCAATCCAACTTCATTGATTTTGCATAATCCCCACTTGGCCTAATTTTAACTGAATTTGCAAATTCCATGTAATCTCACAATATAAAGAAAGGCCCTGTTTGGCAAACAGCTTTTTAAAGTGCTTTTTGACCGAAAAGAGCTTTTTGATCAAAATTAGGTTTTTGATCAAGTGAAAAAGCTAATTTGGGTGTTTGGTGAAAGAGCTTTTTAAAAGAGCTTTTTGGATCCAAAAAGCTAATTTGAAAAAGTTAATTCCATTAGCTTTTTGGAAGAACTTTTTGAAGAATTAGCTTTTTGTCTAACAACTTTATCAGAAACAGCTAATTTTACCAAACAGTTTTTCAACAAACAGCTAATTCAAACAGCTAATACAAACAGCTAACTCAAACAGCTAACAGCTAATAGCTAATACAAACAGCTAACAGCTAACAGCTGTTTGCCAAACAGGGCCAAACTCCTAGAAATTAAACCACATAAGCTATTATACTTAATTAACACGTAACATTTAGTCTAATATAGCTCATATAATAAAACATGGTTAATGATTATTAATTGCACTAATTAACTACTTCCTGAATTTCTCGACTATTACAGTCCACCATAACCTGAACCTTTTTTTTTAAGACCTAGGCCCAAACCCATTGGGTCTAGCAAGATGAAACCCATACTTAGACCCTAGTGGGTATGGCGGATTCACGGGTCCTAACTGGTTTTCACATTAAAAAATTTTTTCCACATACCGGCATCAATTACCACATTACAATGACAAATAATTGAATTTAACAGACACAATATTTAATAAAAAATATTCTAACGACACATACCATAGCTAAATGTTCTCACTTATATTTTATACAGCAGAAATAATATTTTCATACAAATTACAAAGACAAAATCTATCAAATTTCAAATAAGCATAACAAATTAGTTCTTCTTCTATGACCGACAAAAAGCAAAGTGACTTTATGGTTTATTAGTTTAAAGTTACTTTAGCCAATTGCCTTTACCATACTTTTTGCGTTCATATGTTGAGGTGATGCGTTCAAGCCTCTTTAGATGCTTGTTTATTTTTTTATTTTTGTTGGGCTTTTCCTTCTTTTGTTTTGTTTTTGTTAATTTTTTTTCTTTTCTTTTGTTCAACATATAACTATAACTGCTAGTTTACTATACAATACTAGTATAAATTCAAAGCCTATATGATACACTCGAGGGTATGCACTCCTATATGACACATAAGCAATTATATATTAAAATATAAAACATATGATAAATGCACCCCAAGAAAATATGTATAAAATAAATATGGGAACACGTGCTCACGGGTGTACATAATAATTTACCGTATAAATTATTGTTACTTTTTAAAAAACTTTTCTGTGGTTCTCTTTACTCTCGTACGTTTTTGTTTTTTTTTTTTTTTTCCCCACTGGTTCAACGTATATGACTTTCTCTATTTTGTGTTGGGTATTTATTTAATTAGTTTCTTTTTGGTGTTTATTTTTAAAAAATTAATTTTCTTCATGGATTTATGCAGTCTAATAATCCAAACTTTAAGGGAAGTGAAAAATAAAAATCCTAACTTAGAAAATAGCTCCTAATAGTCTGCACTTTTAGGTGGATTATGTCTAGTATAACACCACCCAGTCGGACTCGGTGGAAAGCTGATGTGGCAGCAGCGGAATTTGATGTAGCGATCACAGTGAATAATATGTATATTTTTTGACAAGTCAGTGACTACGTGAGTTAAAAGGATTATTTTCCTCCCTTAAAGGAAAAAAAATATTTTTTTCTGAATTGCTTAAAATAAAATAGTAAAATGCTAACTATTCCATATATATGTGTACATCTATATATATATATATATATATATATATATATATATATATATATATATATATATATATATATATATATATATATATATATATATATATATATATATATATATATATATGTATATGTATATATATATATATATATATACATATATATTTTCATATATATTCATATATATGTGTACATATATATATATATACACACACACACACACATATATGCACACGCGTACATACACCTATACATATATACATACATACATATATAATATATATATATAATATGCACACACACACACACACACACACACACACACACACACATATATAATATACGCACATATATATACAAATATATACATATTATAAACATACATAAATATATATATATATAGATATATATATATATATATATATATATATATATATATATATATATATATATATATATATATATATATATATATATATATATATATATATATATATATATATATATATATATATATATATATATGTATAACCAATGGAAACCATAAATTTCATATGAATAGATCTTTTTCATTTTAGATAGTGACTGGAGTTCTTCCATTTTATCCTATTCACTGGTAATGATCATTAATACTGGAAAAATTCTTTCCTTTCTTTTGCTTTTTTGTTCCAGCTCATAATCTGAACGAGTCACACATACACCCTAGTGCACGTTCCTCGACGCTGAGGACATCCCCAAGAGCGGGGGATTTCTTGGCATTTCTGATTGGCTATCTTGTGTTTCTAATAAGTTGGTTAATAGTTGGCATGTTAAATCATATACATAATGGACTGGTTCCAATCAACACTAACTATAAGTAGAGAAAAAAAAAATCTCAAATGTTTTGCTTTTTCGATATTCCCTTTATAAGATCAACAATTTCATAAGCTTTAACTTCAGTTGCTGACATTAAAAAATCTCTTTCCATATCTTGGGATATAATCCAGACGGGTTTGCCCGTTCTTTCGGAATAACCCTTTGTGATGGTTTCTCTGACAGCCACAAGTTCTTCTAATTCACTGAAAAGTATTGCTACCCCCTGTTTTTCATCCGTAAAAGTAAAAGTGGCAGAAGATTGATGAATCACTATCCTAGCATGAGAGAATGCTACACATTTTTTATATTCTCCTTCGACCAAGATATAAGATGCCGTTGAAGCACCAAACCCTAGGCATATTGTACTTACAGCGGTTGAGACAAATTGCACAACATTATGCATGGTCATTCCGTTTATTATCTCTCCTCTAGGAGAATTTATAAACAAATATAAATCCTAGGTATTATCCTTCATACTGAGATATAGCATAAGACCTATAATGTCATTCGAGATGTCTGTGTCGAGTTCTTCGCACAAAAAAAGTATTCTGTTACGATTAAATTATTCTGTTAGATCAACCCACAAGGTTTCTTCATCTCCTGGAAGTCTAACGGGAACCTTGGGGGGTGAAACTAGCATTAGAATAAGATTAAATGAAAAAAAAAAAAACAAAAAAATGAACGAGAAAACCCCATACTAGTAGAATCTAGTTTGGGTTTTTGTTGTTTTAATCAATGATATGAATCTTTCTTAGATTTTCTCTGTATAGGATCAAAATGAAGCTTCAATAAAGAAGAGAGAAAAAATCGAATCCTTCCGAATATAGCCTTCCAATAGGGAATAAGTATGAACGCATTCACTAATATAATATGTTTTCAACTCCCCATTGTGTATTGCTACTCATCGGGTATAGAATGTATTTGTCTCTCTTTGTTCCTACAAAAAAATTTGTTCCAACAGATATAGAACAAACATTAATCCCTGTCCAGAGATAATCCATTGATTGAACAAAAGGTATCCATTTTATAGTCAAGGTATCCATTGAATAGTCATAGTCTCTTCCAATGCAATAAAGTTACATAGTGCTATGTATCTTTGATAAATAAAGGGGTAATTCCATGGGTTTACCTTGGTATCGTGTTCATACCGTCATATTCAATGATCTCGGCCGGTTAATTTCTGTCCATATAATGCATATAGCTCTGGTTGCCGGTTGGGCCAGTTCAATGGCTCTATATGAATTAGCAGTTTTCGATCCCTCGGATCCCGTTCTTGATCCAATGTGGAGACAGGATATGTTTGTTGTACCTTTCATGACTCATTTAGGAATAACCAATTCATAAGGCGGTTAGAGTATTACGAGGGGGACTATAATGGATCCGGATATTTGGAGTTATAAAGGTGTGGCTGGAGCGCATATTGTGTTTTCTGACTTATGCTTTTTGGCAGCTATTTGGCATTGGGTGTATTGGGATCTAGAAATTTTTTGTGATGAACGCATAGGAAAACCTTCTTTGAATTTGCCTAAAATTTTTGGAATTCATTTATTTCTTTTCGGGTTGACTTGTTTCGGTTTTGGTGCATTTTATGTAACAGGCTTGTATGGTCCCAGAATATGGGTGTCCGATCCTTATGGACTAACAGGAAAAGTGCAACCTGTAAGTCCAGAATGGGGCGTAGAAGGATTTGATCCTTTTTTTTCCAGGAGGAATAGTCTCTTATCATATTGCAGCGAGGACATTAGGCATATTAGCAGGTCTATTCTATCTTAGTGTCAGTTCGCCTCAACGTCTATACAAAGAATTACGTATGGGCAATATTGAAATCATTCTTTCCGTAGTATCGCTGCTGTCTTTTTTACAGCTTTTGTTGTTGCTGGAACGATGTGGTATGGTTCAGCAACTACTCCGGTCGAATTATTTGGTCCCACTCGTTATCAATGGGATCAGGGATATTTTCAGCAAGAAATATACCAAAGAGTAAGTGCTGAGCCAGTCGAAAATCAAAATTTATCAGAAGCTTGGTTGAAAATTCCTAAGAAATTAACTTTTTATGATTACATTGCAATAATTCGGCAAAAGGAGGATTATTTAGAGTGGGCTCAATGGACAACGGCGATGGAATAGCTGTTGGATGGTTAGGACACCCTATTTTTAGAGATAAAGAAGGGCATGAACTCTTTGTACGCCATATGCCTACCCTTTTTAAAACATTTCTAGTTGTTTTAATAGATGGGGACGGAATTGTTAGAGCTAACGTTCCTTTTAGAAGAGCCGAATCTAAGTATAGCGTTGAACAAGTAGGCGTAACTGTTGAGTTTTATGATGGCGAACTCAACGGAGTTAGTTATAGCGATCTTGCTACTATGAAAAAATATGCTAGGCGTGCTCAATTAGGTGAAAATTTTAAATTAGATCATGCTACTTTGAAATCTGATGGCCTTTTTTATAGTAGTCCAAGGGGTTGGTTCATTTTTGGACATGCTTCCTTTGCCTACTCTTATTCTTTGGAGACATTTGGCATGGGGCTAGAACCCTATTTAGAGATCTTTTTGCTGATATTGACCCAAATTTGGATGCTCAAGTAGAATTTGGAGCATTCCAAAAACTTGGATATCCAACTACAAGAGGACAGGGAGTCTAATACAATATTGCTTTATTTTTTTTGCCTCTATTTTTTTATAGGATACTAGAGAAATCTTAATTTGAATCACCGCCCTTCCCTTTTTTCTTTACTCTTTCTTTTTTTTTTATCGGGAAAATAATCCCAAGTAAATAGGTATGGAAGCTATACTTGTAAACCACAATCGAATCTATGGAAGCATTAGTTTATACATTTCTATTAGTCTCGACTCTCGGGATAATTTTTTTCGCTATCTTTTTTTCGGGAATCTCCTAAAGTTCCCACTGAAAAGGTGAAATAATTTTTCATTATCTCAATTGAAGTAATGAATGAGCCTTCCTATATTGGAAGGCTCATTACTTCAACTAGTCTCCGTGATCCTTGAAGGGATTTCTTAGTTGTTGAGAGGGTTGCCTAAAAGCGGTATATAAAGCGTACCCGATAAAACTTACAAGTAAACCAGATAGAAAGATGGCGACTAGGGTTACTGTTTTCATTATTATATAATTTCAAGAGCACAATGGTTTATTAAAAATAAAATGGAAAGGTATACAAAGTCAATAGATATCAATGAATACAATCAGATTTATGGCTATACAAACCGTTGAGGGTAGTTCTAGATCTCGTCCCAAACCTACTACCGTAGGGGCTTTATTGAAACCGTTGAATTCGAAATATGGTAAAGTAGCTCCCGGATGGGGAACTACTCATTTGATGGGAGTTGCAATGGCTTTATTTGCAATATTCCTATGTATTATTTTGGAAATTTTTAATTCTTCTGTTTTACTGGATGGAATTTCAATAAATTAAATCCACAAGAAAATGAAATCCAAAAGAACCAGGAACAGGAAATTCTAGCCTTTCAATACAATACAAAATAAATTTTTCGAGTCCCGAATTCCATTTCTAACCCCCTTTTGGTAGTCCAATCGCGTGTGTGTGTATATATATATACACACACACACACACACATAAAGGTATACACACTATATATATATATATATATATATATATATATATATATATATATATATATATATATAAAGGTATACACACACATATCACGCACACATACACAAATATATAGACATAAATACCTATGTATATGTATATGCATATATGTATGTATGTATGTATAGCTGAAAAGATATACTAAGTTAAAAATACGCACTATATATATACACACATACACACGTATATAACGACATATATATAAATATATATAGATGCATATATACAATAACAACAACTCCCAGTGTGAAAATCAACATATCCATATTTGACCTTTTGCAACAGTCTGGTCGTAAATTTTTACGACCAAGCCTTCTATAGATGGTCCACCAGGGATGTCAAGACCGTTGCGACAGATCTTCTACAATAGTTTGAGACACTTCTTAAGATAGATTCTTCCTTCATAAAAGAACAACTTTCTAGTAGTGAAGCCATCGCGAAACGTGAATTAATGCTGCTATTAAATTATTTTGTAGGGTTAGATATATCATTGCAACCAGCGTGTACAAGTTACTCTCAAAAAAGTAATGTGATAGTCAGTTAGGACCCATAAGTTTAAGTTCAAAAGCTGAAAAAAGGTATTGGACGCCAATAATTTCACTTTTGAGGGTACTGGAGGAGAATAAGACCGCTTTACAAGTCGGACACCGATGTACCCACATTTGACCGTATTTATTTATTATTTTGGGATGCCCACCAAGTGAATAAAACTTCGTCACAGCGGAGCAATAACGTGAATGATTATTTTGCGAACATGGATGGTGAGGCAATGTGGTTTGTCCTCTTATACACCTACCCTTCTTATCTTATCAAGTTGCGATTAACAACATAACAACCAATACCATAAGTATCAAATATAACCATAATTACTGTGCTATTGAATTCCTTAAACCCTTTAGTTTAAACTTAGTTCTTCCTATAAAGACTTCAATTCCTCTATCAGCTATGTTACCAAAGTGATTGTCCTACTATCCTCTATTACGTCCAAGTTCTGCTCACTTGATAGCGGTTAAAAAAAGAGAGGGGGTTATAGGTGGGTATATTGATGTCTAACTTGTCAAGTGGTATTATTGACATCCAATCCCCCAAAAATAGAATTATTGGTATTCAATACCTGGGCTGAAAAAGAGAAAAACAAAATTAGTGAAATAATGAAACTCTTCCCTCTCTTTAACAGCCAACTGCTCACAAAAACAGCCCCTACTGCCTAATTTTCTCTCTCTCTCCCTATGTAGAATTGCAATCATGGTCAAAGTGAAGAATGAAGGAAGAACAAAGGAGGCAAACTTTGCACAATTTGGAAGTGGTAGAAAAAGTTTTGACCAATGTAATTATCAAATAACATTTAGGGAAAGTTAAGCACTGAAATGGAAAAAAATTAGGTTTTTTTTGGTTTTATTTTATGGATGTAATTGCACTTATGAATCTTCAATATTCTAGATATTGGTAACTTATGTTGAATAATGAACACTAAATTATTATGTGATCTATATCAATCTAGTTCTATATGTAGATTTTTTGAAGGCCCAGTGCTCTGTCGTGTGGGTTGTTAATCATATGATTTCTTATATATGTTTTGTCTTGGTGTGTTGTGTATATGCAGAATGATTGTTGTTGGTACGTTTCATATGTTTTATGGAGGCATTCTTGATAGGGTGTCTTAAACCTTGTATTTTAAGTTTGTAGTTCGAATGTACTGTTACAAAATTCAATCTTGAAAATTAAGTGTGGACATTGAGGGTGAGATTATGACATTAGGATATGCAGAAAATATGATCAAGTAATTAAATATATATAGTAGGCCTTTGTTTTAACCTCTAGATAAAAGTGTAGTGCCAATAGAGGTTGAAAAGATATACGTAAGCTAATTAGTTTATATTTTTAGTTGGAGTATTATGTTTATATGTTGAACATAATGAGGTAGATGAAGATGGAAATGCGCATACTTTGAGCATGAAGGCAAAGCTAATGAAGGAAATGACAATTCTTATGATGAAAAAGATAATTCATGTACAACTTATTGCAATGGGAACTTTAAGATGATGATAACAAGGAACTTAGGACTTGTTTCGTGAAATTAGTTGTTTAGGAAACAGATAGTGATACATATTAAATCTGCCAAACATTGTAGCAAGGCGTGAAGATGGTCCCATCTGCCCAAAAGACACTTGTCACCAAAATTTCAGCACGTAAGTCCCACTTATGTCATGGTGTTTCACCTATCAAATGACCTCGAAAATGAATCATGTATAGCTTGTTGGAAAGGTGATAGAGTCTACTACTGAAATATGTAAATATTTTTAGTAGATATTTGCATTTGAATTTCCTAAAGTAGTGAAAACTCTGTTACAGTAGTATTGATTTTTACTTGGTAAACTTGCTGAATTTGCATCAAGTTTAAATCCTACCAAATGAAGCAAGCCCAAGTTTTGCCAATTCCATAATTTGTATATTTTAGCCCCATAATTTAAAATTAGGCATTGGATTTCAATATTGGGAGAAAGGAACCAGTTATGGAGAGTATGCATAAAATTTCAGTTTTGGACCAATTTGGAATTTGGCCTTTATTGAGAAGGCTATATGTGTTATTTTTAAGACTAATTACCACGAGGTGACTATACGCTCTCCAAGGAAGAGACTCCAAGTGACGATACCTTTATTGGTGGAGTAGAACCTTCTAAAATCCCCTAGAAGATGGAGGACGAATCCTAAAAAATACAGTTTATCTTGGTTATAATTGTCTTAGTAATTTGACTTATTATCCTAAGATAATTTTTAATCCCCCTATTGGTATATTTGCCCCACTATTTTAACAGCTAATCCCTCTTATTTCGAGTATTTATAGACCCCAATACCTCCTTACAAACTAAACTTAAAGTTGAATTATGAATGAAAAGACATATAGCCATTTTCTCTCACTAAAATCTCTACATCTTTATCTCTTTAATTAAGACTAGTGAGTAGAGTCGTTCTTTTAGAATTCTTGTTTGGTGGCTTAAGCCTTTAGAAGGAGAATTTGGTGGAAAGTTTGAGTCTTTTCTTTAGAGTTCTTTATATGTGGCTACAAATCTTTAAGAGAGGAGCTTGGTGAGAAGCATTTTATCTATCTTTTGGGTCTTACTTTGGGTCAAAATTCACAATCTTATTGATTGTTTGAGACAGAATCCAAAAGATGCATCCTTAGTGTGATTATCTTCCTTATTATCTTTGATGTTGGGAGATTGAGGATCCCTTTCTGCATCATATAACGGCTCAAGTAGCGAATAGCTATTCAATTAGCGAATAGCATTTTAATTTAGCTGTTAAAGGGTAGCTATTTAGATGAGCAGTTGAAGCAAATGTGTTCGGTAAATTTAACTGTTAGATTAGCTGATTAATATAAATTGATATAAAAGAATATAGATAATTTCTAAAGATAAAATTTTCAAATAGTATTTTTTGCCCAAAAAATATTAAACGCTACTTTTGAATATTAATATTATTAGTTTTTCAAAAATGTTAGTCTCAAATGCTAGTCTAAACTGGGTTATCGAACACTAAAAATTAAATGATTAGTGTATTGACTTGGTCAAAACGTTAAATGTTACTCAAAACTTTGTTGTCGAATATGGTCTTAGTATGCTTAGGCAGAATAGTAATAAGAAAGCAAAGAATTAGAAAAGAATTAGAGCATATGAGGGCTAAGCAAACATAATGTCTCAATAGGGAATTATACTAAGGCTTAGACAATGCTGACAGTCTAAAATGAGATACAGAACGTGACTACAAGATCAGCAAAAGGAAGAGGAGTGTAAAGTAACCTAGATAAAGTGAAGCACATTTGCTGAGGATGTAACTTGATAGGAAAGGCTGTAAAAAGGCACTTGACAAGTACAAGATAGTAAGAGCGCTTAGGCTGAAGTATATAAAGAGTAATCTAGGTATATTACATTGCATCTGTCTTGCTGAGCGATGTCAAAAGAGGCTATGGACATCTAAAAAAACAAAGGGAGCGGACTTTAAACCATCCCAATTATCTGAGCATCATGCTACATTCAAATCATCTCAAGGTCCTCTAAGGTTCTTCCATATGTAGGTTAGGTTGCATAGGACTCCTATTACCTTAACTGTTGAATTGAATAAGTCCAATGCTTCATCATCTTCATAGAGGAAGAAATGGAGTGCTCTTACAGCCACTGTGTCAAGTATATCCTACTCCACGCTTTGAGCAAAGCTATAGCCAGTCAGAAGACCAGTAGAATGAAGACACTTATTTTTCCAAAGAAGATGTATAAAGTGTTGGATCCATAAAGGCTTTGTGTTTGCCAATATCTAGTTGACACTTTAGGCACACTAGTTCGCTTGTTAGTTTTTTTTTTTTTTTTGGGGGGGATAAATAGATTTGCTTTTTTTTTTTTTTTTTTGATTTTGGAACTTGGATGTGCATGTGCTTTTAACATTCAGTATGACCAGGGTTGGGTATATGTAATTTGATAAGCAAATTTTATGTTTTACTTTAGAAGATTACTGTATTTTATGTGAGCCTATTAGTGTTATTATAGTTAGTCAATGTTAATTAGATTAACTAAATTCTACCCTGCAAATAAGCCAATTGTTATGATGAAATTAGCGTACATATTTTGTTAATTTAAAATCAAGGTCAATGAGGAGAAATAATCTTAGAATACAATACACACCATTCCATTTTGTTGCAATTTCTCCCATACAGTCATGAGAACTCCATTTTTCATACAATTCATACGCATTAGCTACTCCAAACGCAATCATAAGCGCCTAATCAGTCATCACAACCAAAAGTATAATGAACACCAAGATGAACATCACCACCCCTATGCCACATGCCCATCTCTGCCTCAATTGATAGCCACCGACCTCCATCTTTAGCCTTGCCTTCTACTCCTTCAATATCCTCATTGCTTCCTACTCACCTCTCTTTCTTCGCTTCAATTCTGATATGGCTTTATCCCTTCCGCCCTTGTTTTTCATCACCAGAGCCATTACAATTTATTAGACTTAAACTCACTCAAAATAGTCACAATCCCCAGACATTTTGAACCTTTTGCGCCTTGCAAACCTCCTAATCGGGTTCTTCGTGGTCATACTTGTAAGAATTGAGCAACTTATACCACAAATGTAATATCTTTCACAATATGGAAAATAGGGGCAAGATCTGCGGGCATGGTTAAGGCTATGAGCAACTAAAAAAGACATAATTTGGGATTCTTAATTTGGGCTTGATTTCTAATTTTCAAGGTCAATTTCAAACTTTCAATTGAGATTAGCCGTGGATTTTTTTTGGCTGACTATCATTGATCAAAACTCTGACTTTCAAACTAATGGAGACAATTAAAGTGGAGATAATGAGCTTATAGCTTTTTAATAAAGCTTTTTTAATTTATTATTGTCATTTTCAATCAAAAGTAGAAAATTTACTTCAAAAAAACTTAAAACCTAGTAGACCCAGCTAAGACATAAGACATTGGCATCTTTAAATTTTTAAACTAATATTGAGGCATTGAGTTGCTCAAAATTAATATAATGATATTTTTTAACTTTTTTAGATAATATAATGGCATATTTAAACAAGCACTCCTATATAATTTACCTAAATTATCTGCATATCGAAGATATTTTGTTAGTGTTAAATATAAAGGAATCCTATAGAAACATCTAAAAATTAATTTAGAAGTTACAAGAAATATCTACGTGTGACAACTTTGTGCCAAAGACACTTAAAGTATTAGTGCCTAGACCTAGTTTTCATTAGTGCCAATTTTTTGGATTAAGTAACTTCTTTTCCAAAAAAAATTACTTAATCCAAAATATCAGTACTAATAGTGACTTTTTAGAGGAAAAAATAATAACTACTTCTCTAAGGAAACAAAAGTACGAGCGGAACTTGTATGTAAGCAGAACTGTTGAGTATTAGGTATCCCGACATTTTATGTATTAAGTTTTATAACCGTGACATTTTTGAGTTTATATTTAAGTACCCTTACTGTTGACAACGGTGAGATTTACATTCCTTGTTCATCAAATTCTGGGTAGTTGTTGACTTTTATGACTGAAATGTTAGTTTAATTCCAGAATTGCCCCTCCCATGGGGCTTAAAAGTAAGGAAGAAGTTCGGTTGCAACTCACACATATTTCCTCTTCTCTGCCCTCTCTTCTCTCCTTCATTCCAAAGTCCCCAAGGACGATTGTTGAGTTGAGCTAAATCTCCATTGGTGCAGGTATGAAAGCATTGTTTCAATTTCATCATTCAATTTAATTTCCCCTGTGTTGTTTTAATGTTCAAATTGAAGAGTTTGTTTAATTCCAGAAATTAGGGTTTTTAATAGTATTGTGAAATGGTAGGCGCAATGGAAGGTTGTGGATGTTCATGGATTAGGAAGAAATGTCTATGGTGCATGTGTAGTGTAGTTATGGTATATCAGATATCAAAATCATTCAAAAATCCCAGGCACCCACATTATGCATGTTCAAATTATAGAGAATTTGTGAGGTGGGCAAAGCCAAAATGCAAGATTGGTGAGACCTCTGCTTTAAGCCAAAGATCAACCATGGTGAGTGAAGGAAATTTAGAGCTGGTTGAGGAAAATGGAAGCATTCAGATGCAGGTTTGGAATGAATTAAAAGAGATAAATATGGCTATCAAGCTAATGCAAGCAAGGAATCATGATATTTTGAAGGTGCTTATTGTGGTGGATTTAGTGGTTTGCCTTGTATCTTTATCCTTAGCATGGAAGTAAAAGGTGAATATGGTGTGTAATATATTGGTAGTATTGTATCTTTGTCCTTAGCGTGGAAGTGAAAGGTGAACATGGTGTGTAATATATTGGTAGTAATGTATCTTTGTCATTAGCATGGAATGATTTGCCTTGTATCACTAAATTTGTTTGAATTAAATCTAACTTATGGTGGATGCAATGTTAGTGTGAGTGTGATTTTGCATGATGAATGACAAATCTTTTTGACAGCAAAGGAATATTAGCATTAATTAAAAGCAAGTGAGTACAATGTTTGCGGGAATCCCAAAATATACAACAAAATGAGTACCTTTCATTGAATCTGAGGGCTTGTTCCAACTCAAATGAAAGCTCATGTTCAGAGCTTACAGTTTAAGTTCTAACATTGAACACCCTAGAGTTGACTATTCCAAAAATAATGCACAAACACAAGTACCACACATAGGCACTAGTGGATCTTAACAAAATATAAACTAAGTCAATAGTTCTAATAGACATCATCACTAAGCAGTTGTATTAGGCTGACAAGATGACTGAGAGCTAATAGGTTGAGCAAAGAGTTGATAGCTTGAAAGCTAAGAAGCAGATGCAGCTTGGGTAGGTTGCCTTCTAGGCCTTCCAAGTGCTCTATGCTTCTGATTATTAGATGTTGCCTTCCTTTTGGCCTTTGTGGTGACAGATGGCTTGTTCCCCTACCCTTGCAAGTGGCACTATTATGGTGAAGACCTTTGCTAGTGCTACATCTGATAGTCTTACTCTTTCTTGGCTTCTTCCTTCCCTCTTCAGGCCCTCTTTTCCTTCCCTTTGCCACTGAACCCTTATTTAATAACCAAAGTAGGGGCGAACAATGGCCAATGGAACTTTAGCCACATTCTCTCATTTTTTTATTAGCTTAATGGCTCCACTATATGTGTCCTTAAATTTCTACATAGAGTAGTAGGGATGGGTGAAATCCTCAAGCTTCAAGCCAAGCCATGACATCCTTCCAGCTGCATGCTTACAGGATATACCAGTGATTTTCTAAAACCCACATTCACAGAACTTTTGTTGTACATTGACAGTGTAGTTGACATTGTAATCCATGAAATCAAATGTTATTTAGCCATTATGTACTACCATCCTTTTCTTGCTATTTCCTTCAACTTTTTCTTAACTGATAGTATAATTGGGCTTTCAAAAGTCTCTGCCTTAGCCTTTCTTTGCCCAAGCCACAATTGTATGTGTTTCCTAATCCCTTCAAGTAAGGTTAGGATTGGTTTATCCCTCAATTCCTTGATCACATTGTTGAATGTCTCCATAAACTTGAAGGTGTCTTGCCCAATGATGCTTTGGCTCTTTCATCAACCAATGATATGCAGTAGGTCTTGCCTGTAAAAATTTATCCAAGGTTGCCTCATGCTCCTAACTAGTGTAAGCATGGGCTGCTTTCCATAGCAATTCTTTTACATGAGGTCCTGGAAACTTTCTCTTCATATTCCTCTTTAAGTGGATTATGTGCACTCTTCTTGAAGAATCAGGCAAGCACTCCTTCAGAGCATGTGTAACTCCCTATAAAGGAAAGATGTTAAGTTAGGTAACATATTAAAATAGCTACAAATTAAAAAGTTTAGAGAGTTGGGGGGAGGGGAAGGATTTACCTTTGCATTTGTCAGACAATATGGTCAACATTGCATGATCTTCAGCCCGAACAACATGTAATAATGCAGAGAAGAAGTACTTCCATCTTTCATTATTTTCTGACTCCACAACTCCAAATGCTAGAGGAAAGCAATGGTTTTCAGCATCTAAGCTCACAATTGTAAGTAAAACACCCCCAAATGGTCCTTTCAAGTGACATCCATCCACCCCAACCACATGCTTACAACCCCTGAGAAAGCCATCAATATACCCTTTATAACTAATGAATAACCTCTTAAACCTCGGCTTATTGATTATAACATCAGAAGAGCCTGCAACATCCGTAAGAGGTGTGTTGCCCCAGCTAATGTATGCATGGCTAATAAGATTAGTTAACTTAATCATCTTAATGTAGTGTGCCAGCTTCTCATAAGACACATCATGTCTGCCCTTAATTTTCTCCATAATCAGTTCTCTAGCTCTTCTTACAATATGGTATTTCCAAATCAAGCCAAACATTTCCATCAATAGTTTTTGCATGTCTCTAACTCGTTTCTTTGGGTTAGCCCACATGTTAGTCTCTAAAGTCTCGGCTATCTAGTTGGAGCTAGCCATGGGGTTCTCTTGTAATCTTGCACAGGTTTCAATGTACTTTGGTTGTAGGGTCTTCATTTGGAAGGTTCTACCATCAGGTAGCATTGAGCTGTGAACCAAGTGCAACTAGGATGAGCACATTTTGCAGTGTACCTATGACTAGCATTAACTAGGTTGAATTGTTCTTACACACAGAATTCCCTTATAACCTTTAGCGACCTATTTTTATTCACAAACATGTCCCATCTCTGTACTGCCCCATCAGGCTCCCTTTCCTATATCTACCCTTGATAAATTTTATCATTTGGGTCAATAGTCCCATGATCATCTTCATTATCTGTCACATAGCAGTCCTCTATATTATCTCTAATGTTCTCCTCCTTTAATGACACGTCATACTCCATATTATTCTCACCCTTGTCCTCACTGTTATTGTCTTCATCTTCAGAATCATCACCACTCCAGTCACTATTCCACCCTTAAGATTCTTGTTCAGTAATTGCAACTGATTTTTCCCTCAAATCATGCACAATAAGAACTTCTAAAGAAACAAAGGTGTGATTGGGCTGAGAGGCAGAGGGTGGTGGTGTAGGACTAGGCTGAGAGATAGAGGGTGGTGGTGTGGGACTGGGCTGAGACTCTAGAAATGCTATATTCAAGTCCAAATTCATGGGAGGCCCATTACTGCTAACATTCTCATCCAAGGGTGGCCTATTTAAATCCACACCTATGTGACTAGCTTCATTGGTATTAATCCATAGCAATCTAAGAGGGAAAGGAATCTTTCTAGGCTCACAAAAATAGCCCTTGTCATCTGGAGTAGGCTGACATTGGGGCATATTATTCTTTTTGGGCTCAATTTCTCTATTCTTTGATGTGCATGGGCATGATTTTTGGGAAACATTTCTTATGATATGCTGAGAATATTGCACACTTAGCTTTGCTGACCTACTTCTCCTAGGTGTTAATTTCTTCCTTACTTCAAGTTGACTTTGCTTATTTACATCAACAAGAGGTTGACTTATAATAAAGCCATCAATTTCCTCCATTGTGACAATAGCCCTTCATCTCCCTCAACATCCACATCACCTCTGACAACCCTAATAGGACTCACCTCTAGCACCACATCATCATCACTCCCAACAAAGTCTGTACTGTTTACATGAATATTCTCTTTAGTAACATCAATTTCCTCAGCTTCTAATATCCTTTGTTGCCCCCTAACCCCAATGCTACACTACAGAGCTCATTTGGTGTACTTTTATCAATCATGACTATAAAAACAACATTCTGATCCTCCCACAGGTCCTACCATCTAACCATGTCTTCATCACTGTTGATTTCATGTTTTTTTTCTTCTCTCCACCAGGTTTTTGATAGTAAAAATGTGAGAATTTTGTAGGCTCTAAACATTTTTCCCTCATGTAACCCCTAGTCCTCGTCACCAAATCTAGGGCTAACATCTCATCTTCGTCGAACTTCCCAATCTTCAATTTCTATCCTTTGTAGGCAATTACAACCTTCTTCAGCATCATTTCTAAAATTTTACATTGCAAATGATTTTTTTTTTTTGGGTCATCATATTGAAATTATAAACATTAACCATCTACATATCATTAAAACTTCTTAAACGCTAGTTTTCTACCAGAACAAGTATTCTTTACAAATTTATCCTAATTCATACATTGTTTCCACAACAATAGTTGACATGTGCAGTTCTGCCAAATTTTCCATAAAAATCCTTAGTTCTTATTCATCGTCTGTTTTCTGTTTATCTATATATACACAAACATTCAAGATTCTAAATTGCAAACCCTAACTAGCATCAACTAAATTGAAATGAAACAAATGCAGACACTTTTTATAAAATTTACAACTACAATTTTCCGTAAATTTAGCAAGTAAGAAACCATTCACATATTACATACCTTTCTCTACTCTAAGAATTGATTCATCTGCTATTGAACATGTAACTGCAACAACGCCATCAGATGTTGCTAATTCAGCAAAATCCTCCTTTGATTGTAACCTTTCTTGTGGTTTTTGATTTAGGTCTTCAACCTTCGGCTATGGTGATCATAGAGAATCAGGGGTAGGGTTTTCTTTGTCCCTTTCTCTCTCCACAAAACATTTCAAATGGAATACTAAAAACCAGTGGGGCTGTTACATATTTTTGTTAGTTGTCGAAGTTACTGCCACATTTTACTGCACTTCCCTGCCTCTTTAAAAGGACAAAAATGTAATTCCCTAGCTTCAATAAATCCCCTCACAATTATCATTATGCTATAAAATTGTCATATTTGAGGGTACTTAAATACAAACTCAAAAATGCTAGGTTTATAAAAATTAATAAATTAAATATTGGGGTATTTAAAACTCAATAGTTCACATTTGAGCACATTTCTCTGGGGAGCTTATTTTCCCATGAACCCTTTTTATCGTTTCTATGGAGCTTGTGTTCTATAGACAAAAATATCCCTGGACTCCTTCCATGGTTGGAGTATATATGTACTGAACACTGTACACGTCACCTTGCTAATTCTTTTTTTTTTTTTTTTTGATTTGATGGAACTTTTTTGTTGGGGATAAGCATGCTACCCTATTTTTGTCCTTTTCTCGTTACCACTAATATATGAGAGGACTACTGCTTGGTGGGTCTTCTGTTAGGGTATCATAGCGTTTAATCATTATACTTTGGGCTGGCTTTCCACCAGGATTATCATATAATAATCAATTCATATTGTTTTATTAATGTTATTGTTGGGATTTATTTTTCATTCAAATGTTTATTTTGCAAATATCATGGACCCATGTACCATCACCTCAGCCAAGAATTTACGCGCAATTCAATCCATTAATTTTAGCATAAGAGGTAACATGTAAGTGACAATTCATTTGACAAAAAGGAAAAAGAAACTCTATTAAAATCAACACCTTTTCTCTTGACATTGAATTCGGCAAAGCCAAAACTTGCATGATCATTAAGGTAAACTACAAATTTGCATTCTTATGACAAAAAAAATGCTAATCCGATCATTTTTGAATGTTAAGACTTAATTTTATTGGTAAGAAACTTTGTTTGATCACATTAAGTTAGAAATGAATGTAACTTGAGGTGGTATGTATATTTATGCATCTAAAATTTTGTAAAACCGATCAAAATTCTCTATTGAGCAATACTAGTTCTGTGCTTTGGCTTTGACTCAAACTCACACATTTGATAATTCTATTTGTTCGATAACCAAAAAAGGAAATCAAAATTCTCATATTACAATAGTTTTTTTGGGGGTGGAAATGATGCAACTTAATTTGTTCAATAACCAAAAAAAAAAAAAAGGCTTAAACACAAAACTACATAAAAGCATACTCTGAAATTAAAAGTGAAAAATAATTATTTTCGCAAGGGGAAAAAAAGAAATTGCTGCCAAGCGTGTTGATGACTTTAATAATTCTTTTATATATGTATCTAAAATCATTGTAACGCCACTCAGAGTTCTCGGTTGAGCAATACGTATGATGTGTGTGTGTGTCAAACTCCCAACTTTTTTGTAGATCCATAATTATATGTCTTATACTACAAATTTTTTTCCCGAAAAAGATGCACCTTATTTTCGTCCATAAAAGAAAAGGCTTAAATTACACCTACTAATATAAAAGCAGTACTCTAAGAGTCTGTTCTTTTCGTTGGTAAATTTTCATTTATCAATTTCAACTCACTTGAACCCACTTCAATAAAAAGATACCCACTTTAACCTATCATATAAAAAAATATATCAACTTCTTCTAATTTTAACCCACTTCAATTTACTTCAACTCACTTCAACAAAAAAAATATCAACTTTAACCCATTTCAATCAATCTCAATCAACTTCACCAATTTTTTAACTCATATTTCCCAACAAAAAGAACAAGCCTAAATTAGAAGTGGGAAATAATTATTTTCACATGCGGAAAAAATGAAATTGCGCCCAAAGCATCTTGATGTACGATGCCCTGTTATTTTCTACGATTAGAAAGATTTAGCTTACAACTTACAGCTTCTTACATTTCCTTACAGTTTCTCACAGCTTCTTACATCTCCTAACATCTTCTTACATCTTCTTATATCTCCTTACATCTCTTTACATATTCTTAAATCTCCTTATATATTTTTTATAACATTGACCTTATCATCTATTTTTTCTCATATTTACATAAATATGTATATAGTTTTTTATACTACCAATATGAAAAATCTTACAACTTTTTTATGAATATAATATTTGTATAAACATAAAAACAGAATTTAATGATGCGAATTAATATTTGAGTTTCGAGATAAAGCATATACACCATTATAGAGAAAATAAGTCAACATATTTTAAAATTATAATACAAAAGTAGCATTTATATTTGAGGTTCGATGTGAATCATACATGAAAATAGTCAAACTGTAGGTGATGAAAGCATTTTAGCTATTTCATTCATAAGTTTATCCATGATAATTTGGTTGCTATCATCGTACAATTGAACATTAGATTGAATTTAATTCCGAAATGTTTAATTCAAATAGGATTTCATTTTTAGGGTACTATTTAATTTTGTTGAGAAAAATTATTATTTTTTTAAATTTGCATATAGGAAGGAGAAACTAATGTTAATACCAAAAAATCACCTCAAGTATAGAACATATTTAGTTCTAAATATTTATCAGCTTGCATTTATCTTATTGATATTTAATTGACTTTTTTAAAGTTTATTTCCATTAACTATGTTATTTCAATATTATTTTTTATTATCCAAAATAATAATTGTAGAAAAATAATTTTTTTTGCAATGTTAAAATATAATTCATTTAGTGATGTTATAAATTTGAGTTCATAAATATCAGTGATACACGCAATTTGTTTTCATAAAATAATTTTTTTTCGTAATTCATACACTAATGACCAACAATTATATATACATATCTAAAAATTATACTATAAAACTTTTTAATAATTTAACAACTCCTTGCATCTATCCTTATAACTTCTTCCAACTCTTTAGAGCTCCTTATAACTTCTTATATCTTCTTTCATCTTCTTACAGCTTTTTAAATCCCCTTATTACTCCTTACATTTCCTTACAACTTACAGCTATATTTTATCGCGGAAAAGAACAGACCTGAATGCATGACTTTAATTATAGCAACCATAAAAATCAGCATATAGACTTACGATGGAAGAATCCGTGGAAGTGTAAGATTTGTCCGCAGATTGATCACTCCCCCTTTCTCTGCTGTCCCAAATGCTGAAAGGGACGTAGTAGGAAGGGGAGAAGGAAAGAAAATGTTGTCACCGCTGCCACCAAGGACGATGAGTTCTTACTCAACAGCAGCCACACCATTCGAGGCTGAACCTATTGTTGTGTGTAAATGGCATGCACTAGTTTCTTTATTTTCCCATCTCCTTTTGTCCCACATTGGTGGTTTTGGGACTTGGAGTAGAGTTTATGTTTACCTTCCTACTTTGGGTCTATTGAATCGGGTTAGGTTTGGTTTTGGTAGGGGTGTGGGATGTGGGTAAACACCACACACATGCGCGCGCTACTGGCTGATATGCGGCATGAGCATGGGCTATGGGCCTCGAGCCTCATCTGCTAATTTTTTGGAGAAACTTTCTTTGAATATTTTTGGCCTGTTGGCTGTAGATTTATTTTTTCCTTAGCAGCTAGTTGACCTGATTTTTAGCAGAAAGACTGATGATCCTGATTTGTAGCTAGGAATACTCTACACCACATAAGTTCAGTGATGATCCTTTTTTATAGCCAGGAAATACTCTGCACCATATAAGTTCCTTGTTTTCCTCACCAGCAACAGCTTCACTTCTAGTATAAATAGCCTCCTTCCTTGCACCTTCAAATCATACTAAGCATCTTCTCTCTTCTCTTCTCTTTCTCTACTTCCTACTGTTCTCTTCTCTACTCTGGGCAATTGCTGTCTTATGTATTCCAAACTTCTGACTGCGAGTGCACGCATTCAGCAAGTTAGCTATGTATAAACAGCCTCCTTTCGTGCTCCTTCAAATCATACCAAGCAGCTTCTCTCTTCTCTTCTCTTTCTCTACTTCCTACTATTCTCTTCTTTGCTCTGGGCAATTGCAATCTTATGTATTCCAAACTTCTGACCGTGAGTGCACGCATTTAGCAAGCTAGCTGTGTAAACCTTGGGGAGCGAACGATGTCGAGCTGAAATCGCTTTCAAGGCAGTGGTACTCCCACAGCGCAGCATCGGCTCCCATTCACCTATCATTGATTTACATATATTTTTCTTACCATTTGAAAGCGATTTCTCTGTCGTACACAAATCAATGGCTTTCTCTATTAAAAAGGCTCTGCCAAATCTCTCAAAACTTGAACCTCTGAACGGAGCCAACTACAAACATTGGTCCCAAAAGCTTCCAATTTTCTTTAAATAGTTAGAAGTGGATTAAGTGTTTTTCTCTGACCTACCTGAAGAGAACAATGCATCTGAAACCTCTCCTACTTGCCCTGATGGATCAGTCAAAGATAAAAGTAAGACTGTTGATGAGGTTACCTTGAAAAAATTCGAGAAAGACAACAAAACGATCAGGTGGCATCTATTAAATCATACGACTAACCCCCTGTTCGATTTGTTTGTTACCTTCAAATCTACCAAGATCATTTGGGAGAAATTAGAGGTCAAGCATGGAGCTGACGACGCTGGAAAGAAGAAATATGTGGTCAGTGAATGGCTGTATTTTCAGATTACTGATGACAAGCCAATTGTGGAACAGGTTCATGTTTATGAGAACATGTGTGCAGAACTTCTGAGTGAGAACATGAAGATAAGCGAGATTCTGCAAGCCAATGTGCTGATTGAGAAATTTTCACCATCCGGGAGTAATTACAAGAACCAGTTGAAGCATAAGAAGAAAGATCTCACCCTACAGGAACTAATCAGCCACATGAGAACAAAAGAAGCTAATCGCCTGGAAGATAAGATGGACTCTCTCTTTTTAAATTGTACTAAAGCTAACCTAGTTGAATCTGTTGTTCCTACAAACAGATACATGTTTAAAGGCAAAGCTAAGAAGAACCAGAAGTCGAACTATGTTAAGTAGCAGAGCAAGTTCAGCAATAAAATCCAGAAACTAAAAGGGATGTGCTATGTCTGTGGCAAGTTGGGGCACAAAGCATACCGGTGTTCACTTCGCAAAGGGCAGTCATAGCTGAACCAAAAGCCTGTAGCCTAGGCCAACCTTGTCGAAGACGTAGAATTGATCTGTATAGTGGTCGAAGAGGCAAACCTGACCGCAAACAATGCTGAATGGATCTATGATACTGAAGCTTCAAGGCACTTCTGCGCCAACAAAGAGCTTATGCAGGACTTCAAAGACGTGACAGATTGTGAATGCGTCTCCACAGGAAACTCTAGGACAGCTAAAGTTATGGGCAAAGGGAATATTCTTTTCAAATTTACTTCTGGAAAATTATTGTCTTGAAGCAACGTGCTATATGTGCCTTCCCTTCGTAGAAACTTAGTTTCTGGTATACTTATCAACAAGGTTGGATTAGAAACTATTGTTTGAGATGATAAAGTTGTTATCTCTTATAATGGGGTCTTTGTTGAGAAGGGATACCTGAATGGAAGCTTATTTATACTTAATCTTGCTTCTGAGACCATGAATGAAAATGCTTCAAGTTCTGCTTATATTGCTGAGTCTGTTAATTTGCGGCGTGTAGGCTAGGCCATGTTAATTTTGCATCCATTAAACGACTCAAAAATATGAAACTTATATCTACTGTGGATGTTGAAAATTTCACCAAATGCTCTGTGTGCGTAGAAACAAAATATGCCAAAAAAACCCTTTAAGTCGGTTATCAGCAGAATGACAACATTGCTAGAACTAGTACTTTCAGACTTAGCTGACTTCAAAAACACAGCCAACAAAGGAGGACAAAGGTATTACATCACCTTTGTAGATGCCTGCTCTAGATATATCAAAGCTTACCTCCTTAGGTTCAAAAATAAGGTTGAGGAAATGTTTTTGAAATACAAAGCAAAAAGTAGAAAACTAACCGGACCGAAAGATTAAGAGAGTTAGAACCGATAGAGGTGGAGTATATGAGACTAACTCCCTGACAGCCTTTTGTGAGAAAAATGGCATAAAACATGAGATTAGTGCACCCCGTACTCCCCAACAAAATGGGATAGTCGAACTCAAAAATAGAACTCTTAAAGAAATTATGAATGTCATGCTTTTGAGTTCGAGACTTCTCGATAATATGTGGGGGAAAGTTGTTTTATTTGCTTGCTATATTCTTAATAGAGTACCCCATAAGAAGTTAGACCAAACACCTTATAAATTGTGGAAAGGCTACATTCCTAATTTGAGTTTCTTAAGGGTGTGGGGATGTTTGGCTAAAGTTTCCCTACCTAATTTCAGACGGGAAAACATAGGTCCTAAAACCTTCAATTTTGCATTTATTGGTGATGCCCAAAATAGTGTTGCATATAGATTCATGTCATTGAGTGATTTCTCTATTAGTGAGTTTAGGGATGCAGAATTTTTTGAGCATGTATTTCCTTTGAAAGAGAATGGTTCTACTGTTGTGCATGCAACCATACCTGTGCATGACAATGTGCCTTTGTCTGCCTCTAGTTCTGGTGTTAGAATCTCAGGTGATGAACTTAGGAGGAGTAAAAGGCCTAGAGTTGAGACTAGTTTTGGTCCTGACTTCCTCACTAATTTTTTGATCGAAGACTTTGATGTTAATTTCTTGTCTGATGAACTAGTATCTGCTTTCTTCATCGAAGAAGATCTAAAAACCTATGAAGAGGTTATGAGATCTATAGATGTTAATTTCTTGAAAGAAGCCATTAATAGTAAATTTGATTCCATAGTATCTAATCAAACTTGGGAGTTGGTTGAACTACCTAAACGTTGAAAACCCATTAGTAGTAAATGGATTCAAAAAGAAGTTAAGACCTGATGGTTCTATTGACAAATATAAAGTCAGACCAGTGACAAGGGGATTTAACTAGAAAAGTGGGCTTAACTACTTCGACACATATTCTCCTATGACTACGATAGCCACAATTAGAACTCTAGTCGCCTTACCTGCCATCCATGGTCTTGTTGTGCATTAGATGGATGTGAAAACAACATTCTTTAATGATGACTTAGATGAAGTGACTTATATGACTCAACCTGAGGATTGTACAATTTCTGGACAGGAGAATAAAGTATGCAAGTTTAGGAAATCTCTTTACGGCCTTAAGCAAGCTCCTAAACAATGGTATGAAAAATTTGATAGCACAGCAGTACAAAATGACTTTGTTATGAACACCTCTGATTCCTGTGTGTATTCAAAGCTAATAGGTTCAGATTGTGTGATAATATGTCTAAATGTGGATGACATGTCGATATTTAGCACTAATATACATGTCATTAATGAGACTAAAAAATTATTGTCTTCTCATTTTGAAATGAAGGACATGGCTGAAGCTGATGTAATCCTAGAGATTAAGATTAGAAAAACTAATGATGGTTTTTCTTTGTGTCAGTCTCATTACATTGAGAAAGTATTGAAGAAATTGAATTGTTTTGTTGTACTTCAAGAGAGAACTCCTCATGATCCTAGCAGACATCTTAAAAAGAATAAAGGGCCTAGTGTCTCCCAAAGTGAATATGCTAAAATCATAGAGAATGTGATGTTCCTTATGAACTTTACTCGACTTAACATTGCTTATTCTGTTAGTTGACTGAGTCATTATACTGATAACCCTAGTAAAGAATATTGGGATGCATTATTTCATTTGCTTAGGTACTTGAGAGGTACTATGGACTGGTGTTTGCATTTTAGTAAATTTTATGCAATGTTATAAGCATTTTGTGATGCAAACTATGTCTCTGATAACGACGAAGTTAGTTCTACTAGTGGTTATGTATTTACCTTAGGTAGAGGAGCTATTTCGTGGAAGTCTGTCAAGCAAACTTGTATAGCTCGCTTCACCATAGAAGTTGAATTCGTTGCTCTTGAGTTGGCAGATCAAGAAGTAAAATGACTGAAAAATCTCCTAGCAGATATGCCACTTTGGGTGGGGCAGCCTATGGCTACTTCCCTTCAATGTGACTTGCAGGCAGCTGTCGAAGTTGTACATAACAGCATGTGCAATAGAAAAAAGAGACACATTTGCATCAGACATAGTGCTGTGAAACAGATGCTAAAACATGGTGTCATCTCCTTGGAATATATGAAATCTGAGAGAAATTTAGCAGATTCACTGACCATGGATTTGACAAGGTGAATAGTTCTTGAGACGTCGAGAGGGATGGGATTGAAGCCCATGGATTGACATAATATGGTGGATACCTACTTGTAGTCAAACGAAGCTATATTGGTCTCAATATGCACTACATCTCCATCCCTATGGCGTAAGTTAGTGCTTCTAAGAGGTTAAGCTCTTATACTCTTAATGAATCCATAACCCGTTGGGGTGGTGCTATTGAGGCGCACTTGATGGATTCACCGACTGATCTGTGTGAGGTTGAGCAAAGTCTTGCTCTTAATAATTCTATGCCATGATTATGGTAGTCCATGTTGAGATGGACATAATGGAATTACTTCCGTAAGTGTGAAGGTGGGGCAGCCTTCTATGAGAGGCTTTGGGTTGTCTCTCTAGAGCACTTATGAGACCCAAGGTGTGTGCATGACCTTAAAACACATAAATGAGCTGTCGCAAAATACACAGTGATCATAAGGGCTCATGCGTGTTGTGGAGGTTCTCAATCGGGGTCTATAAAGTTCAAGATTCGTTTACTCGATAGACACGGTTGTTGCCCTACTTCATCATGTATCAATTCAATCGAAAGATATTGATATTTAAGTGTCTAATCCTTGCTTTGCCCAGATCTTCTCTTCACTAATCTGTATGCCCTTAGTGGGGGATTGTTGTGTGTAAATGGCATACACTAACTTCTTTGTTTTCCCATCTCCTTTTGTTCCACATTGGTGATTTTGGGAGTTGGAGTGGGGTTTATGTTTACCTTCCTACTTTGGGCTTATTGAATAACATTGGGCTTGGTTTTAGTGGGCGTGGGCGTGGACGTAGACTGTGGGCCTCGGGCCTCACCTGCTAATATTTTGGAGAAAATTTCTTTGAATATTTTTGGTCCATTGGCTACAGATTTATTTTTCCCTTAATGTTTAGTTGACTTGGTTTTTAGCAAAAAGACTGATGATCCTAATTTGTAGCGAGGAATACTCTGCACCACATAAGTTCAGTGATGATCCCTTTTTGTAGCCAGGAAAATACTATGCACCACGTAAGTTCCTTGTTTTCCTCACCACCACCAACTCCACTTCTAGTATAAATAGTCTCCTCCCCTGCGCCTTCAAATGATACCAAACATCTTCTCTCTTCTCTTCTCTCTCTCCTTCCTACTGTTTTCTTGTCTGTTCTGAGCAATTACAGTCTTGTGTATTCCAAACTTCTGACCACAAATACACACATTTAGCAAACTAGTTGTGTAAACCTTGAAACGCAAATGACTACTTTCAATTGGCACCTAAATAGAGTCAAAATCGCTTTCAAAATAATAATAGTCCCACGGCACAACTAAGGTTCTCATTTCTAGGGCTGTTCATTAAATGGTCCAGGACCGGACCGGACCGGCTTGGACCGGACCGGACCGAGACTTTTCGGTCCGGTCTTCGGTCCTTTCCTTTCCTGTTTTCGGTCCTCGGTCCGGTCCGGTCCTGGACCGGGTGGACCAGATGGTGAACCGGACCGACCGATTTTTTTTTAATTTCCTGAATCCTGCTACTAATTGGCTTCGACTCTTCTTCGAGGACCAAAACTTTCGAGGCTTCGAGACTCACAGCTGCTTACTCCTCCTCCTTCTCATCCGTTCCCTTCTCTTATGCTGCCCTTCTTGGTTCTCGGTGCTCGGCGCTCGCTGGCCGGCGGCAGCTGCCGTGAGGCAGTTCCCTTCTCGTCTCCTTCTTCCTTGGCTCCTTACTGCCTTCCTGGATAGACTACGACATCTCCTTTTCGGCTTCGCCTACGGTCGTCCTCTTCGGTAAGTTGGTCGTTTTCCGGCAACCAGGTAAGTGTTTTCTGCCTTCCTCTTCTCGATCTTCTGTATGCTTGAGCTTGACTGTGGTAATCTTCTGTTGTTCGCGATTTTATCTGAGTCTCTGACCTTATCACACAAATTAAGGTTTGTAATTGAAAGAAATTTGGGGGTAATTTCTGTGAAAGTCAATTTGGGGGTTGATTTTTAAAAACGAATTGATTTGATTTTGGATTTGGGTTTGATGTTTCGTTCCTGCGATTTGGATTTAGCCTTTGGGTTTGATGCTTCGTTCATGGTACTTGCAAGTGGGGTTAATGCTTACTAGATTCTCATTCTGAGGTTTTAGGGTTGAATTTACATTTCAATTTGCAAAATGAGATTAAGGGTCTTAGCTTCAAAATGAAAATCGAATCTGACCGGTCTAGAGTCGGTCCGGTCCAGTCCGGGTTCTTACCGGTCCGGTCCGGTCCAGGACCGACTGCAAACCGGTCCGGTCCTCGGTCCAAGGTTTGGCAAATTTTCGATCTTCAGTCCAGCCGGTCCGGTCCGATCCGGTCCGATCCTGGACCGATGAACACCCCTACGGTCATTTCCTTGCCATTGATTTACACCTATTTTTCTTCCACCTGTGTATCATTGAAATCCCATTTCGCAAAACCCTTCAAAAATCGTGAATTCTCTCTCTCATCCTCCCGCCACACTAGCCCTTCTCTTCCCCTGCCCTTGCAATCTGTTCGTCCTCACCATGTTCACTCAATCCCACCTCGGAAATCCATTCATCAAGCTACCTTGTTCGTTGAGAAATACCATGCAAATAAAGAGCTCCAATTTTTGATTGAGGACCTCAAGGCGGGAAATTTGAGCGCTTTGCAGCTGCTTGAGGATGATGGTGATTGGGATAAAACCCAATTCTGGGCTGTCATGAAATTCCTTCAACAAAGTGCCAGATTTGAGGAGATTCCTGAGGTACCCATCTTCGTTTTGTTTTCATTTTTCGCTTTCTTCATTGATGACGAGAACAGTGGTAAAAGATATCTTTTTTCCTTTGTATTTGCTGTGGAATCCTTGGGATATTCAGACTTCTGCTTTAGAAAGGGTGATGCACAATAAACAATTTGAAACCAGCGAAGTGAAACTTGGTCGGTTGATTATGATGTGGTAAGCTGACTTTACTCTCCCATTCCTATCTGATTTAGTATGCTTCAAATTATGCACCGTTCGCCCAAAACGCACCAACCACACCCCCCCCCCCCAACCCCCACCAAAAAAAAAAAAAAAAACCAGAAGAACAGGGGTGTATCACCTTAGCATTTAAATTGGAAAAAATGAAATTTTAGAAATATGAATAAATTATTGCATTCCTTATCATGTAATTTGGGAAGCTGGGAGCCAAGATTGGTTGCTAAGCTGAGAATGAGTTATGGATATGATGGAAAACTGACTGTGTTATCCTGGGAGCATAATGTAGAAACTGCTACATTCTTTTCTGAACAGAATGACTGTGACTGTGTAAACTGTAACATACTAACCATACTGTCTGCCCTTTCTGTATGTTTTCTACATCCTAGGAGTTTCTCAGCAAATTGATGTCTAAATCTGAAACTGGCGGGTGTCTTCTTCCAGGTTTTTAATGCATGGATGAAGCTGGAGCAATCAAGAATTAATGAATTCAATTATAACAAGATTACAGGCCTGTTAAGTGAAGGAGGACAAGCTACATCAGCACTTCACGACATGAAAACATATGGTTTAGAACTTTCTTCGGTGGTCTACAATCCCATAATCCATGGTTATGCCCAAAAGGGAAAGTTTGATGACGCACTACTTTACCTGAAGAGATGGAGGAATCCAATATAAACCCAGAATCTGCAACCTATGATGGTTTGGTTAAGGCTTATGGGAAATTCCTAATGTATGACGAGATGATTAGTTGTCTGAAGACAATGGAATTGAGGGGGTGCCCACCTGACCATATTACATCTAACTTGCTGATACGTGAACTTGCAAAAGGAGGATTGCTTGGCAAGATGGAGAGGATGTGTCGAGGTGCTATTTCAAGGAAATGAGAGTTAGAGTGCAGTTTTCTGCTTGGGTTGCCATGCTTGAAGCATATGCTGACTTTCACGTGTTGGGAAGGATGGAAATGTTCTATGCGAAAATTACAAACTCGAAAGCATTTCTCAGGATGGACTGATAAGAAAGATTGCCCGAGTTTACATTGAAAATTGCATGTACTCCAAATTAGCTGTTTTAGCGAATGATATTGCTCTGCCAACTGGTAGGACTCACCTTTTTGGGTGCCTATACATCCTCGTTCAAGCCTGTCTTCTGAGTAAGAAGGGCATGAATTCGGGCATGAATTCTGTCATTCAAGAGATGGACAAAGCCAAGGTCCCATGGAGTGTAACTGTTATGAACATTATCTTGCTGTTTTACTTGAAAATGAGGGACTTCACACAGCTAGGTTTGACATTCTCAGACTTTGCACGTAGACATGTGCGACCCGATATCGTCACGGTATTCTTTATGATGCACAAATGTCGGCCTTGATTGGAGCTTCACATTGAAGACATGGAGAAAATATGGATATCTGGAGAACAGTGTGGGAAGTGAAGACAGATCCGCTCGTTTTTTCTGCGTTTGGGGGAAGGGGCTTTTCCTTAGTACCATAGAAGAAATACATTCCTTGTTTGAGCCTAAGATCAGAGAGGAGAAAAGATGGACTTATTTTGGCCTTATTGATTTTGTCCGGGAGCACCATAGTTATCTGCCTAAGGTGGTTGAAAATGTACAAATCAAGCTTGCATCATGAAGTAAATGTTAAATTCATTTACTGGCTTTTCTTTCCTGATGTCCTGCTCTTTATAATTTAGCACCATGGATATTGGCTTGAGCTAGCGTATGAAGGGAATAATGCTTTTCAGATCGTTAGATTTGGTGCTAAAACTAGCTTTTGGTCATTAATTAGCTCTCCTGCCGCGTGTGCACCAAATTAGAGTGGAGTATACAGAGGGAGTGGAAACTCATGGTTTTACATTGTCCGCTTTTGTCAATCAATGCGGGATTAAGTGTTTGAGTCATCTGCCCACTTAATCCTTTTCTTTTATGGAAGTAGTTTCTGTCTCCTACGGCTATTGTGGTTTCGGGCCTTTGGTTGTGAAACTTGATGTGGGCATGGAATCTCCAGGTCTAAACCGTATTAGTAAGCTGTGGCTCAATGTTACTTTGATAAAAGGGCGTGAAGGAGGAGATCCGAGAAAAGGTAATGACTGATGCTCACCGAGTCACCGTTATGCATGACTACTTCACATTAGGCAATTGGCATCATTCTTGGACAACTAGTTGTGGAATCCACAGTGCGTGTAGGGTCATGCTTGTATAGAGTGCAGGTCTGAATTATTCTTCTGACTCTGTGGTGTGATGCTCACTTTTGCTTTATGGTTAGGAAATTTGTAAGGTGTTGAAAAGTCGACCCGATGGCTTTCTTTGCGTGTTTGAGGTAGTATGATCTCATCCTGCAGGTTGGGGTGAACAAACATGATGCTACATTTTGAAGCAATTTTGCTGGGATGCATGATCTTCCTTATTTTTTGATCTTAAATCCTCCATTTCACTGGAATCGAGCTACTTTTGGCCCAATAAATAGTTGAACTCTCCCATCCCAGATTTCTTGCATTCACAAGACTCGAACCCGAGACCTTACTTAAGGGGAACGAGTGTCAAACCACTTGAACCAACCTGTGTTGGTACACAATGATCAACATGAGCACTAACCGGGGCTGCCAAAACTGATGGTAGAGCCCCCCCCCTTCTCCACTGTTGTCCCGGAGGGTGCATTTAAGGGTAGGTAGAATGGTTGATGGCATGACATTCAATTTGACGAAGGCAATGCTAAATGTCGAATCCTCCATTTACAGAGATGAGCAATCTCTGATGCTTCTTTACCTTGTATATTTTTGAAAGGTTGATCGATCCTTCTCAGAAGATTACGTTATATCCAGTGAATCATTACTGTTGTTCATATTATGAAGAGGAAAATGACACACTATATTTTGGAGGATTTTTTTCATTCGCTGCCAGGAGAAAATGGTGCTTCCTGACTGCGGGCAATGTTGATAAAGCTACTGTCTTGATTCTGTTAGATGTTGCTTATTTTGCTAGTTTACAGAGCTGCTACTAATTGTCCATCAATTCACAGGCAGAACTGAGGTTTAAGATGGACTGACTCAACTAGTCCACGATGCATTTAAACGAACTTTCCAAGTCACCTTATGCACATATAAACTTCTGGCGCACATACTGGGTTAGCTAACTCAATTAATAGCGTATGGTTAGTTAACACTATAGAATTGAGTACTAGTATCTCCTACTTCAACCGTATACCTCACTGTACACCAAGTACAGCTTACCAATATGCATTTGTGGCTTCATCAATGTGCATGTTAGTTCATATTATCTCCTCCTATGTGTGCAACATGCTTACATAGTTATGACTTATTACAGTTGAACATTTCTAAGGCTAGAGAAATAATATGACCAAGTCAAGGAGTAGCACATAGTCATGTGTTGGACATTTATAACCGAATGCAAGTGATGCATCAGTATCCTCTGAGTGAGGACAAATTCCATTTTCTCAGATTTACTTGTATATATACATTCTCATCTCCCAGCGTACATTTAAAAATCTATATGACTCATGATAAGTAGCGTCAATTAGGACTTCTACGTCCTTTGAGGTAGTGTCATATCATGAACCCTTTAATCTCTCCATATGTTATAAATCTGGCTGGAACCTACTGTGTCAGATTTTCATTTTCTGCAAGAAGCCTAAAAAACAAGTCAATTTCCTCAGCCAATCTATGATTCGTCATATGAGATCCGCTAGAGTCAATATCTGGTTGTGATTTTGACAACATCAACTCCAGCAGGAAGTCACAAACTTCTGCTAAGTCCCCTGAAACAGCTATCAACTTCCTTGTTTGATCTCCCATGCTTTCATCTTCACTGCTTCCCATGCACACACGGCGTCTGCAAGCCTGCAATTCCCAACGTCAGCTAAAATGGCTGAGGATCATTATTTTCAGAAGCACTAAAGGCAGTTCTTTAAGGAGGTGGTTTTTCCGTATTTGCAGACAAGTTTGAGTCGACCAGCCGAAACAGTCATAAAAGAGCAAATTTTTTGACTTTGGCTCATGGAGGACTAGAGCAAAATGTCTCTATAAATTGTATCTATTGTTGTTGTGAAGTTTTATGCCTTACTCAAATTTATGCCTAAATAGAAATGCCCTCTCTACAACTCTACAAGCAGGAAGTAGGATAAGGCCGTATACGCCTGATCCCGTACACGCATCACCTTTGGTGGATCTCCGGGCTTCACGGTTTGCTTTTGGTGTAGTAAACTTGAAAGTTGGACAGATGTACTGTGTAATCTAACCACAGATATCCATCTACCAATTTTAAACAGAACCTAAAAACTTCAACAGAAGTTCAGGAAAGAGATAACGGAAGGATTACCTGGAGAATCTGCTTTAAGGTAGCAATTTGAGCAGGCTTCAGGAAAGCTGACTGCAGTAGTTCCTGACATAGAAGAATCGCCTCAGCACTGACATTATTAGGAGATAGATTTTCAATTATTCCAGAGACACGGACTTCATCAAAGACAGATTTCATCCATGGTGGGGTTATCTTGGACTTCAGAAGAGCTCTGGCAATGTGCACAGCAGGCCTGTGATGATTCATCAGTGATTTTGATACTGGACATGGAGCGGCCAAAGATACTGCAAGTTCTTCCATAATCATCCTGCACCAGCCATTGCTTCTCACCAAGCTTGTATGGTCTACACCTGGTGTCTCCCAGCCAAGAATCATGGATAAGCAGAGGCAAGAGTTCATCGATATTCTCATATCAGTATCGAAAACCATCCCTTCTAATACTGCAACCACAGACCTTAAATGCCGAACCGGGCACCTCAAATTGCTTTGTTGTCTTCTCCTTGGGTCTGAGACTCCAGTCAACAACTCAAGCAGACAATAAGAAGCAACCAATTTGATCAGTGGTGATCCCCAATGTATAAGCTTGCATAAATCCTGGCACAGAATTCCCATTGAAGGACATGTACATGTCCCCTTTGGCTGTTTGAGGAAATTTGGCCAATCTATGGTTCCTGGTAAAACAACTTGCAAACTACTGCATAAAAGAGTCAGCTATCTGAGGGGCCTAATATTTGCTAGATACTATTGATGAAACTGTTGCTTACCTTCTTAGATTGAAGTGGTAGAATAAAAGCAGCAAAACCAAAGCTTGCTCAGTGTTTGTTCCCTCGGTGAGTTCACTTGAAGTAGATCCATTTGTCGATAGCTCATCAATTGCGGCTTGGATTAGGGAGGCCAAAGAAGAATTCAGACAAATGAATCTTGAAGCTTCAATAAGTGCACCCTGGGTAGAATGATGCAAAACCAATGAAAGGACACCAACTACTAAGAAATGCTCCTCTGTCCATCCATTTGCCGTCATTGTAGATGTAAAGGCATCCAGAAACTGCCCAAAAGGGGGAAAATGAATATAGGGTTGCATAATTGAAACCATTTTAGGTGATTTAGAATCTTCGGAATAAAACAGACATTACTACCTTCATAATAATTGCAAGCCAAGCTTCATCATCCCTGAGTGTTTGAGCCTGCGCTGAACTTAAAATGATGAATATAAAACGTGAAATTATCACACGGTTCTCCAAAGAGAGAGATGATAACAAATTTGAACACAGAATCTGGACTGCATTGCCTATTCCATGAAGGCACAGCTGATCTGAAGCATCTGGAAAGTTGTGGATTATTGATGATATAAAATGAAATAATGAGACTAAGTCATCCGTCATCATTTCTTCCCCTACAAGATGCTCCAGTAAAGAAATCATAACCTTTGGCAAAAGGTTGTCTCCTGTAGCAGTTAACTGCGCAATGTACTGAAAATTTGGGATCTGACAATTCATTTGGGTTCCATTTGAGCACCACTTTCTGCAGAGCTTGAGGATCTGGCTAGACAAAGATATGCTGATTCTTTCCTGTTGAAATAACCATTTAAGTGAAGACAGGTGAATGTCAAAAGATGATATATCCCAATCCTGCTCGGTGACTAGGTGGAAGAATATTTTTTCTGCTTCTGGACTGTAGCAGATCTGGTAGCTCAATTCAGCAAAGCCTCTGTACAAACCATAAAGGTTTAACAATGGGGCTGTAATGATCAAGTTTTCAGCTCCACAGCACAAGTGACTGCTGTTTGCAAGAATATATTGCTCCACAGAAGCTAAGACTAACTGTTTGTCTGCAAGACTGGAATGAGCACCAACTCAGAAAAGCAAGACTAGCAAACACAGAAATAAACAGTGAGGCAAATGTCATCATGATTAGATGCTTACAGTTCATCATAAAAAGAGGAGACATATAGTATTTGCAACACAGCTGTTTGGCAAGATGATAACTCCGATCTATTTGTGCCTTTCTGGCCAAGAAGAAACAGCAGATCAACTGGATCAGCTGGCAAAGAAGATGCAGCAGCTCTGATGGGCTGACCAGAACCATCTCCGAGAAAGTTATCCACAATTGAACCCAACAACACATACACTCTGAGTTTCATTCTCTCTGTCGGATACAGACCCAAACATTGGAATGACAAGTGGAACCACGAGAGTGACAGCACAGACTGTGTGAGTTCCAAGACTTGATTATCATGACCATGTGATAGTATCAAGTGCAAGATCTCCAGTATTCCTAGTATACTTTCCTCTTCCATTTCATTGACAGCAGTCACAAACCAAGGTAATAAATGCTTTTGACATACTTGTAACACTGAATGTCTGAGTTGTATCCCAGTACCGCTATCAAAGCAGTTTGATTGATGGCCGAATGCATATGCCTCTTTTAATAAATATAATGAATGCAAAAGTTGGCTGGGTTCACGGTCATATATGCTCAAAGAGGCCAGAACTGCATGTCTTGATGCCTCTTGCAATGCAGGCATTAATGCTGAAGCTCCAGCAGACGAAGGAGATTTTGCAAGAACGACAAAGATAGAACAGACAGCAACGAATGTTTCTGAAAGCATACCCATTCCAGCTGTGTGTCTTTTTAGCATCTGTGCCAAGGCATTGCTTATTTCTTCAATAAGTTTAACAGACACCACTCCAGGGAAAGTGGAAATACCATTCAATACAAGCTTCAGCATCTGAGGTTGAAGAGGATGAAGAGGCACTTCAGCTACCAGAGGCAAAACAGACACCAAAGTTGTGAAGCCAATGGCAAGTCTTTGCTTGAATGAATGTTCAGCAGTCGATAAAACATCAAGAACTTGAAGACACGAGCTGAAAACTTGGTCTTTTTGTTCTGCACATCATAGAAATAAAATTTGCAGTATGCAATTTTGCGCATGAGAAATGTATCCTACTATGGGAACTTGTTCTAGAAGTATGCAGTTATATGCACAACAGTTGGTTGTCACTTATCAGTGGCCACAGTTCATTTTAACATGGATTCGAATGGTAAGATATTTCGATGAGACACTTGTACAAGCTAGGGCTCTAAAACAAATATGACTATGGTAGACTAGTCACATTCCAGCACATCCTTTAAATCATATTCTATGTCAAACTCCATTTTGGCTTGCATAAGTTAGAGTAAAGACCATTATGGAGAGCAAGTTATTACCTGATAGTCTCAGTATTTCAAATATGTAGTCTGCAAGATTTTCTTCGACCAAGACTTCAATCTGCTTGCCTGAACAATCTCCTTGTGACAAACAGTGAAAAACAAACTCCAATGCAGCAACCTGAACTTGGGTATCAGCAGAGAGCAGAGGCGACTTAATAGCCTCAGCAAACAATCGAGTTAGAGAAGTGCCATTTGTTTCACCATCTGTAGTTTGCATATCTGTGTTAGCTTCACAGCTATCCAGCATGTTGAACTCACTCGAAAAGGCATCAGAGAGGAATCCTCTTTCACCCAATGCCTTCAAAAGTGCTACACAGGTGAATAAGAGTATCAATTGACTGATTTTGCTATACGTATAAAGCAGAGCTTCTCACAGTTCTTCCCTTCCGTTTAACATATTATAACATAAGAAATAACAAGAAAGAAAACATGAAGGTCATCTCACAAAAGACATTGTCATGTTGAGTGAGTAAAAATCCTGCAAAGTTTCTGGAGCTGCATAGTTCTGCCAGTACTACAACAGAAGGATGCAAGTATTACGCAAGCTGCTCACAAAGAACAAAGAGGTAAAGTTTCTTTAGTAAGTATTTTATTTGGGTTATTTCCAATATAAACTCTTGTATCCCTTTTTTTAAGCTTTAACAGTATCTTGAAAGGCTCATGTCTCAGTTAGAGTAGCAGTTCGTTATAAGGAAGCATAGTGGAATCCAAGACTATCACTGTATGGCCTGGATATAGATTAGTCACTCCCGGTTAGGATTCCATTTGCATCGATAATAATTTTTACGAATGCTGGTTAGTACATATGATTTTTTTTTTTTCTGCAAACATTATCTAAACAAAGTTAGTCTGTATCCCTCACTTGGAGTGCAGGTCAACAGATGCCATGTTGCCGAGCAATTCAAGCAGAGCCTAGAGAGGCTATTGTACAATTCAGATTTCAGATAATGTAGATATTTAGGAAGCCAGAATAATAAACCTATACAGTTCAAGCGAACGTCATCTCTTTGAGTCTTCATAAGTGTATCCAAGGATAAATACAAGAGGACAGGAGAATACTTGAGCAATACATCAGCCCCATCCTCATCCTTCGGTAAAGAAAGCAGCAGACATAATCTGTACAAGACAAACATGATCTCCCCCTTGATTTCTTCACTGCATTTCAAAGTTGAAACCGAGAATCAAAAATATGGCTATGGCTATGTCTGCTTGAGAAATACACTCCTCAAAGCTTGCTGAAATTTGATACCTTGGCAACTGAAGACCCATCACCAAGTTGTAGACCAGTGCTGCTTTATCTTTTATGCAAGTGTAACCATCCGTGTGATGGGACAAGAGAAACCCCAGGCAATGGAGCTACATTTAATCGAATATAAGCAATGTATCTAAATTGATTCTTTGTATGAGAAAGCTAATCTTAACCAGCTCTTGACAAAGATCGCATCACTGATTCACTTCCTAGCCCAAGTTTACCGGACATGATAAAACATGAACTAGGGCACGGACTGACAAGATGACACAAAGCTCAACAAAAATGAATCAATACCTCAAAGCAAATTCCCCAACGTTACATCAGATAAACCAATAAAAACATTGATTAGTCATAACTGAGACACCGAATCAGAAATCAAACCAATTGGTATGATATTAACACTCCGGTCTCAAAATATCTCGCTCTTCACATGTGAATTTTCCAAAATCGCACCGAATACAACACTCAATCTAGAAGTCAGACGACAATATAGCATATTCTAACAACAAACGAGAGAATTTGAAAACTGAAATCATCAAACTAAGCGTAATTTAGAGAAAGAGCGAGAGAAACAGAGCGAAGCTCACAGAGTAGAGTTGGCAGTGGCTCCAAGCCAATCCACCAGAGGAGAGAGAATCAGCAATTCTGGCAACAAATTGGCCAGAAACATCAAACCCTCCGGCATCACAGAGCTGGGAAATAAGATCGATTGCTTGCTGAGCGACCTGGTCGTCATTGAAGGATGAGATAGAGAGGACGAGAGGGGAGAGAATGACGTGAAAGTGGAAGGAGAGGAGTTGACGAAGGAAATTGGGCTGAGAGACGGCATGCGAGAGCTGAGAGAGAGCGTAGGAGACATGGAAGGAGGGAGAATTAGGGTTTGAGATGAGATTGGAGAAGCAGAGCAAGCAGATGCGGCCGCCTTCTTCGGTGCTGAGAATGAGAGAGGATCTGTGGCCTTGACTGCAGGAGGTTGAAGATGATGGCGATGGTGATGGAGAAGAAGGTTCTGGATTTGGATGTTCGTAGTGGTGGTACTGGTACATTTTTCTGGGAGGTTTGGAGAAGATGGAGATGGTGATCTCTGACTGGAGAGAGAAAGAGAGGGGAGTATTTGATTTGAAATTTTGGGCGCCAAGTGAGGAGGTGTTCAAATATTTATACGGAAGTCGTTACTCTGTTGAATTGGATCGCCTTCATCACCATCTGCCTACCCAGCCTTTGGAGTTCCAAGTTCTGGTCACGGCCTGAGAACACCCGGAATTTTATCAAACTTAATTTTCACTTGAAGGCTGTGGATTTAGTTATACTTAAGAAGTTCATTTTAAGATTATTATGTGGAAAGTTTCAAGCTTTCAAAGTGAATCAAAACAAATTTCAAGAAAATAACAGAAGTAAAGATGTTAGAAATAGAATATGATGTCTACCCTAATAGTTTAGCTTCTGAAATAGAGGAATTTCATTTTTAAAGATTTTGTAATTTTTTAAGCTTGCGTACCAATCATTATATTCCTTTTAGGACTGGTTCATTTCAAAAGTACAAACTAATCTTTATATTCCTTCTGTCCATCAAAGTTCTCAAATTTTGGACTACTAATAATAGTGTAGGACAAAATATGTAATATTTTTTGTAAATATTCTGCTTGATTAATATAAATAGAGCGCCAGGCTCCCTAGTTAGGGAGAGTCTTCCAATTATATTCACATGGTATCAAAGCCATAATTAGACCTTTTTTGTCTCTCTCTCGATTGCTTCCCTCCCAAGGTAGGTGTTCCCATGGCTTTCTCTCTTTTCCACCGTCATACACCGCCTGCAATTTGTGTTCTTCAACGGCGATCATGGCCAGCACCCCTATCTTGCAGCCTCCCACGCCTCTTGCTTCTTCTGGTGTTTCAGTTCCCAAGTTCTCCGCCTGTGCTGTTTGTCATCTCAAACCTCCCACTTCTTTCGTTTCCTCTTCACGCCACCGGTACTGGTTTCACCAGTGACATCTCGCCCTTCTCCTGGGAGTAGCCACCCCCTACCATCCCCTTTTCTCCCTCGGCGTTGGCAGTTGCAGTCTCCTTTGTAGATGCAGCTTGGCTGGGCACGACGCCTATTTCAACTCCCATGAGTTTTTCTATTGGTACGTCTCTTGATCCCTATTGGCTCTCAACCGGATCAATGATGCCTCCATTCACCCTGGCCTATTTTCCATTAACGTTAAAAAGTCACCATGACGTTGACAAAAGTCGAAGACTTTCTTCCCTAGAGAGCACAATCTATGGCTTTTCTTGTCACATAATAGCTTCAGGGTTTCATCAATGGCTCAATTCGAGCTCCTTCTATTTATATCTTGGATAATCATGGCATTCAACACCTGAACCTATCCTATTCAGTTTGGCTGCGTTTGGATCATTTGTTACGTTCCTTGCTGTTTGCTATGATATCCCCTGATTTACTCACTGAGGTGCATGATATTACCCATTGTCTTCAGATATCGGAATGTCTTGCTCATCGTTTCAACACTGCCAATTTAACACGTGCCATGAATCTCAAGCACAGTCTTTCCACTCTTTCCAAAGATGAAAACCTATCCATGGAGGACTATCTTCCACTACAAGAAAAAGACCAAATAAAGACGGAATCAGCGACGGAATAAGGTTTATCAGCGACGGAATTTTCACATCAACGACGAAATTGACGACGGAATACGGCTGTCGGATTTTCGCTTGTCGCTAAGTACCTGGCGACGGAATTTTAAAATTTCGTCGTCATTGGCGACGGAATCAACGACAGAAATTGCGACATACTTTTTTTAGCGGGAAAAATTGGCGGGGCAAGGGTGGCGACGGAATGAAAAATTCGTCGCCATTAGCGACGAAATCAGCAACAGCAATTCCGTCGCTGATGGCGACGGAAAACTCATTCCGTCGCTACCTTCTCCCCAAAAAAATAAATTTGTTGTCATTCCGTCGCCATTCCATCGCTAGGTTTCTCATTTTTTTAAAATAATAACGGTTGTTTTTTATCGTATCCCTTAGTACATACATTTCAATCCCTGCAAGAAATTTACAAGATCTTTGCACTCAATTAACATGCAATGGCTTCGAATATGATTTCATTCGAAGCGTTCTCAGCAATTTCAAGCTACACAAAGGTGAAATATCACATTCAACGCAACACTTCCAACTAAGGGTTTTCAATTCACAAACCACAAGTTTCAAAGAAAGTCTCCACATATCACAAACCACAAATCCAAACAAACCAGAAGTACTTGCCAGTAATTGAGAATGAAGTTATATGTTTGCAGAAGAGGGAGAAGCAAGCGCCAAATGGGAGGAAAATTAAATAAGCATCAAGGGGAGGGGAGTGAAATAACCACAAAGGGGAGGGGAAGCAAGCAGGAAGAAATGTACTTCGTAAAGAACCAAGCAGAAGAACCACCAACTGAAGGAAACTGCAACCAACTCAATCACCAAGGTGAAGATCATCCTCTTCCTCTTCCTCTTCCTCTTCCTCACCCTCTTCCTCATTATGTTGTGAGTGATGAGTAAATGGTGGCTGATATCTCGAGTCAGACACCTGTTGCTTCTGAAAGAAAGCTTGGAGGCGCTGATTGATGTTCATCATTTGTGGGCTCAATTGTTGGTTGCTTTGGGTGAGCAATTTGTTGGATTCCTCCAGTTGCTTACATTTCTCCATTAGCAACCGGTAGTTTTCAGCTTGTGAAGTTAGCTCACCCCCCAAGTTGGTCACTACACTCCTTAAGTCATTGAGCTTTTGTTGTGATGGCGTAGAACCGGTACCTGCTGACAGGCATTTTAGTGAAGTACGCATTAGTATTGCAATTAAGTAAATTTAATGTATAACCATATTCGTTGAGACTTTAATATGAATACTGTTTTTGATCTGTGAGTGGGACTGAAGTAACTGGATTCCCTAATGTTGTCAGCCTCGTCACCAATGCCATAAATATGACCCTTCTTGTTCTTGAACGTCTTCACCCACAACTCATTTGGGTTTGGAAATGGCTGGTTTAGATCTTAAGAAGTGTCATCCCCGATCCCTTAGAAGTTGATAACATTTTGAAAATCACGTTCAAAGGATTCCTACAATACCGCAACATGCGCATGAAATAATGTATACTAAAATAACTGAAAATAAAGTATACAAGTTTATGTTGAATTACCAATGAAGATTGAGAATAGCTAATTGCTTACATATGTTTGTTGTGATTTCTTGTCAACCCAAGGGGCATCTTCTTTGCCATGGAGTTTGTGAGTGTGACTGAATAATTCAATAATGGTGGACTCCGTCCCAAATTGTTCCCTCTATGTACGTGCCAGAAAGAATGAAGTCAAGTACAACACAAAATACAGTATTAAACTTAAAGAAATACATAGCAAACATTAATTCATTTACCAGATGCCGCCTATGCTCATACATAGGGATCGAGCCACAGGTGTGGAGAGATGGGCTACCACTTTCTGGAGTTCCCAGCCGGTTCTTCTGGGCTGTTTCACGCAATTACTTGTAATGTTCATTCGCCCAGTGCTATTGAAGTCCCTCCCATTGAGCATCACCGAGCCAAACAGGCTTCTTGTTATGCTTCCTTACTTTGCCAAAGAAGTCTCTCAAGCGTGCATTGCCTCGGTTTTAAAATTCCTTCTTATACGGTCCTCATGGACTGGATCCCAAGTAAACCACTTTTGCAATTATGAAAACAAAAAACACATCAAATAATACAATAGTAATTTATCACGTTCACAGAAACTATTAATATATAGTCACCGTAGTTACCTTGAACTCTCCAAACTACAAATCTCGTACTGGTTTAGGCACTTTACTCCAACTAGGCTAAGCTCCATCAAATTTGCTTTGAAATATGAGCGAAATCCTACTAACAGCACTATCATTGGGGAGAAACCTAACTGAACATAACACATTAAATTGATTACTTGTTATGCAAAATTCATGTAGTACTCCATAAGATATAACAATGAAGACTTACCCATTACCATCTAGCTTAATCCAAGTCTTGGCTTGAGTGCTCCCATAACTGGATTGTGCTTTACTTTCACCACTTGCAATGTTGTCTTAGGACTGGTTTGTGTTAGGGTGAGCGGGTTGGGGAGTAGGCTGCACAGTGTGAACAAGATGGAGGTTTGGAGGAATGTTGTAGGCAAATTGGCCGTACATGGTACTTTGATTGGGAATGTATTAGGTCTGATGATGGAAAGCCCCAAATGGGGGAGGCATTAATCCTGAAATACCTGGTATGTAAGTAGCCATTGTGGCTCCTGGCTGAACTGGTATATGAGGTACCTGGGGGGAAGATGGATCAATGTTCATTGCGGTCGGATCTACGACGGAGCTCCTACGCCCTCGTCCTCTACCTCGAGGGGAGGACTTGCCTTGATGAGAACTGGAATCCATATCTGAAATAGGTGACAACAAAGCCAAGCACAAATATATAATGATTGCACATATAAACCGTTTACTCATACATCATAATAAGTACGTAGGTAACACATATTTTGCAAAGCTCATTCATACAATATAAGTAAAGTCACAACCAATTGTTTGACATGCAAAGTACTCAAATACATAAGAATTCATAAGAACTCAATCATCTGCATTTAGGGTACTTGGTATCGAAATGCTTCCATGCTGCCTCATCTGATGGATGACATAAAATACCGTCCTCACGTCGATGTTCATAATGCCATCTCATGTGCTCTGCACTATTTCTTGATGCGTACAACCTCTTCCGTCGAGGTTTTAACGGCAAGTAATGCATCCTCGAGTATAGCAATGAATTCTGATTCCTTTGATGTGACCTTTGCCTCTTCCATCTTGAATGCCCACAAAACTTGCACGCATCCAGGTTTGCGTCCTCCTTATAAAATAGCATGCAATCTTTCTGGTAACAATCAATTTGAATCACATCGTTGCCGAAATCTTTAACAACCTTCTTCGTTTGCCCATAGTTGTTTGGCACGCGATTGTTAGGGGGACACATCTCTTTCATTAATTGAACAATTTCATTGAAACAATTTTGAGGTATATTATAATCAGATTTAATACTCAACAATCTTACCATGGGTGGAGCAACCATTATATAAAGGTTGTTGAGCAGCTTGAACCATATTATAAAATGGTTCTCGGCATGTACTTGACCCCTCTTCGCTTACATTTTGATTTGCTATTATAACATCATCAACCATGTCCTCCATCCGATCTATGTAGGATTCAGAGTAGTCATTATTAATATGACTTGAACCTCCAAGTTCCGGAATTTTACTATTTGAATACCCAGAATCATATTGTTGAGGTTCTATTTCCCCATGACTTATCCAAAACCAATACCCTTGCACAAAACCCTTATACATAAGGTGCATCTTGACCTCATCAGGTGTCAAGTACACTCTATTTCTGCATTTCGTACAAGAACATCTATACTTTCCCCTATTCAGAAACTCTGTCTGTGTACGTGCAAATTGATCGAATTGGTTTACTCCATCTAGAAATTCTCGCGTATAACCACTACGATCAGGCAGTAATCTATTATACATCCACCTACAATATGGAGGACTATTCATATTCTGCTCAAATAACAATAACCACATATGGTATTTGATAAGAATTAATTTTAGTCAAAATTATAATAATTACATAAATTACGCAATTACATATTATATATGTTTACTTTAAAATTTTCACATGCACAAAAAAAAAGAACTTATAAATTTCGATAAATATACTTATATTCTCACGAATATCATAAAACTAATAATTCATACATACTTGACCACTTTATTCCACCAACATATCAAGTTTGAACTTAAAATTATCAAATCTAAATGTACATTGTATTGGGAGAAATCTTTAAATAAATATGAGCTACAACTTCATACAAACATCACATTTGAATAAAATTATAAACTAAAGCATCTCAATCCACCAACATATCAACTTTCAAGTTCACATCACCAAACCTAAACCCTAAATTACATTGAGCAAAATCTCCAACCAAATTAGATCAATAACTTCACACGAATACCACATTTCAACAACATTATCAATTAAAACATTTCATTCCACCAACATATGAAATTTTAACTTCAAACTACCAAACCTCAACCCTAAATCGCATTTACCAAATTCTTGTAACGAGTTAGAGTAATAACCTCACACAAATAGCACATTTCAATAACATTATCAATTAAACCATTTCATTCTACCAGCATATCAAACTTTAACTTCAAACTACCAAACCTAAACCCTAAATTGCATTTACTCCAATCTGGAACTAAATTAAAGCAATAACCTCACACAAACACCATATTTCAACATAAATATGAACTAACTATAAAATTCTAGCAATGTAATACAAAAATTTGTAGAAATTACAAGTAGTTTAGTTGAGAAAAATACCTCAAATTACTCCAAAAAATCAGCGGTGAAGGGCGGCAGGCGGCGGCAGTGACAGACGGCGACGGGGGGCCGGGGGACGGCCGGCGGTGGCTTGGCACGACGGTGGTCCGACGTCGAGCTGAACTCCCAGAATTCGCCACTCCCTCTCTCTCTCTCTTCGAATTGCAGCAAATGAAACAAGAAACTTTTGGTTTCATTTAAGGGGGGTGGCGACGGAAATTCCATCGCCAGCCCCTTTTTTTAAAAAAATTTGAATTTTTTTTTGGCGACGAAAATTTTTCAAAAAAAATTTAAATTATGGTGACGGAATTTCCGTCGCCCAAAAAAAATTTTGGCAACGGATTAAATTTTCCGTCGTCATATCTGTCGCACAATCTGACTTTTTTGTAAAACTGTTTTTCAGTCGCCATTTCCGTCGTCAAATTTGTCGTTAATTTTTTCCGTCGCTGAATTCCGTCATTAATTTCAAGTTTTTTAGTAGTGTTTGGGGTATCAAGCAAATAGTTGACTCTCTTGCTTCCATTGTATCGCATGTCTTTGGCATGGATTTGGTCACACAAACTCTCAATGGTGTTGATGAAGATTATCATATTCTTGCTAGTACTTTATCTTATGGCTCTATCCTTCTACTTTAGATGATTTGCGAGCCAAGCTGGTTCACTACGAGCAACGATTAAAGTTTCTAAAGTCCAAAGGTGGTTCAGCTTGGCAGCATCAGGCCCTGGCTGTCTCGTATGCTTCGCCCTTCTCTTCGGCTAACTCCTCAAATTTGGCCAACTCTTCTGCTAATTGGAATATGGTGGTGGCCAAAATAATGGGGGTGGCCGGGGACGCAATCGGAACAACAATCGTCATGGTTGTCATAATCAATGGGGCGGCCATCGCTCTACCAACAATTCCTCTAATTCAAATCAGGCGTCTAACAGGAGTGTGCCTACAGGAACTGCTCGTGGTAGTACAGTCTTTTCATGTTCTCTCTCATATCATTGCTCTTTTTCTTCTGCTACTAATTTTGTTTTTGCAGGTAACAATTCGTTTAAAGGAGTCTTAGGTTCTCACTCTAATGCTGTGTGCCAATTTTGTTTTGCCCATGGGCACACAGCTCTAGGTTGCCCAAACCACTATCTTCCTTATCAGTCTTCCACTCCTATCCGGGCATATGCTAGTTTTAATGCAGTCAATGCCAACGAATCAGTTTAGTATCCTGATTCCACAACAGCTTTTCACATGACTCCTAGTGAAAGTAATTTACTCTCTAAATCTACTTACAACGGAACTGAATGTGTTCGGGTTGGCAATGATACTTTCCTCCTTATTAAACATATTGGTTCTTTCATGCTTCCCACTTACACATGACTTCTTTCCCTACGTAAGGTCCTCCATGTTCCTTCTTTGAAGCATAATTTGATTTCTATTCGTTAGTTATGTTGGATAACAATTGTTTTGTCATTTTTTATGAGTTTTCTATTTGTATCAAGGATAAAGCCTCGAGTAGGACTCTGTTGCATGTGTCATCTAGTGGGAATGTGCACCAAATTATTGTCTCCTCTTCTACCCTATTCAAGCCCTAGCTGCCCTAGTTGATTATGTTGTTACTTGGCATCGGCGTCTTGGACATTGTAGAGAATGTACATTAGCAAGTCTTAGGAATTCTAATTTGATTTCTTTTCCTAATAGTTTCAGGATACTTGTATTTCTTGTCGACTAGCAAAGTCTCATTGTTTACTATTCAATTCTGCTGAACATTGTTATGATACACCTTTATATCTTATTCATTCTGATTTGTGGCAATCTCCTGTGATTTCTTATTCTGTTTTCTAGTATTATATCAGCTTTGTGGATGATTACTCTTGTTACACTTGGATTTATCCACTAAAGCAGAAATCTGAGGCTTTCGCCGCTTTTTGCAATTTTAATTTTAGAACTTGGTCAAAAATCTCTTTAATACCAAAATTAAAATATTCCAAATTGATGGGGGTCATGAATTTGACAATACTTCCTTTGTGCTCATTTTCTTAAACATGACATTTATCTTTGCAAGTCTCTTCTTGATACTCAAGCTCATAATGGTGCTACTGAAAGAAAGCATCGTCATCTTAATGAGATGGCACATGCTATGCTTCTTGAGGCTCACTTTCCTGCTACTTTCTGGGTTAAGGCTATCTACACTGTAGTGTTTATTGTCAATCGTCTTCCAACTGGCACATTGAATGACATTAGTCCTTTTGAAAAACTGTTTCAACGATCACTTGATTACAATTTTTTGAAAGTTTTTGGCTATGCCTGTTTTCCTGATTTTTCTGCTACTTCTACAAATAAATTAGCCCCAGGGTCTACTCTATGTGTTTTTCTTGGTTATGCCCGGATTACAAAGGATACAAGTGCTTTGATCCTATCATGTGACCTTTTTTATTAGTCGACATGTCATTTTTAGGAAATTCTTTTCATATCCTGATCTAATTTCTCAATCCAACTCTCCTATTGTTCGTGCTCCCTATGTGTCTCCCGATTCTTTAATCGCCCTATCTATCCCTACCAATACACTTCCCGACCCATCTCAGTCTACTACGCAACCTAGCGTTTCTTAGCAGACCTGTTTTTATCTTCTGCTTGTTTAGCCCTTCTGTGTTCCCGTGTCTGGGCCGCGGTCCACTCCCTTCAGTCATATCACTGTGTAGCCCCACTAAGAGACTACTGTGCCACCTATTTCCTCTCAATCCGAGGCCCATTTTCCTGGCCTGCTAAAACTGAATGCTGCCTCCAGTTCCACTCTCTAGTGATCCGCCCATCCTTGACTATTAGCCTGTCTCACTTACTCCATCACCCCAACCCAGCCCACAGTAATCGACCCCCACTCCCAGCCCAGTTTTAGAACCCAACTCAATTTCTTCCACTATTTCGGCTTCTATTCCATACAGACCCATGCTAAAAGTGGCATTCGAAAACCCAGAACACTCTTATCTCTTGACACGGACATAGTGGGCCTTGAACCTACATCCTGTACCCAAGCCTATAAGGATCCTAAGTGGAGGGGAAGTTATGTTGGAAGAATTTAATGCTTTGCTTGTCAATAATACTTGGGAGTTGGTACCGTTTCAATCTGGAGAAAATTTAGTTGGTTGTAAGTAGGTCTATAGAGTTAGATTTTATTCTGATGGGTCTGTAAAATGCTATGAGGCAAGGTTGGTTGCTTTTGATAATCACCAACATGCTGGCATTGACTACCATGAGACATTCAGTCCAGTTGTCAAGACCCCAACCATTCGCCTTGTATTGTCCCTTGCCTTGTCTTATCATTGGCCTATTAGGCAACTAGATGTTAAAAATGCTTTTCTTCATAGTGTCCTTATAGAGGAAGTCTATATAAAATAGCCTCATAGGTTTGTTCATCCTGATTATCCTAATCATGTCTGCAAACTTAAGAAAGCAATTTATGGACTCAAGCAAGCTCCTCGAGCTTGGTTCCATAAATTCAGCTGTTTCCTTCTATCTTATGGTTTTGTATGTAGCACCGCTGATACCTCCATGTTTGGTTATAGCCACGGAACTACTATCATAATTCTTCTTCATTATGTTGATGATATCATCCTCACTGATAGTTCCTCTTCTGTCCTTCATAATTTCATTTCTTTACTTTCCCATAAATTTGCTATGAAGGGCTTAGGCAATCTGCATTATTTTCTAGGTGTTAAGGTGGTATGGACCTCTATAGGAATTTTTTTATCCTAGCAGAAATATGTCCATGATCTTATCCGTAAGTTTCATGAGCATACAACTAAACCTGCTCGTACCCCATCCCTTTCTAGATTCTCTTCGACATTGACAGACGGAGAGTTACTAGCAGATCCCTCCGAGTACAGGACTAAGGTAGGTGCATTACAATATTTGACCATGACGAGACCTAATATTGCTTTTGTAGTTCATGTAGTTTCCAAATTCATGCATGCTCCTCGTACTATTCACTTGCACCCTGTTAAGCATATTTTCAGGTACTCATGGGGAATCTCCACCTATGATCTTCAACTGCGACCGACAACCTCTCTCTCCCTTATTATTGCATATACTGATGCTAATTGGGTAGGCTGTAAGGACACTTGCTGCTCCACCACAGGCTATGCTGTCGTTTTTGGGCCTAATCTTATTTTTGGTGCTCCAAGAGGCAACCCACTATATCTGAGTCTTCTACGGAAGCTGAACATCGGGTTGTTACCTATACTGTTGTCGAGACCATTTGGATCCGGAAACTTCTTTCAGACCTTGGTATTCATCTCTCTGGTCCCATTAAGGTGTATAGGGTGCAAGCATAGTGCAACCATGTCGGTTGGTGTGTGAATGTGGGGGAAGCTAGGTAATGAAACACCTACAGTTTCACCATGCAAAAATTGATAGTTATTGCCCCTCCATGCAAAGTAAAATGAAGTGGTAATGAAAAATATCTACATAGGTTGGAAATAACGGAATAGCAGCGGGGAGCCTTTTGTAGGGATTGAGGGAGTGAATTGGTACTTCAGAATGAATTGTATGGACTACCTTTTAGGTAGTTATTGATTTTATTTCCCTGACTGCTATGTGGTTGCAGAGTTCTAGTTGTACTGCAAAATGGATGCTTTTTGATTTTTGTGTTATTTGTCTACATTTTACTATTGCCGTGTTTTAAGTCTACAATTTTTCCAAAAGTGTCAATGAGTGCATGGGGATAATATCATTCCATTTGTTTATTCTGCAGGGTGCGAGGAATGAAATATTTGCTTTGCAGCCCGCCCCCATTCAGGTCTCTTGCATGGGTTTTCCTGGAACTATGGGTGCTTCTTGCATACATTATCTTGAGACAGATGAGGTTTGGAGGCAAAGTCAATCATTCAGTCCATCTTTGCATGAGTAGCTGGGTATGTAAGTGTTGTCTTCTGTAGTAACTTGTTTTTTCAATTACTGTTCATCTCTCCTATACATCTGTCACATATTTACTCAGAGAATCTGGTCCATCTTCCTCACTATTACTTTGTCAATGATTATGAGCAGGTTTTTTTTTGATTGGTACTTTTAGAAGACTGCTGTGCTTGGATGTTAGTTGTCTATACTAAATTTTTTTTTTTTTTTTTGGCTAATGTGATTCTTATTTGAGTCGTAGAAAAATTGTGATGTATTGGACCCTAATTGCCAACCTAAGCGATCTTATTATGGACTACCAGAGGACAAATTCATCTTCGCATGCTTTAACCAGCTGTACAAGATCGATCCTGATATTTTTGATGCATGGTATGTTATGGGGTATGGGAGGCATGCATCTCCTCAGTGATCCTTGTGTGGCCCTGTCTTAGTAATCTCATGCTCTATCCCTTGTCTTTAGGAATCAACCTCTCTATGGGTAGGAATACCGGTAGGAGTAAGGTTGCCTACAGCTGGATCTCCCCAGACCCCGCGAAAGCGGGACCTACACTGGGAGTAGTTGTTGTTGTTGTTGTTATATCCCTTGTCCTGCTATTGTGAAACAATTTGATGTCCATTGATAGGAGTATGTTGTCCAAGTAACCTAATATATTGCTATCCAGGTGCAGTATTCTTAAACGTGTTCCAAACAGTGTGCTCTGGCTTTTGAGATTCATTCCAGCTGGGGAGAGTAGGCGTCATGCATGTAACCTTTGTTTTCATGTGCATCTCTGCCGCATGCATTGGCTATTTAAACTCGTACCCGTAATGTCCCTGACATTCAAGATTCTCTTGTGGTATCCTTCATATAGTATATTTCCAGATGCTGCTGCTAGAGAAGTGCAGTAGGAGCAGATTATTTTTACTGATGTTGCATGAAAAGAGAACACATTAGGCGCAGTGCTTTAGCAGATCTTTGTCTTAACGCATAATTTCATAACCTGATTTTAATTTTCTTTTTAGTATGCTGGACTCTGTGGGCTGATATACTCCCCCACTCCTCGCGGGCGATTCTTTTTGTTCTGTTGATGTAGGCCTTAATGCAATGGGCACACAACTGGCACAGATGTTCTGTGGGCTGGTTTGCCAATGGTGACCTTACTTCTTAAGAAAATGGCTGGCAGAGTCGTTGGTTCACTATGTTTGGCAACAGGTGTTGGAGAGGAGATGGTGGTTAGTAGGTATTCACTTAACAATCGGCTCTTTATTTGGAGCATTATTTTTGTCTCTTCAATAGACTGTCTCTTTTTGTGATTTGGCTGCATTTTAGTCTGTTTCTTGCATATGATATCTGGTTGTGAGCGCTGGAAGCCACCTCTCCTCCAAAGCACATTTTAATGTACTTTTCAAGTGTATGTCTAGTTCTTTTGTTCTTGTGGGTCTTATGTTAGATCATCCAAATACCAAGTGATTGCTAATATTTGTTTTTACTGTGATGTCCCCTGACGTCTCTTAGTCTGAGAGAATACGAGGAGAGGGCGGTGTCTTTGGCATTGAATAGGTGAAAGCTCCAGGATCTTACAAATCACCTGAGGGTTGCTCGCTTGACATGTCCTCTATTTGACACTGCTCGTTGGTTGAGTAACTCACGTACCTTCTCTTGCAAGTCATAAGCACTCATATTGTGTGGCCTAATTAAAGAAAAAGAATGCCCCCTTGTATAACTCTGTTTTTGGGGATTCTTTGAGGTCGTTTTGCAGTCTGAGTCCTACTAGTAGACGTTTAAAACATTTTGTATCTGCATTTACTCTTGAATTGAGGATTTATGTGATCACTCTAGCATTCGTGAGAATGCAATTTGCTGATTGATGCTAGACATTTGTGCAGGTAAGAAACCTCGAACGAGCATTTTTTCAGATGTGGAATATGTATTGTGTTAGCCAGCATCCTCACCCATTCACAGTGACCGAGAATGATTTAGAATGTCCCTGTGATAGATAGAAGGAAGGAAGAAAGAAATGAAGAAAAAGATACATAACTCTAGATTAACGTGAAGGGCGTAGGCTGTAGGATTAGAAAGAGAGAGAGAGAGAGAGAGAGAGAGAGATTATTGGGGATAATTATTGTGGTATACGGGCAGTAAAATGCCGGAGCTTTCAGTGTTTAGCACTTGGAGGTTAGGTAATTTTTGCTTCACATTGATAATTGATAGGAAGAATTGGATGGAAAAATGATTGCTGAAGTCTTTTGCCCCTCTCTCTCTCTCTCTAACTTGATCTCCACTTGACTGCTGATCTTTTCCTTGGTCTGTCCAGTCGAGGAACGGTGATGGTGGTGTGCAATGAGAATTTGGATTCACCAAGAATTGTTGGAAATACTAGGACTTACCTTGATGTCGATCCCGGATCATGTCTGTTGAAAACTACCCATGACTTGATGGCTACTAGAGTCACCAGTGAAGTTCATGCTCTAAACTCGAACCTCTTAGATGGCTAGGTTATGAGAGGGAGAAGGCAGGTAGATTGAATCATATGGGGAATGCTTCTGATCATGGCCGTGCAACTTCCTAATACATTTTCCCTCTTTTATAATAGCACACAACATATACAATATCAGAGAATTAATTACAGAATTAATCTTCTTGTAACCGCCAAATCAATGTTCATTATGCTGTAATAATGTGACCGTTACTTTTGCAGTTAATAGCTCTCCCTTGGTCACATAAAGAACAATTCTCATATCTCTTTGACAATGAATCTCCTCACGTTTCATACCAGGAGTGGAGTGTGCGACCAAAAACATACCAGTAGTGTTATATCAAGTCACCATCTAACTGACATAGCACTTTCACACAATATGATATCCCAAATCATCGTCATCATCACCAGCGGCATACATAGTCCCTTTATTCCATATGATATATCATATGATTATATACTCAATATAATTGCCCGGGCTGATACGGTGATGATGGATAAATTTTTTTTTAACCACTCATGAAATTTTATCTTAACTTAACTACTTCCCTAATGTGTTCTCTCTGAACCGTATACATCATGGCTTTTAAGAAACACATTTAGGTAGTATCATCAAACTTCGACTTCATATCATAGCTCCAAGTCAAAGGGTCATCGTCCATAGGGTTACACAGTGATAAGAGATAGGGAAGTCAATTGTCACTTCATGTATAGGTTGTCTTATAAGCACACACAGTATGAGATGTGTGTCATAGCATAGTTCCCACTCAGTTGGGTACGTCACTGTTTATGCCATACGAATCGTCAGTATAGATTTTCACCCCAAAAATCTAACCTAAGCCATTATATCAACATACTGAATGTTAAACTTGACACTCAAGATTCGGCTTTTAAGATTTCAATATGAAATCCTATTTCATACTCGACTCCCTCGAGTCTCATCTTAGACTCACTAAGACGACTATATTAATTTTACTCATACACTTCCAGTGTGAGTAATAAATATTGCACATCTAGTGCCAATATGATTCGGTCTCATCCTACGCGCTACTCAACTGTCGCCGCAATTGCCTGTGTGACTAGGCCAAACAGAAACCTGTAACATTTCAATATGCCTAACATATAACAGTAAATCATGTGCATTTTTCTCATTTACAAGGAAACATGTCCATCGACATATGCAAGCACTAAACCTTATGAATTCTCAGACTCAACAAATGAGCTTTGAATGCATCCCTAGGAATAGGTTTAGTCAAGTAAACATAATCACCTTATTAGTATATATATACCTAATGGCAGTGCATTTTGTCTCCATGACATGGCTCTTCCACCCACTGTGAAAGCATGTCCTGAGGTTGACCCAGACTTATCCGGGTCACTACCCCAATTCACATTTGAGTATACTCTCAACTTGAGGTCTCCTCCTTGATAGCAAAACATGAAGTTAGCAGTACCATGAAGGTAGCGCTTGATTCTCTCAACGGCTTGCCAATCAACAAGTTTTGGGTTGCTTTAATAAGGACTTACCAAACCAACCACAAAGAAAATGGTAAGCTGTGTACATAACATGGCTTAGATTTAGCTTCATATGACATTAGCATAAGTGACATTGTCCATTTCATTGTTTGTTTTAGGCCATTAAACAAGACTCAAGATTAGACCGTTCTTAACTGGGGTATCTACAAGTTTGGAATTACAAATCCAAAGGCATCCCAAGCCATTTTGATGCATGCTTCTTGGGACAGTTTTGGATTATTTCCACTCCTAGGACATACCTAACTTTACCGATGTCCCTCATCTCAAAGATATAGGACAACTACTTTTAGTAGTTTCGATCATCTCCAAGTTGTTTCCTACCCATCAATATGCCATCAACATGCAGAGTAAGAAATGCAATCCCCCTATTGATTTCTTAACATATACACAATGGTCTTCAGAAACCATGGATAACCCGGCTTGAACTTAAAACCATTTACCCGACGCTTTATCTTGAAAATTCATCTATTTTTGATGGACTTGCATCAGGTTGGAGAATCAACGATTCTCAAACCTTTTTCTTGCCATTGAGTTCATTTTATCCCTCATGGCATCCATCCATTCTTTGTGATTTGGTGAATAAATCACCTCTTGATAAGAGGTAGATTCTTCAACTTCCAAGGAAGCGCATAGGAATACGCCCTGTTCAACTTAGAAATATCATCGAGAAATTCTTCGATGCCCATTCTTTTGGATCTTGGAACCTTCATTAATATTCTGCCTAGATGAGAAATCCCTCCCCTTTTCCCTAAGAGATATGGGACCAAGAATCCCTTCCCCTTTCTCTAAGAGGTATGGGACCCTAAGCACAGAGAGAAATACTCCTACTATCCATTGGATATGAGATCCTGGACGTATGGACTAACTGCATGGTCAGGAATGGGAGATTAAGGATACACCTTATTCTCAAGTTGACTCTCCTCAACATTCGGAGATGGAAGACGAATCTCATTCTCCTTACTAGACAAACCTTCACCATTCCTATTAAATAGGGGAAGTGTACATTCTTGGTGATTTAGTGAGAATTCAAATCCTCCCCTCACTAAGAGATGGTTGAAGGTCTTATTGTAACTCATACAAATTGAGGTCCTTTTTAAATTTCACCAAAAGCTAACTTATCCACAAGAAAGTCGACACTGCGGGAATTCATTTCACAAAGAAAATATTTACGAACTCGATTGGTTCGAAGAGTTCTAATATTTCATTCCAATTGAGTCCTGCTCCGCTATAAAGTACATATGAACACATCAAGTACCTAATAGCGGTGAGATAATATGTACACATACCTATATCATGAATAATATATCGATCCATGATATGCTTTCACATTCACGAGTCCGCAGATGTCTGGAGTTTATAAACACTAAAGGATTCGATGTCCTCGAAACCTTACAAAAAGATTTTATATTACCTTACTAGCTAGACATAATCACATCTTGCAACTTAAGCCTAGTAAGTTGGTCCTAAAAGACCATCTTTAGCTAGTTTGTTAACTCTACCTTGACCCTCATGGTCAAGTCGAGCATGCCTAAAATAGAGTCAAAAATAAGGCAAAGATGGCAGATGTCTTGTTTCATCCAAAATATTGAAAACACCTTTTAATGTGGCATGGACAACCAAATTGCCATTGTATACGATATCTAAGACATCTAGACGAAAATTAAAAAGAAAATTAATCTCATAAACAAAAGACAAAAGGGAACATCACACCCTAGGTGCATAGACGCATCGTGAAGAGGAGACGTAGTCCCTTCACGGAGTTTCAGATGATATGTCCTTAATTCAAGGACATCTTTTTCATCGACGGTACCTAAAACGACAATTTGTGAACCCACCGGGTAGCAATGAAAGTTCACAAAGTCATCTCGATCCTGAACTATGTGGTTGGTTGCTTCCATGTCTACAATGCACTAAGGATCCTAATCGACAACTGATGCTTGTGAGCACAAATATTATTCAGCAGCAATTGTGAAAGAAGGTAGCTTAATCGGCTCAAGACAATCCCAAGCATAGGATCCCTCGCTTCCGTAATTATAGCACTTCGCACGTGCTATATGTGACTCTTTATTTCCTTTAGCCCTTTTCCCTTTTGCAATACCAACCTTAGGTTCGGAACTTTAAGAGGAAATGAATCTGTATGAACCTGATACTAAGCTAATTCAACAGTGGGATAACTTTCAACTCCCTTACTAAGTCATCATTGATGCAATATGATAAAGTATAGCATGTCGATCGATCCATTCTCGAACCATTTTTGGTATGCCTTTAAATTTTCTCGATACTGCTCCCTAACAGTACCATCTTTGCCATTCTATGAGACCTACAACCCGACGAGTGTTCTAAACACTTCACGCTCGTTCAGAAGAAACTAAATTTTTTGACGTTTTGTGTCATAGTCAACGCTACCAAGGTTTTTTATTGGTAAACAAATTACCAACCATATTTTAATTGTCATGTGTAGAAGTATATATTTTAAAACATGGACATTAGACATATTTTCAAATAATTAAATTATCAAAAATTTCATTATTCATGTCGTATGATCGAAAATTTCACTAAGCTCATAGTCATCACATATAAACATGAATTAGAAGTTTTTTATAATTTAATTATCACATTTTTCCACAAAATAAAGGTTATGGAGTGCAGTATAGTTGAACTAACTAACAATTTAGAGAATATCACAAAGATATTCAATTTAATCATGTAAAATAAATTTAAATGAAATTATATTATAAAAATAATTCATATAATTACAAATATGTCATTTAAAACTCTATCGAGTGACATATCAACCATAAAATTCAGATTATTATATAAAACGTATCTATATAATAAAATGAATCTATATTGCAAAACATATTCGAGCATGTAACATAAGAAGTTCATTAAAGCGCTAAGAATATTATTTAAACACATTTATGCAATTATCAATAACATGAAACTTATTCAAATGTCACTCGCAAATTGTAAAACACATTTGTTGAGCAAAAAAATTTGATAAAATAAATAATATGTACAACACAACTTTTCGACGTACAAAAATATACATCGGTTTATTTTGAGTACGACCCTATTCAAGAAGATAGACCTCCTTAATTACGCCTCCCTCTCGGGAGACTACCCTTTGATTCCGACTCGTTCTGTTTTTTTTCTTTGTTTTGTTTTGCGCTAATAGGACTTTATATAATTTGGATCGACAATTACCGTATTTTTAACGTCGAATCCCCCGTATCCAAAACTTAGGCCCTGTTCGGCAAAATTAGCGATTCAAGTAACGAATAGCGGTTTAGGTAGCGGATAGCTATTCAGGTAGCGGGTAGCTGTTCTAATTTAGCTGTTAGCGGATAGCTGTTTAGAAGAGCAGTTGAATAAAATGTGTTCGGTAAATTTAGCTGTTGGATTAGCTGATTAATGTAAATTGGCATAAAAGGATATAGATAATTTCCAAAGATAAAATTTTCAAAGGGTGATTTTTGGTAAAAAAATACAAAATGCTACTTTTGAATGTAAAATGTTAATACTATTAGCTTTTCAAAAACGCTATTTAAAACGCTAAACGCTACTTGAAATGCTAGTCAAAATACTACATTATCGAACACTAAAAATTACGTGATGAGTGTATTGACTTAGTCAGAACGTCAAACGCTACCCAAAACGCTGTTGCTGAACACGCTCTTAATTGCATCAGATAGTGGCTCTATAGGCACCTTCTAGGAATAGTACTATACGTACACATTCTTTATGTGCAGGTTAAGGAGCCGTACTTTTATTTTATTTGGAATTTGGATTGCACCCACTTTTTATCGTGAGCTGCCTACGTACCTCTTTGATAGAGGATCAAACCAACCATAACTCTTTACAATTTTATTTGACTTAATTTCTTTTATTTTGGTTAAGTTAATAACCATAACTTTATTTTATTTTATTTTTGGATTTGAATTGGACTAATAGTCGCGAATTTTTGTCATTTGAACAGCTTAATTAAATTTATTTTTTTCTTAGCCCTTTCTCAACATTTTATATATATATATATATATATATATATATATATATATATATATATATATATATTTTCCGATTTAGTCCTTTTAGGGGGTCAATCCATTATATATATATATATATATATATATATATATTATATATATATATATATATATATATTTGACTTTCAATTGTACCCACAATTTATTCGTAAGCTTCCTGCCTACTCTTGACGATAAATCGACATATCTCGTAACCCAAAATCTATTTGGGCTACGTCATGGAAAGGGGAGGGGGGAATTTAGTAGGCTTGGTTGTATATTTGGCTCAGGTTTGGTTGATTCTGCCATACTTATGATTTAAAAAAAAGATGCGACGTTTTGCGAAGTCTAGTTTTTTACTTGCTTTGGTTACATAACGTGCAACAAAGAGTTACAGGATCGTAATTTTAGTGCTTTGTGAAAGAGGGAGATATCGAGTTGAGCCCATTTGAAGATTTCAGTTTAGACATGAACTCGAAAAAATTTTATATCGAGCTTCCTACGTATCCTTAGTGGAATCAAGTCATCGTAGTTCTAGTTTTTTAAGTTGAAGCGAAAAGTTTACTTATATTCAATGATAATTATGGGTTTGATTTGATGTAGTCACATTAATAGAACTACTAAACTTAAGATCAATTATCAGTGGCTTTGTGACCCTATTTCTATTTCTTTGGGCTTCAACCCCATTTTTTTTTTTTTTTTTTAACCCAAAGAACAAAAAAGTTGACAGGAGCTTGTGAGATTACACGGACAACTAAACTTGCATTGAAGGAATCTAACAACACCAATCAGAAGCTTTAATTCTTAGTATTACAACACCAAAAGGTTTCGCGTCATACTCTTTCTTCTTCTCTTCCACCCCCCCTGTTGTATTTCTTAGAGCTTTCTATTTCTTGTTCATTTTTCAGCCCCTGTTCTTGTTCAATTTTTTTATTTTTAAAAAAATCTTGGCTTGCCACTCAGTCATTATTGTAAGGCTTTATATTCATTAATTCTGATTATATTTGACTTCACCAACAATTCTTTGACAAATCCATAATTTCTTTGTTCCCAAATAATCTGCTGCCATTAACAAGATAGGTAGAAGCCACAAGCTATCAAGTTTAAGGCCTGAGCTTTTTAGTTTTTCTAATCTTGTTCTTGCTAGTATCTCTATCTTATTTCAATTGGTTGAAAGCAGAGCTTTTAATTTATACATATTTTTTTTTTTGTCAAACAAGACATGTAGTCATAGCATTTCTCAAAACAGACATTTTCTACTCTCATTTTCATTGTTTTTTTCTTGTTGTTTGGGCTCTGTTCTGGTTTGCTAACTCATTCTTGGAGCTTTACATGCTATCAAACTATGCTGCCCATAATAGAATATGGTCTACACCCGGTTGCTTCTTATTTAAAGGCCCGACGGGCAACAACAACTTTTATAGTTCCGGCAGAAACCGAGATCCGGCATGATCCGTTCATGTTGTGGTCCGGAAGGACCAATGAACCCATGGGATACGAGTTTGGCTTGTGGTTGGCCATGGTGGTGTGAATAATCCATATGCTGAAAAGGAACAAAGATGAGGATTAGTTCGACTCCATCGCCCTCGTACCTTTGAACCTCTCGTTTACACAAGAAGGAGATGAGTATTTGCTTTGAGTATCCTCTTCTTCACTAAGTTGGGACTTTAGTCTTTGCCCCTTTTCCTCTGTGCTGTGGCTTCTCTCTCTCTGTTTATTTTTGTTTGATCCCTCTAAGCGGCAGCGCCCCCTTTTTTTTCTATCTCGTCCGTGTGCCCCTCTCTCTCTTTTGGGCTTGATTCTCAGCTTTTATATGAAAAAGAGGGAACGGTTACCTTGACTCCTAGTTTTACTGCATGCATTAGTCTAGGGAGAACGTGGGAAGTTGGAAACCACCACAATTAACTTCCATTTTCAGCACTTTAGTTTCTCTTGATTTTATTGAAGTCAAATGCGCTCAAAGGCCCAGTGTAATATTTAGTAGAAACAAACAAAAACTTGGGTTGGCTTATTTTATTTTATAGTCAATGGGACGCCACCCATAGAGATACAGAAGGCCTATTTTTTAAAATAAATTTAAAAAATGGACCATTTTGCTCCTATATGCATCTCACAGTATTTTTTTTATTTCATCTAATTTTCAACCTTCCAATTTTAAGCACTTTTCCTTTTATTTTTTTTGTTACTAGGGCATAATGAATATTTAAATGTTATGTCTGAAAAATTCAGAATATGTCAAAATTTCACATTCAACAACATTCATAATTTTACATATTTGGATTTTATGAAACGAATTCATAAAATACTGCTAAATTACATTATTAGTAGGAAACATGAAACGAATTCATAAAATTAATTTGGGCAAGAAAAATGCTAGAACAATTTAGCAAATTCTCAACATCTCATGTAATTTTGTATGTAAAACTTATTTATAGTATGACTAATTGATAATTAACATAAAACGTAAAAATGAAACTGAATATTATATGAAACATATTATTATAATGTAACTTATAAAACATAATTCATCATAATTATTCGCAATAATTATTCTCATAACACTTGCGAATAATTATATAAAATAAATTTATAATTAACAACACATTTATGAAACAGATTCATAATGGGTTGCTCAATTACATAATTAGAAAAAAACACATTCATGCAGTATAATGAATTATTTGAAGCATATTCAAACATTACTCATAAATCATGAATAAAAGTATTCATATAATATTGCGAACTTAAAATTTTATAAAACGAATTCATGAAGTAATCAAATACATTATATATCCAATAATGGCATGAAACTTATTCAAATAACATTTTACATCTTAAATTACATGAAACGAATTCATATAATAGAAAACACAATATTATGCACAATATAACATAATATCAAACTTTTAAAAAAAATTTCAAACGCAATATTATATAATATTACTTGTAATATGAAACAAATTCATATCACTTCAAACCAAATGATTTATAAATAACTTAACATGCAATTTTATAACTTTAAGTTGTTTCAAATAAAATGAAGTTATATAACAAATTAGCATGTAATATTCGACATTAAACATATTAATGCTATTATAATAAGTTCATGTATTCAAAACTAATTCGAAATTTTAATTCTACTCCAAAACTAATTATATGCTACATATCATATGAACTTGTAGAGATAATCATAATTCAACAACAAAATTCTTAACATGCCTCAAATTATAACCTTGATAATTGTTTAAAACATAAATCAGATTTAAATAATATATTAATATGAAAAATCTCTTTTGAATAAAATCCAAATAACCCGAGACCCCTTCTGCCTTTTACTCGGCCTCCTAGGATCCATTTTAACTGGAGCCCTTTCTTTCTCTTCCCACACGCTCTCTCTCTCTCTCTCTCTCTCTCTCTCTCTCTCTCTCTCTTCCCAAACCCTCAAATTCTTTTTCTCTGTCTAAACTATGGGCTTCCAAAAAAAGGAGCTCTTATTCTCTCAACCCTCGACCCTCTCTCTACCCCCGAAAATGGAGCTTTGCAGCTCCTTTCTCTCGGCTTAGTCATGCCATCGTCATCCCACTATCTGGGCAGCCACGAAGGTGCCCAAATCACTGACACCACGAAAGCCCACTGGATGACATAACTGTGGACCTCAGCCGCTAAAAATAAAGCCCAAAAAGCTTGATTTGCGCCACCTCGCTTGAAACCACCATGACTACTATGTAGATCGACCAAAATTGACTCCATAGGTTCGACCCATGCCGCCAATGTGCCACTAAAGCGGTGGCATGTGGACCAATGCGCTCTGGTGTTGATGATTTTCGGCGGTGTTTCTCGCGGGTGTTGCATAGATCGGTGGGTGTGGAAGGCAGATGAGGAAGAATGATGCAAAAAATGACCTTCTTAGTGGTGCGTGACATACACGCACCACCCTCATGGCAGTTTCTGATGGGTTAGTGGGCTGATTTTCTTGTCTTTCTAACTCTTTCAAAAATCCTTTTTTAAAATTAATATTTGGCGTGTCGGAGAGGTCCTGGTTACCGTCTCTGTGGGCCACTTAGGCCCCACAGAGGTCACTGCCAGTGCTACCAAGTACTGGCGGCATTGAGGGAGGTGAGTTGGCATTAGGTGTGGTATATTGAGCCAAGGCAACATATACACGATTTAGTGGTGGGTTAGAGGGTTGACATCATGGCTGACGATTTGTCGGCCAAAGAGTTGAGTGGGATAAGGGCTAAGGGAAAAAACAACATATAACATGAAGATAGAAGTAGTTCTAGAGTTTGGAGTCTAGATCTAAAGTCCAGTACCAGATCTCTTATTGTCGGAGGCAACGGGCCTCGGTTTGGGCATAGTACTTGATGCATGATAAGACGAGACATCAATTTCAGCAGATGAAGTTCATATTGGCCTTGACACGAAGCAAAATTTAACACGAAGCAAAATTTATCACACTTAAGCATATTAATCTGAGAAGTATCAATTTTAGCATATGAGCATCAGTCTTGATTCTTGCATTAGTCCATTCACACGGAATAGAAATCGTTATATTCTGTTGTCACTCATATTAGTTGATTAAACTAATTAGTCTCAGATTTAGGCCAACATGAATTAGTCGGGGCTAGCAACAATCAGACAAGGCTCTAATACCACTGTTAGAAGTACCAAGACTTATGTTGATGTTGATCCCGGATCATGTCAATCTGTTGAAAACTACCCAAAACTTGGTGGCTACTAGAGTCACATTGATGTTCATGTTCCAAACTCGAACCTCTTAGATGGCTAGGTTGTGAAAGGGAGAAGGTAGAGAGATTGAGTCATATGGGCAATACTTCTGATCTTGGGCGTGCAACTTCCTGATATGTTTTTTCTCTTTTATAATAGCACACAGCATATATAAGGTCAAAAAATTAATTATAGAATTAATCTTCTTGTAACCATCAAATCAATGTTCATCATACTATAATAATGTGACCGTTACTTCTTCAGTACACAGGGTCGAAGCTAAACAAGAATGCTGGCTTTGGAGCTATGACTGTTCTCTGAGGGTCTACAGCTGTGTTTTGTGCCTTACCTAATGGATATCAACAAAGATGCTTAGTGAAATCCTTGTGCCTCAATGAAGCTAATGCATCAAATTGACCATGCGTACATATAGCATGACACTTGAAATTTGAGGCCTAATAGGAGGGCGTGTGGAGGGAGCATTAACTAGCTTACTGTTGGTGTAAAATTTCGGTTTGATGGATACATATATCAGTTTGTCACAGACAAACTCAATGTTAAATTAACTGAGGCTTCTAGACTGGTGTAGTTACTCCTTTCCTAAAGACTCTGTTCGCCCCTACGTACAACAGGGCTTCCAGAATAGGTCTTTGGGACGCAAAGAAACCTCCTCTATCTACATATTGTATTCACGAAGATAGGACCCTAAGTGTCCAAGATATGATAGAAATTCTAGGAATTATGATGCTAGTATAACTCTCTTGATTATGCCTCTCAAGACATTCCAATGCCTGCCAAGATTCTTCATATTTATAGAGTTCATCATGCCTCTTCATGAAAGGATAATATCCTTTCATAAATACTACTTCAAAAAGGATATATCTCTTCACAAATACACTCTTTTATTAAAAGATATAAGTTAGTTAACCATCCAAACTAACTTGTACCCCTTCATAAATAATTAATCAAATCAATTATTTACCAAAAGGTGCATTACAATAATTAATTATCAAGATAATTAATTATTATTTAGGCGTAATCAAAAACATATTTCCATAACCATTTTTATGAAAATAATTATTTTAATAAATTTCTATTTTTATGGAAATTACTCCAACAATCCCCTACACTACAAAAAAGGTTGCTTTCCTCCACATTTAATTTTGCTAATAACCACACTTATAAGTGTAGAAATAGCAGTTGCCCACACTTAGGCTAAGTATGGGGAAGTTAAGTGTGTGGAAGTGTTCCCCACATTTAATAGAAATACGGGTAGAGCTATATTCGCCATACTTATAAATGCGGAGTAAGTTCTAATTACCCACAATTTATGTGTGGTCATTTTATGATATGCCCACTCTGGGAGATGCAAGAAGTGATAATTTCCCCCACACTTATAAGTGTTATTAGTGTTGTTTTAGTTTTTAAAAAAATAATGTTGGTAATTAATATAAAACTTATTAATTTAAAAATAGAGCAATTGTACATAATTTTTCTTTTTTTAATAAGTTTTATACTAATTACCAGCATCACCCTACACATCAATTAAAATAGATCAAACATCAATTAAATAAATTATACATTAGTGCCTAAAAAAAAATTAATTGTAGACATAGCAACAAAGACTAAGAAAATCAAAATTAAATATTCTTACATTGTTTTGAATCTATCCTGTTAATTTTTTTTTTTTTGGTTGTAGCTAGCTGATTGAACATTTTATGAAAAAAATACTTGCTCTATATACTACTTCAAGCTATACTTTGAAAACATGCCTAACTTCTAAGTTATATTAAAAAAACTCCATCTTCATTTTCTTCATTGAGAGATGTTACCTCCACGGCAACCTATTAGACAATTGAAACACATAAAAAATGCATTATTAGAAAAGATAAGAGATTAATTAAAAATATAGACTCGGTAGAATCAGGTTTAAAGATGTACAATAGAGTTCAACCAACTATAGAACCATAATAGAGTTGAACCAAGAATACAACCACTATTGAATTCAACTAACAATAGGATCTAGCTGAGTTCAACTAACAATAGAACTACAATCAAGTTCAACCAATAATACAACCACAACTGAGTTCAACCAACAATAGAACTATAACCGAGTTCAACCAATAGTAGAACCCAAGTGAGTTCAACCAACAATAGAACCCTAATCGAGTTGAACCAATAATAGAATCACAACAGAGTTGAACCAAAAATAAAACCAAAATGGAGTTCAACTAACAATAGGACCCAACTAGTTTAACAAACAATAGAACCACAATCGAGTTCAACCAATATCATAACCACAACAGAGTTCAACCAGCTATAGAACTGCAACCAACTTCATCCAACAATAGATCTCAATTCACCTAACTATAGAACCCAACTGAGTTCAACTAACAATAGAACCACAACTGATAAGTTTAACCAATAATAGAACAAACTAATAAGTTTAACCAACAATAGAACTCAATTCACCTATTTTCTTGGATATTGACCCTAGTTTTAATCTGAAAACACCAAACTCATACATTAGAAGCTAAGAACAATATAAAACCTCTCTAAAACTTAATATGTCATAGAGGGAAAGACTCATTCAACCAAGGTTTCATTGCCAAATGGGAAACCCCTCACATTGGGTTTCACTTGAAATTAAACACAAATATCGACATTAGTACACATTTAAGCCAATTAGTACAGATGAGCTGAGATGTGGTTTTACACAATCTCAAATGATGCGGTATATTAACATTCTGGTGTAGATAAAGATGTCCCATGATATTACATGGTCATAAAATGTGCTACTCTCAGCTAAGACAACACTACAACAAGATGAACAGTGTAAGCCAAATGTATCCATTTCAAACGATGCCTAGAAAAGAAGAATAATAAAAAAAAAGCTCTAATTAAAGTGGAGATAATAGGCAATGGACAAATCATTTTTCAGCTATGCAGCATCCTCAAAGTCTCCAATCCTCCCCCCCCCCGCGCGCAAAAACAACCAAAGGGAGGAAGAAGAAATACCACGAAAGAGGATATCCTAACACTTGCCAACTCAAAACTACCCCAACATGATTCTGTTATATCGATCATGGGCTATATCATCAACAATTTTCACACAATTCTAATTTAACATCCCAGCCCAGTATCTTTTAATAATAACACATTACTCGGCATGGATCAAAAGTGGGCAACACAAGTAGCATCCACACCAAATAGTTGAACAGTGGAGTGCATAAACTAAAATCTTTATGTAGCTAAATAGTTGAACTTACAATTTTCACATTTTGTAGTTTCCCTAGTAAAATCTTGTTAACATGTGTGGATCAGCCTTGTAATTGCACGCATCCAAAACCTATAGTAAGAATATCAAACTTGTAAAAATTATAACATGAATCGAAAAAATTCAACTTGAGAAAAGAGAAAAGACAAGACTATATATACCATACCGACAAGTTAACAGAGGGTTAGAACCTTCTTTTCATTACAAACATACTTTCTAATCAAATCGAGATTCCTTTTTAGTACCTTTTTAGCTATCTCCACCACTTCATTATAACTAGAAAAAAGTAGAAGAGTAAACAAAGAAGTTCGAGTTCTTATACGAGTTATTCTTCATAAAAAAAGGAACACCAAACAAAATTTTTGTTCAAATACAAATCAAATCTTACTAGATTCACCACATTTTGCTTTAGTCGCTTAGCATTTCCTTGCTTGCTGAGCACAAATGAAAGTGTTATAGGCGAAGTTTTGGCCTGGTTATTCATTCCCCTGGTGGATCCTCTAACAAGGGGACAAAATATATATAGAATGGATGATCATATAAGAAAATAAGATATCATTTAGAAAGAGAAATTCTAGTATCACCAAATACCTTTTGATTTTCCTCTCGAATAAGCTATCTTCAACTTTAGAGTTTCTTATGAAAACTTAACTTCACAAGATCTAGTCTTTTCTTTAATCATACTCAGCACTAAGATTGGGGAATCAAGCAGCAATAAAGTGTCCAAAGCTGGTGACTTTTAAGTGCTACAGATAAATGCAAATGAACTCAGGTGACTTTAAGTGGGTTTTAGCAAGCATTGCATTTTATAATCCTGAGAAATATAACAACTATCCTATGTGTCAATCTTGCGCACAACTCAGGCACATGCTCCATATAAATGCAATTTTGCTGGTATGGTCAGAGATGGCATCCTCAGTTGGATTAATATTAAATGCAGGTAGGAAGGCATGTGCAATTCATGAGAAAGTTCATTAGAGTCAAAGGAATAAGCAACAAAGATGTGTGGTTCAAACAACAATTATGACTAGGGCAACTGAGTTGTAGTAGCATGAAAATGATGGTGTGTTCAACAAGGTAAAAACAGATGGTGTGAAGGTGATTGGTGTTTAAAAATTTCCTTTAAAAATTCCTTTAAGAATTAGACAATTTGGTAATGCATCCAAACAATTGCATCTTGAATTCACTCAAACATGAACACTATTGATTATAGGAAGAGAAACAGAAATAGAGAAAGACTAAACAACCATACTTGATAGGAAAACAAGCATTGAGAGGAGTTCTGAGCTTCTATTCAATTGAACCCATACACATGGGTTGTATTCAAGATAGATAGTGGTAAGCTTTTCCCTTAAACCAGTAACTGCATCAGCCAGGTTTTCCAAGGCTGTAATCTCATTATCATTGAGCCACAAATCTTCCAAGCTGAACACAAGAAAATAAGCAAAGGATATATTTCAACATCAGCTGCTAGAAATATACCAGATGCATAATAATTGGTCTGTGATGAATGGAAGGCATTGCTAAGAGATATGCATCATACTTTATCAGCTTTTCAATATCATCAACGGATGTTAGCTTATTTGAAGATACATCTAGGATACAGAGGTTTACTAAGGCTGATAGACCCTTCATTTTCGAAATACCATTACGACTTAAGTATAATTTTTCGATCAAGGGCTACACATTCCTGCAATTTTTGATGTTACAACAAACATTCATTACTTACTGAGAATAGAAGCCGCAGGCAGGGACAACATAACAGCCCTCGGCCTTTAAAAAACATTAAGAATAACTGATACCTTAAGTCCCTTCATAGATGTCAAGTAGTTGCTCTGCAAGCTAGGTTTCTTAATGCATTTCAAGCCACATAGGTTCGTTGCCTTAATTAAATTCCCACCAAGCCACAATTCATCCAATGCTAGTTCAACTCCACGAATATGAAAAATTAATCAAAAAACTAAACACATTCAAGCAATTTGAGACTTGTAAAATCAAAAAAATATAAAACAGCCAACATGAACCTATTAAAACAGTAATAAGAATTAGAGCGGAGGATAGAGAGAAAGAGATAGACCTTTTCCTCTTCACTAACATCAATTCATTTAGAGATGATGATGATGATGATGATACGAAACCCAAAATCAAACTTAGGGTTTTGCAAATCAAATAGGGGGTATCGACGCAAACTGAATTGGTAGAATGATCTTTCCCCTCATATGTAATCGGCAAAATTGGAATCTGTTATTAGAATCAACAGACTGGACAAAATTGATGTTAACTTCAAGCATTGTCATTTGCTAAAATTTGACACCGACCCATGTGAAGTTACCCCAAAAACCTTGAGGACCACCATGAAATTGATCGAGATTATCTAAGCTTGTGCTGATAGCTGTTGTATGGCGACCAACTACATGCTTGTCGTGAAGCTCGATGAACCCTAAATTGACTTTCAGAGTCTGGCTTCTTTAAGTCGCTACCCAGAATCGTGCGCTTCTTCACTAGCAATCGTGAGGCTAGATTTAAGATGAATTCGCTAGCCAAACGCACACCTAGATGATCACCACACCTAGATGAAGAAGGAATTGAGGAGTTAAATTCGAGGGATTCAATTGCATGCACTGGAGCTATTTTTTGCTGGAGTGATTTTACTTTTTGGGGGGGGTAGACAACGGTGCCTAGGCCTACACAAGTACCCGCTAATCTTTCCATCATTAATATGTCTGATTATAATTTTATTTTGTTAGATATTTTGTGTAATTTTTTTGTTTGTTTTATTCCTTTCACTAATATATTTAGATATAAATATTGAAATATTTTGTATAAATTATCTCATTAATACAATAAAGTAATAAAAGCTCTTTTGAATTCCCCATACTTAATAAGTATAAGAATAAGTTTAGAATTTACTCACACTTGTTAAATGAGGAATCAAGGAAACTAGATAATCTTATCATTTTTCTTCCCACACTTTAATTAAGTGTGGTGATACAAATGACGGAAGGGTGCATTATTTGTTGTAGTGCCACCATTTCCATAACAAATGGTTTCTCAAATTTCCAGAGGTCTCGTGCATAAATGGAGGTATCTTGCGATTAAACCCCAATTTTAGTGATTTGTCTGTCAAATGATCAGGATAAGATAGTAGGCTATACTTTGAACCAGCTATCCTCTCTAACCACTTGTATCTAAGCCACACACAAAACTTCCTTCCCAAATCACTTAGTAAATTGACACTATCAATGGTCGTGTGTCCCGAATCCATTTCATAAGTACTCTAGAGCCAAACCTAAGCTTGACAGAAGCGGCCAAACCTTACACGCTAGGTGAACCTCATCAATACCCCCATAAAGTATTAATAAGAACATCTGAGGAGTAAAACAAGTCACACCATTGATTAAGCACAAACAACTTGATCAAATACTTATTTCTTACCCCACTCAAATGTTCTCTATTGAGGTTCATTAAGAGCAAAAGCTCACCCTTCATCGAATATATGGGTAACCTAGCACTCCATTTAGATAACGATTATGATACTGAGTGCCAACAAGTCACACAGATGGTGTACTTTGACTCATTGAACTTAAGACTCGATATTTTTATGAGCGCTAAGTTGAGGTTCCACCATGGGTGACTTAGTACGGGCTTTACACAATCCATTCCAAAGTCATTAGATACGTTGTATGACTTTGATAACAACAACTTTGCAAAAGCCTCACGACTGGAAGTTATTATGTTTAACACACGGGTATATTTATTTGTCTATCCGAATTTATTGTCTCTGTAAGTCTTAATGATGGGCCTACAAAACTTGCAAAGTCAATTATCCATTAAACCACAGTCCAGCTATTGAAACTTGGACATCTAAACCTGTAAACAAGGTTTATACATGAAAATATTTTCATATTTTCATTCAACTTGAAATTAATCATAATTTCAATTAATGGATTTAAAAATGCATTTCATCATCATAAAAGCATAGGATACCTCCACCATTTACTCTAAATTAGAGTAAATAATTGCAAGTTCTTCATATGGAATTTTTAAGGTATATATATTCAACAACTAATGCAAATATGTACACATTTACATTTTCATATCTATCTTTAATTTTCTTATAACCATACTAAAATTCTCACAGTCATAAACAAGTCCAAACACTAAATTCATATACATCGACTTTTACCAACCGTACTAAAATATTTCAACAACTCCATTATATGGACCTTCATATTTTAGTATACTAAAACCTTTGAAAATAAAAGAAACACCATATTATTTTCATTCGATGAAACAATTATTCTTCCGAAGTTCAATTCTTAAAATTGGAGTAAATAACATCTAAATGTCCAGATTAAAAACATAGACATTTAGAAATCATGTTAAAATATGCATTAACGCATTAACAAGTCCAACAAAAGTATCTATGGACGTATACATATTTTAATAAATTAGAATTGCTTAGAAATAAATAAATGATATTCAACATTTTTTCTATCAAGGATAAACCCATCATCCTTCTTGGCTTTATTCATATTCCAATTATCGATTCACAAACCACACAATTTTATGAATCACATATATGTACTCATATCTAAAAATATAATTGGACATTTACTTAAATGTGATTGTTTATCCAACTTAATCATAGATCTATCATGCTAACTTATCAAACCATAGGATCATCATATGTATGTCCATAGATTAATGTAAATATGTACTCATTTACATTGCATCCACATGCATTCAACTCTTTTGAGCATCTCATGCAACACCATGAAAATTATGCATAATTTTACTCCATAAATTACTTCCACCATAAAAATATTTAATGATGTTATAATTTATCATTTTAATCCCCAATCACGTGTGCTTGATTTTCATATTTCATAGCAAATATTGCATTTTTGCCATCACGATATGCATTATCATGATAATCATAATCAATATTTGATTATGTGATAAAATCACATATGATTACCGACACTCCACCATAGATTCACAATCTAATGGTAAGATGATAATAATCAAGGGTTGACCGTTCAAAAAAGAATAAATAATGAGGTTAAATTCTTTTCAATTGCCTACTCACAAGATATTACATGCTATTTTGAGAGTATTAAACTAAGCCAAATTGAAGACAAAACATAAGAAAATTGAAAGCAACAAAGTCAAAGACAATTATCTTGGATTCAATTTGGCTCCTACTTCTTGTATTGCCGCCATTGGATAAATTCATCCATCAAGACAACATCAAAAATAAAGTTGAATGCATTCATGCTTATGTTGGGATAATTTTCATATTATAGCCATTAAGTCCAAATAAGCAACTTATCTTCATGGACTTCACAATTTATTCACTGCATAAACACATGGCTATAATACATTATTTTGATAACATATCAAAATTTTCCCATACAATAACCATTATAAATATATATGATTATAGATCTCTTTAGTTCTCATAGTCAAAATTATTTATACAACAGCCTCAAGACTATTACCGTACTTTATTGTACAACAAATCAACATAATGTTGATCACATCAAAAGAAACAACTATACTAATACAAGAAACTCATCCCTTTTACCAACATGTCTTTATTTCCATCAAACCTTCAATTTGGCACATAGAATTATCGGCTTCTTTGTATCAGATGATTGTTGGTGTAAAAATTCGGTTTGATGCATACATAAATAAATTTGTCACAGACAAACTCGATGTCAAATTAACCGAGACTTTTAGGCAGGTGTAGTTACTCCTTTCCTAAAGACTCTATTTACTCCATGTGCAACAGGGCTTTCACAATAGGTCTTTGGGATACAATGAAGCCTCCTCTATTTGCATATTGCACTCGCAAAGATAGGTTCTTAAATGTCTAAGACATGATAGAAATTATAGGAATTATGGTGATATTATAAGTCTCTTGATCATGCCCCTTAAGACATTCCAATGCATGCCAAGTTCCTTCATATTTATAGAGTTCATCATGTCTCTTTATGAAAGGATAACATCCTTTCATAAATACCACTTCAAAAGGGATATATCTCTTCACAAATACACTCTTTCCGACAGTTGAATTGAGTTCGTTTACAAGCAGATCCTTGACATCATTCCCAGCGGCTTTACTTGGTAAGTGTTGGACTAATTTCTATAAAAATGGAAATTTAATAAAATAATTATTTTCATAAAAATGGTTATGAAAATATATTTTTGATTATGTTTAAATAATAATTAATTATCTTGATAATTAATTATTGTAGTGTACCTTTTGATAAATAATTTATTTGATTAATTATTTATGAAGGGATACAAGTTATTCTGTATCAAATTTGTGAGATTCTAGCTGTCACTATTTCCCTAATTTTATCCCCTAATTTATCTCCTTTGATAGTTTTCTAAAGACAAGAGACTAATAGTATGTTCTAGGGATGTATATATATTGTTCTAATTCATCATTAAGAGGAGAAGGTAGATTAGAGAGGCATAACCAGAGAGCCTCACGTTACAGCTTTGCCTCTCTCCAGTTTCACGTTACAACCTTGCTTCCTTCCTTCACAAATTTGTTCATGGTATCAGAGCATCGTTAAACTAAACCATCAGTTTTTCATCTAACCACATACCCCAATCATGACTAAAGATGGAGAGAAGAAGAGGTTCGTGATAGAACCCCATTCACCATACTATCTTCATCCATCCGACGGTCCAGGGGTTCTAATCACAGCGGAGGTTTTTGACGGTGATAACTACGATCTTTGGGAGAAGGCGGTACGAACCGCTTTGAAAGCGAAAAACAAACTCGGGTTCATTGATGAAACCTTAAAGAAACTAGAAGTCAAAGAAGGTGACTTCACTGAACACCATGCATGGGACATGGTGAATTCAATGGTATGCTCGTGGCTTCTTAATATAATTGAACGGAAGCTATGTCCCAGCATGGCCTATGCCGAGACGGCCTGGGCAATGTGGGAAGATCTTCAGAAAAGGTATGGAGTTGCTAGTGCTCGTAAAATTTATCAATTAAAGGCAAAAATTTCTGAGTGTAGACAAGGAGGCATGAGTGTTGTGGAGTTCTATTCCAAACTAAGAGGGCTTTGGAGTGAACTCGATAACCACGTTAAAATTCCCATGTGTACTTGTAATGGGTGTACATGCAAGGGTTGCAAGTGTGATGTGGCGTCCAGGATCGTGATGATGCTTGATGCTGAAAAATCGTATCAATTCCTTCTTAGTTTGAATGATGATCTCTACTCTCAGATTCGTGGCCAGACACTTGCTATGGAGCCACTGCCTTCTCTGGGGAAAATATTTAATATTGTGACCCAAGAAGAGCAGCATAAGAAGCTTATGGTGGGTCGAGATGATAGGACAGAGACGGCAGTGGCATTTGCTGTGAGTTACGGCAGCAAAATTCAAGCCTCAGGCGAGAGAAGCACGTGCAAGCATTGTGGTCGATTCGGACATGACGAATCTAACTGTTTTGAGATCATCGGTTATCCATCTAGTTGGGGATCTCGTGGAAAAAGGAAGAGGAAGAGGACAAAGCTCATGTGGTGGTCGAACCACTGGAAACAGAGGCAGAAGGGGAGGCCGTGAAGCGGCCTGTTCTGCTGGGATCCTCGGTTCTGGGCAGCAGCAGGCGCAGGGGACTGAGTGCGAAGAGTAGAGCAACAACGTCCTTTCTGGACTAACAAGCGATCAGGTTCAACGGCTTCTTAGCTTGATCGAGCCTTCCAAGCCAGGTTATGAGAAATTAGCAGGTAAAACCCCTTGGATAATTGACTCTAGGGCATCTCGGCATATGACGGGGGAGTTGCAAAATCTTAAACGTAAGACGAAAGTGCCACCCATTCCCATGAATTTGCCTAATGGGGCAAGTGTAGTAGCAAATATCCAAGGGAGTATGAATCTGAGCTCACAAATAATTTTGGACAAGGTCCTTTATATACCAGATTTCTCTTGCAATTTAATCTCGGTGGCTCAATTAATTAGAGAATTAAAATGTATTGTGATTTTTGACGAGGACTTGTGTGTGATACAGGACCGCACCTCGAAGAGCCCAATTGGAGTAGGTAGATTGCGGGGAGGGGTCTACTGCTTCGACAAGTTCTCACCATCAACAGTTCAAGTCAACGCGGTAGGCTCTCACTACTTATGGCATGGACGCTTAGGCCACACTTCGGATCAAATTTGTCGTTGCTTTCTAGAGATTTTAATATTGGTAGTGATGGGAATAATGGACCTTGTGATATTTGCTTTCGTGCTAAACAAACGCGCACCCATTTTATTAAAAGTGAAAGTCATGTTAAAGAATTGTTTGGACTTATTCATTGTGACATTTGGAGTGCTTATAGAGTACCTTCTCTTTGTGGTGCTCAATATTTTTTTTACAATTATCGATGATGCTAGTCGGGCCGTGTGGGTTTATTTAATGAGAGAAAAGGGGGAAGCGTCAATGCTGTTGCAAAATTTTGTCCTCATGGTGAAAACATAATTTGAAAGAGATGTGAAAATAGTTAGAAGTGATAATGGACTCGAATTTTTATCTGGGGCCATGAAACATTTTTATCAAGAAAAGGGGATTATGCATCACACGAGTTGCCTGGATACTCCCCAACAAAATGGACGAGTTGAGAGAAAACATAGGCATATCTTGAATGTAGCTAGGGCCTTACGCTTCCAAGCTCACTTACCTCTTGATTTTTGGGGGGAGAGTGCAGTCACCACAGCATATTTAATCAATCGAACCCCTAGCAAAGTATTGAATGGTAAAACCCCATATGAGATTTTGTTCAATGCCAAGCCCTCATATGATCATGCTAAAATGTTTGGATGTCTTTGCTATGCTCATTCTAAGCCAAGGACTAAGGATAAGGTGGCCCCTCGAAGTAGGAAATGTATTTTCGTGGGTTACCCTTATGGTAAGAAGGGTTGGAAAGTCTATGACTTAGAAACAAATGAAATTTTCATTAGTTACGATGTGGTATTCCAGGAGACAATATTTCCGTTTTCCACACATAAAGTTGGGCATTGTGAAGAAGATAGATTGCTTAGCAACAGTACCATAATTGATGAAGTCTGTTTGAGGGATTGGGTTTTTCATGAACATGAAATTAATGAACACAGACCCATGGGGTCGATTAAAGGAGAAGAGCCCACAATCAGAGAGGGAAAGCTTCAAAATTCTGGGTCTGGCATGAATGAGGATAGTGGGGCATTAGAACACAGAGGCCCACCTGCCGACCCTGCAACGCCAATTTCCACTAGGCTAGATATGTCCGTAGACAGGGGGAGTGCTGAGAATCTTGTCAGTAAGCCCAATAACAACAATGACACTCGGCCCACTAGAGTCAGGTGAGCTCCATCACATTTGGATGACTTTATGCTGCTCAAGTCAACGACCGTCCTCTCGCATCTTCACCACCAAAAGGCTCTTCAGGTAATCCTTATCCCTTAGTCAATTATATCACGTGCAATAATTTCTCTGATAGCCATAAAGCTTTTCTTGCTACCATTACAAAGATTGTGGAGCCCAAGTCCTATCAAGAAGCTGTTACAGATCCTCGTTGGCGACAGGCTATGTCTGAAGAAATCCGTGCTCTAGAGGAAAATAAGACTTGGACTCTTGAAGATTTGCCACCGGGGAAGAAGCCAATCAGCTGCAAATGGGTCTATAAGGTTAAGTACAAGTTAGATGGCACTATTGAAAGATTCAAAGCTCGGCTTGTGGTGAGAGGTGATCATCAGTTGGAAGGTTTTGATTTCAATTAGACATTTGCTCCCGTAGCCAAAATGTCCAGCGTGAGAACTTTTCTATCCGTTGCCATTGCCAGAGGCTGAAAACTTCATCAGATGGATGTCAATAATGTATTTTTGCATGGTGATTTAGAAGAGGAGGTCTATATGCGTTTGCTGCCTGGTTTTTCTTCCAGTTCACCTACCAAAATGTGCCGGTTGCGCAAATCACTTTATGGCTTACGCCAAGCACCCCGACAATGGTTTGCCAAGCTCTCTTCTACACTTACATCCTATGGTTTCGTGAGATCCTATGCCGACTACTCTTTGTTTACATATCGCAAGGGTAAGGTATTTTTGGCTCTTTTGGTGTATGTCGATGATATTATTCTGGCTGGCAATGACTCTCAAGCTTGTACTAAGTTCAAAGCTTACTTGAATGATTGCTTTTGACTCAAGGATCTCGGTACCTTAGAATACTTCCTTGGTATTGAAGTAGCTCGCGATCCACGAGGACTCTTCCTTTATCAATGCAAGTATGCACTTGAAATTGTGGAAGAGAGTGGTCTTTTGGGGAGCAAGCCAGCAGATTTTCCCATGGAGGAGAACCACAAGCTCGCACTTGCCAAGGGTAGAGCGTTGAATGATCCCAGTCGATATCGACGCTTAGTCAGGCGTCTCATTTATCTCACTATTACCAGGCCAGAGTTATGTTACGCGGTCCATATCTTGTCACAATTCATGCAAGAACCCAGGGAAGAACATATGGATGCTGCTTGACGAGTTCTCCGGTATCTTAAAGGTACACCAGGTTCTGGAATTTTACTACGTTCTGATTGTGATCTCCAAGTTCGTGCATACTGTGATGCCGATTGGGGTGCCTGCCCTCTTACCAAGCGGTCTCTCACTGGGTATCTTGTTACCCTTGGTGGATCCTCAATATCTTGGAAAACAAAAAAACAAACGACGGATCCTCAATATCTTGGAAAACAAAGAAACAAACGACGGTTTCACGATCATCTGCTTAAGCTGAGTACCGATCTATGGCTACAACAACAAGTGAGTTAATTTGGTTGGAGGCCTTCCTTGCCTCTCTTGGGGTGTTCCATGATTCCGCTATGCACCTCTTCTGTGATAGCCAGGCTGCACTTCACATTGCCAAGAATCCGGTGTTTCATGAACGGACAAAACATATTGAGCTCGACTGTCATTTTGTGCGGGAAAAGTTCGAAGCTGGTGATGTCACTTTCTCATATGTTTCATCCAAGCACCAGCCGATAGATATCTTCACCAAAGCTCTTGGACGAAAGTCCTTTACTTACTTATGGGGGAAGTTGGGCATGATTAACCCCCATGCTCCACCTTGAGGGGGAGTAGTACGGTATATTTTGGAGATATCGTGTAATATTATTCTGTATCAAATTTGTGAGATTCTAGCTGTCATTATTTCCCTAATTTTATCCCCTAATTTATCTCCTTTGATAGTTTCCTAAAGACAAGAGACTAGTTGTATGTTCTAGGGCTGTATATATATATTGTTCTAATTCATCATTAAGGGGAGAAGGTAGATTAGAGAGGCATAACCAGAGAGCCTCACATTACAGCTTTGCCTCTCTCCAGTCTCACGTTACAACCTTGCTTCCTTCCTTCACAAATTTGTTCATGGGAGCAGAATTCGGTTTTGGATTGACTCAAAGCAATGCAGTAAAATGATGGGAGCTTAACAGCCGAAGCTGGAAGTCAAAGAGGGTCTTTTTTTTGGGGGGAGGGGGGTCAACGTTTATATTGTGGATCGAGTGACTTACATTTCAAGAACGGAAAGCTGTTACTTTGAGAAGGAGGGGGGGGGGGGGGGGGGGCAAATAGGGGAAGGTTTGAGAACTAAAAACAATATCGTATATGATAATCCAGATTTATAGGCTCTGAATTAAACTAATATATGATTCGCTGATTCGGATCTACTTATTTAAAAAATTGGTGAATTTCATGTCTATCTTGAAAATAGTTTAGGTTTATTGAAAACTGAAAATAACAGAAGAATAATATGTTTTCACGTTAAATGGTTAAATCGTTAATCTTGGGTCCAAATTAGTTCGGTTTGTGTCGAGTTCATGTTCAACTAAGTAATTACATATCATTTTGTAATCGTGTTGGGTCACACTAAACAGCCAAATCGTGTCAATCTTGGTGGAAATTGTTCGTGGTGGAAATTGGTCGTGTCAGGAGAGGTTTAATCAACTCTAAATTCATTCCCCCTTTTCGCAGGAAAGGGCTCATGATAAAACGAGTAACTCAGAAGGAAACTGGAAAAAGTTGCAACGAGGAGGGAGGGAGTTTATGAGGCTAACAAGCGTGGCGAGAGGCCAATCCAATCACCTTTTGGGTAAGATGGCGTGACGTTCGCCCTCCAACGAATGAGAGCTGGATTTGAATCTCACGGGTTAACAAAGCTTTAAGCTATGAAATTTAACGGAAAGAGGTAATCAGGTCCTATTAGGGCTGTTCATGTCTTATAATATCTTATGCATAGAGACTTGGTAAGTTATACTATTGAATATTATAAGATATGAACAGCAAGAAATTAAACGTACAAATTTATGTTCATTCCACATTCCAGCATAAATTTTTCAAGGGTGATCGAGCCCTTGGTTATGGGTCCTCCATCAATTGTGAGTTACCCAAAGTTAATTTAGTAGTAAGTCGTCAATTGTGAGCAGAAAGTCCACCGTCAAATGAGAGAGCATTGGAGTATAATAATTTATACCCCAATTCAAGGTTAAACATCCTACGTTGAAATTCTTGTACAAGGTAACATAACAAGCAAACTTGACTAGTAGCGAAAGGTTCACCTTAAGATCATCAGAGGCTGAAAACCCAGGCTACAGCCAGCGTTTAGATGGGAGAGGCCCCCCTCAACTAACTTATTACTAGTTGTGCTTAATTAATAAATTAGTAACATCTTAATTATGAGACGGTCCAAAGTTGAGCAACTTCTTAGACTGAGCCTCCCAAGGCTTAACAACCACAACTGCATCAAATGTCTTGGGCACCCCATCCTGCACGGCGGCCACCTTCAGGTAGTACTTGAGCCCCGCCACCACTTGTCTTTGCGCCTCCACCACTTCTAAGAACATGAGATGCCCAGTTGGACCACCGTCATCACCAACCACCCTGCGCAGTGGACTGGGTGGCATGTCCTCCATGAGGCTCCGATTGTACTCCTCCACTGAGAACCGACCGAGGTCTTGAACCTCCTTGTTCTTCGTCACGTCCTTGATCTCCGTCCTGCCCCCAACCAGGCCCTTCCGCTGGGCATTTGCTCTTAAACTGACTAAGAAGACGAGGAGCAGCACAAAGAAAATGGTTCGTTTCTGCATTATATATGTTGAAGCTATGGCAGGATTCACACTGATTGTTTTTTAATTAGAATTGAGGATTTTCTCTGGGTTTATTTGGGGAGGGGAGGTGGGGTTAGAGGTGGTGTTTATATATATAGGAAGACGAGAAGAGAGAGAAAGCGGGGGTGAGTGTTTCAAGGCGTTGGGATGAGGAAGCTGGTGGAGTGGAGGCATGAACGGCGTGCCGCGTTTAAAAGACATGCAGGAAAAGCAAATTTATCAGAAGACTCAAAACAGAAACAATAAGAGTTTTTGGATGGTAACGCCTTGATTTCTCTGAATTTTATGGGTGTGTTTTCTGTGACCGTTCCTTTTTTTAAAAACTTCTTTTTCCAGTTGTTACTCATTGGAGTTGGCAAATTGAACACGGATTTTTTTAAAACCTAATTATTGGGGGTCCTAATTTTTAAAGGGGTACTCTATCTAATAAGGAAGACATGAGAAAGGTGAGGTATAAAGGACTCGCGCTCTTATCATCTTATGCATTTGTGGTGAATTTTCAGCCTATAAAGTGGTTAATTGAACACAAAATTTATCCGTATATAATAACGAAGATTCTACCATGATCAACTTATTTTTCAATTATTATAGTCGAAATGACAAGACCCTTGATCTTTTTTAACAAGATCTCAACTGTCCAATTAATCAGTGAAAAACGACAATGATAGCTACATGTAACTGGATGTTCTAACTCGCGGTTATGACCCCTCTCCCTCTCCTTTCTCTCCCTGTTAGTCATTCAATCCCTATCTCACGCTATCATGATTCATATTCCGCTTTCTTCCTCTATCTCTATAAGTGTAATTCCATTTAACCCCAATGCAATTCCCACTAAATGCTTCGTATTTTTCAAAATCAATTTGATACCTACTTGAGATTAATCAATTTTCTTCATTAAGTGTGTTTTGGGAGCATCTGGAAGTAAGCCTAGGCCTCATATAGAGACCGGAAACTGGGCAATGTCAAAAGAGCTGACTAGTAAATCCAGAACAACTATGAAAGAGAAATTAGAAAAATGAAGCATAATCATATGCAAGAAATGATGTTAATCGCTAATGGAATTGAATCACCCAAGACCCAAAAAAGGGCCTTGAATTAAGAAAAACCAATTTCCTATTCCATGCATTTTTAATTCTGGATGGGATTGTGAAGGGGGGAAAATATAGAACCCTCATAACTAACTTCCGCAATTAGCACCAAAAAAAAATCTCCCCCCCCCCCCCCCCCAACTTTCAGTAATGGCTTTCACCCTACCACGTGCACTATCATCTACTCAAAAATCAAAACAAAAAACAAAAACTGAATAACTTCAAGCTTGCCTACTATTTTACATGAATTAATTTGTAAATTTAATTGTGGTTGTCGGGCATTAAACTGTAGTAAAGGGAATCATGCCATTATTGATGCCCTGACATTGGACTTCAATAGCTATTACTCGCAACAATAGTGAATAACAACATTTGGAATTTTTAATCGCGAGCAGTGACACCTTGGCCGGCAGTGCTAGGGTGTGGCGCTTGAGCTTCAGTAGTTGTTACTATGGTCGACGGTGAGCGAAGGGATAGCCTGATGGGTTTTACTTAACTCTGCTTTTTTTTGAGATTAGAACGCGCAGACAAAAAAAAAGGTACTGAAGAGAGAGAAAAAAATTACCTGCATTGTAGGTAGTAGGTTATCCATTTTAATGGTCCAAAGTTATTTTCCTTAGATTTGTCAATTATCATAATTGAAAAAAGTTTCAATTATGGTAGAATTTTCAATATAATAAATAAACAAAAGAGACGGTTAGTTCTTCTCCACTAGTTTAGTAAGCAGCTAGAATTCATAAAATTTTTAAGGAGAGTAGGTTTACATTGTGCCTCAGGCCATGTTTGTATTAATGATTAGAACCGATAATAATAAGTGACAGAAATTGCTGAATTTAGAGTGATTTCAGAGATTCTTGGAGTGTGTTGTAGGTGATGACATGGGACGAAAGAACGGGTTTATCAGACGGCACGTGCATGACATCTGAGGTCCTCCTCTTCCAAGGTTCAACCTGCAAAAAAGGAACCCCGGGTTGCGAATCGGGGAACGCCTCTCTGACGGTCAAGTCAGTAAAGAGTCAAAGTCAAATGTGAACAGAGAGAGAATACAGTATGAGTCCAATGAAGAGTCAGGTTGCCAACCTCTTTCCCGAGGTGGTTAGGTGACTATTGATAGTTCCTGTGGTAAAGGGGTAAAAATAATAATCTTACCTGGATTATTCGAAATGGGCTGCCGGTTTTGCCAACAGGTCCCTAGGAAGAGTCTCAAGGGTCTCGCTAGGAGCCCATTTTTGAGAGTATGGGTCTAGCCTGTGAGGCAACCGTGATGAGCCCAGTGGGGAGATCTTATTTCCCCAATCAAGTAGTAAGACGCAGTTAGGAGCTCTGGAGAATTGTAAGAAATTATGTAAAAAAGTTGTAAATGGTAATTAAGAGCGACAGCATTAATTTAACTTAGTTTATAAGGAGGGTAAACGGTACCATACGCTAATATTTTTAAATGTCAAAACGATCGGGCTTAAAATACATCTTAAATTTGTAATACTTTATTTTTAAAAAAAGAAAAATATTTTAATGACGACACTGAAATTGAGGGCAGTTAACTTGGGAACAAGTATGATAACACGCAGATTATCCTGAAAATCTCAGGTTTCACCTGGGTTTGGTACAGTGGTACCTGATCCCCAAAAGTTAATAAACTTGCAAACTCATAGAAAAAAGCGGAAAAAAAAAAAGAAGTGATCGAGTTGACAGTGGGTGCATGGTGGCAGGCATGCAAGAGGCATAAGAATCAAGGGGATAGACAGGAAGATATGGGGGGCTGTGAGTGTGAATGCGTATTGCCATCACGTGGTACGCAAATCATGGGGATTGACGGATGGCATTTTCCATCTTTGGATCCTTTCTGCTTCTGCACTTTGCAGTTGCGCAGCTCATTAATCCCATGCACCCCCATTCTCCGCTTCCAACGTTCATATTATCTGGTGCTCTTGGGAAAAATTTTGGAAATAAAGCTAAAAGGGTTGAGAGTATATAATTCTTTTTAATCAATATAGATTTGTTCAAGTGATTTAACACTCGTTTCCTTCAAATAAGATTTCGGATTCGAGTCTTATGAATGAATAAAATCTGTGATGAAAGAGCTCTAACTTTTATTAGCAAATAGTAACTCGACTCCAATGAAATGAAGGATCCAAGATTTAAAAAAAAAAAAACCTGTTTAAGTTCATATTATCGTCTGAGTCATAACTAGCTATGTTTAGTAAATTTGAATGGTATTGACTAGTGTCATACGGTGTGAATAAAATTGAATAACGTATGATGGTCTCCATATAGTGATGATATATATCTTATTGTAAGACATTTTTAGATATCTTGTTGTAAGACACTTTATGATTTAAAATTATTAAATTTTAATAATTATATTTAATTATAAATTGCTATGCCTCAAATATCTATCGGCTATACTGATATGTATAAAATTATACTCTAATTGAGTCAACCCTATCAATAAACACATATAATATACTTAATTTTAGAAATGTGAAAAATTATGAATTCATAATTTATAATTTCTATATTCTCACTATTCAATCATATCATTTTTTTAAATTAAAATATAATTATATAATTTTTAAGTCAAGATAAAATACTTTAGGAGTTTCTTGTAGCTATATATTTATTATTGTGCTTCTTCATATTTGAAACTCTATTATCATAGTTGAACTATATGGTTTACATGTTGATGATAAATTGACAATAATGGCAGATGGTCAATACATCTGTATTTTTTTAATTAAAAAAACCAAATGTTTATAGGGGAGGGGAGATGAGATGGCCATTGATTTTACTGTTGTAGCTTAGGACCTCTACTTACCTTCTTAATTTTTACAAAATGAAACGATAGCAAAAGCATATCGCACGATTCTAGTATCATGAAAATATCTAATGGAATTATATTGGCATTCTGGAGACTCTTAATTAAATAAAATCAGAAAGTCTAACCATACTTCCATCTGGAACATTATCTTTCATTGCTGTCAATTATAACACTTTCTCCAAGTCACTTGCTTTTGCTGTAAGATTGCAAAATATTGATTCGCTATAATTGTGAATTTTTTACTGCCAGTTTTAGTTGACTACTAAATTATTCCTCTTGCAATGTAAGAGTTGGATTATACGATATACCAAAGTACTAACAATGTTTTCATTGTTAAGATTTATTTTAGTAGTTAAACATTTTTGGTACCTATTGATTTATTTTTAGGTTTATGTATGCACTATTTTTCCTTATGTTAGTAAACGCTTATTAGTGATATTTCTAAATAATTGATTACTGAGAAGATGAAAAGTCTTGCGAAGTGCCAAAAATAAAATTCAAAAAACAAAAAGCCATAGTGCGCATGCCAAAAATAAAATGAACTAAATGTTGTCAACATCCTATCCAATAGAGTTTTAAGACTTGACAAAAGCAGAAGAAGTCATTCAATTTTAGATATAGTTATATGCAAATAGACATATACAAAGAGACAGATAGAAATAGACCAATTTCTCCCATGTAGCTGGTTGGATTTTAAGCTCCATCAAAAAACTATGTGAGGTTCTATTGTCATATAACCTTGCAAAATACCAAAGAGCACTTGGCTGAATGGTCAAGTGTTGTCTCTCACACGCTCTCACCCGGACTCGACTCGGGGGAGACACATATGTTGTACTTTATGCGCGGCTGTGTGGTTGGACTTGTTGATTTGGACTTTTTGGTATCCAAAGTAGTTTCTCCCTTTTCTGATCCGTTGTGACCCCTTGGTGACCTTTGAGATAGGGGTCTAATATGTTGAGCATGTTTACCCTATATATATATATATATATATATATATATATATATATATATATATATATATATAACCGCGCAAAATATGTATATCCATTCACTTATGATGACAAATGTATGACTTAACATTTCTACACTCCAATTTTGAGTTAATCAAGAATTTATGCAAATCGATAATTCTCATCACTGCTTGAAATTAAAATCCTGCATTGTGACCTCTGGTTTGATATTTGCGTGATGAAAATCATCTTTATTTTAGCGAAATCATATCGATCATAGGACAACTAAGAAGATTATAACACCTCATCAATTAACCCGATTCCTTCATGAAACAAAACACAAAATTGAATTTGGATGGTTGCAGTTTTCCTAGGAGGAGAGTTACTAGCCAGGCACCTAGTGTGCCTTGAATCCATGATCTTTTGATACCCTACGTCCTTAGCCTATGGGGCAACAGCTTACTCTTCCCAGCCCAAAGAGCTTGGATTTTTGGGGGGGGGGGGGAGGGGGTGGTGTTGCGGGATGCATAAGAGATGTGGTATATAAGGTTCAACAACAAGGGGCACATCCCAATCAAAACTAAAAAATATAGTGTTGTTTTTGTTGTCTTTGAACCTCTTGTCTAAACAGTTTTACTAGAGTGAAGTTACCATTGACTTATAAAATAATAGAACTCTTCTATCACAAATTTCTTATGTTCACAATACTGGAAATCTAAGACTTTACTTATGCGGAACAAATGTCAAGTTATTTGAATTAACTTATATTAATAAAAATATATAATATGGCTTATACAATGTGTTAGTTATTTCAACTAGCTAATACTCACTTAGATATTACTTAATCACTTTTAGCATGATAATCAAGTTCTTGGTCTATTGTAGTACCAAGTTATCACTTTTTTTTTTCTTTTCATAATGGCATTAAGTTATTTTTCTTTTTTTTATAGTAGCACTGCAGTAAATAAACTAAATACCTTTGTAGCCAGTTATACTCGAAATGTTGATTTATTTTCTAGGACTTACAAGGCTAGATTTAATGTACACGAATTTCTAGCCTACCACATAACCAGGGACGGAGTCAGGATTCAAAGCAGGGGGGCGAGATTAATAATATACATACTATAAACTTTAATAGTTTTAAAAATAAAGTGCGTAGCTAATATATTCAAGAAAGTTGTAATCGACAAGATCTCATATTTTAAAAGTAAAGCATGATATCGTCGTTTGACAGACTTTTAAAAAATCAATCTCAAAATAAGTGCAACAACAACAACAGAAGAAAAGGGCACTCGCAAAAATTCAGAAGGAAAATATGTAAAAAGCAACATGAAGAGTTGAACCCACAACTTTCCACACTAAGCAATAAACAACCAACCACTTTGCTATGCACATCTTTGTGAGGTATTTAGGAACTCATTAATTTATATCTAGTTGTTTACATCAGAATATCACACATTTAATTTTTTTCCCTCAAAAAACTGGGGGGTCAATTGACCCCCATATCCCTTCATGGCTCCGTCCATGCATATAACGAAGGTGTTTTTCCATTTTCATATCATTTATTTGAAGATTGGAGTTCTTCAGTTGAGAATTAGAGTGGTAAGTATATAGGGAATGAATAAATATGAGTTTTATTCACTTTTTTTTGGTTGCATTTTCTTCTTTTCTATCTAGTTATTTAACATCTACCTCCCCAAAAAATAAAAATAAAACTAAGCATAACTAGTTGCACAAATAGTTGTCTTTTGGTGTCACTGTAAATCCAAATTAAGAACATAGTGCTATTATTAATTCCATCATTAAAAATTAAAAAAAAAAGAAGTGATATGATAACTTAAATGCCACAAACGAGTAAGAACTCCATGATAATCGCAACGAGTCTCTTCGATTTGATATCATGTTTTTCAGCAGTAAATCATGGACCCTGTGCTAGGCCGTGCACCACTTCAACGATAAATTTTTCTTTTGTGTTCGCTCTTTTTCTTCTTCTTTACATTTTTCACTTTTCAATTAGTATATCATGGAGCCAAGTCCACAGTACAACGTGGACCACTAGGCCGTGCGGTGTGAAACTTCAGGGACCGACGCTTTTTTTCCTTTTTCTTTTTTTTCTTTTTTCTTCCTTTTTTTAAAAATAGTTTTCAAGATTAACTTTTTTTGGAAGTGAAAATCATACAATTGACAATTAGAGAAATAATGTTTATCACTAAACCTTATAAATATTTATTAATGATATAAAAATGTTCATTAATTATTAAATAGAAATTAGTAGTGATATACTCTCAGCAACATAAGAGCACTCCCAATGGGAGTTTCAGTTTGTGGAACTCTGGCATGCCATGTCAGCATGAGTTCCACAGTTCTGGAACTTGCATTCCTTCATTTTCCCAACCAATGGAACTCATTTCAGCATAAATGATTTAATATTTGTTGATGGAGCCCACAACTAAGCATAATTTATTTGATTTATGTTATCAAATTTATTTTTGCATATTGGGTTTTGTATAAGGTAAAAATAAATTTAATTTCCCGGATGAAAAAATATTTAATATATGTTTCCGGAAAATATATTAATTTATTTTGAAGTATCTAAAAATTGATGAGTTAAAGTTGTAGTGCTTAAACGATTGAAAGTAAACGGAATACAACGTACAATTAATACAAACACAAATTTGATGATTGACATCGAAGAAAGTTACAACCCGAGTTTTCGATAATTAAAACACTCAATTAGATGATGAAGAAAACATACAATACAAGTGAATGACGAATAACCCATAATAGCTATGGTTGTGAGCTTTGTCGCGTCCTATGCCGATTCCATATTTCTTCGATAAGGTCTGATTGGAGACGTGCATGTAGTCCTGGGTCATGAACTTGGGCTACTCGACGGAGGTAGGCAACGTAGCACGGATGATGGCCCTGTTGGACATTTGGTTGCGGGGTGTTGCCCTCAACATCATCGTAGTCGAAAGTAAGGTCATATGAATCTCGTTCGTCCTCGACGATCATGTTATGGAGTATAACACATGCCTTCATTATCATACCCAACTCACCTTTGTCCATGTTTCGAGCGGGACCGCGAATGATAGCGAACCGTGCCTGTAAAACCCCAAATGCTCTTTCCACATCCTTCCTAACAGACTCCTGACGTTCGGCGAACAATCTTGCCTTGGGTCCTTGGGGAAGAGGGATTGTTTTCACGAATGTTGCCCATCTTGGATAAATACCATCGGACAAGAAGTACCCAATATTGTACTCATGACCGTTGATGACGTACTCACATTTTGGAGCCCAACCCTCATACAGCTCTTGGAAAACATCTGATCGGTGAAGAACATTTAAGTCGTTGAGACTACCCGGGCATCCGAAGAAGGCGTGCCATATCCAGAGGTCATATGAAGCAACGGCTTCAAGAATCAAGGTGGGGACTCTGTAGATCCCTTTCGCGAACATTCCTTTCCAAGCCGATGGGCAGTTCTTCCATTCCCAATGCATACAATCTATACTCCCTAACATACCGGGGAAATCACGTGCCTCTGCAACTTGCAACAGTCGATCAACATCAGCTTGTGTTGGTTTCCTCAAATACTCGTCCTCAAACACTTGAATGACACCGGCAGCGAAGTTTTTCATGCACTCCATAGCCGTGCTTCCTCCAATCTTCAAGTACTCATCGACACAATCTGCCGCTACCCCGTAGGCGAGCATACGCATCGCTGCGGTGCACTTGGTGAGCGGCGACAATCCACGCCTACCAATAGCATCGTACCTCAACTGAAAGTACTCAAATCGACTACTAAGGGCGTCAACAATGCGGAGGAACAGGTGTTTCCGCATCCGAAATCTACGCCGAAAGTGGGTTTCGTTGTAGATGGAATTATCTGCAAAGTAGTCTTTGTGGAGGCGATCGTGTGCATCTTCTCAATCCCTTCGAATGAATCTTTTCTTTTTTCTTGGGCGTCGGGATGCCGAAGCTTGTCCCTCTTGTGTAAGTTTTAGAGCTAACTGCAATGACTCCACGTGAGATTGATTGTCCAAAATGGTGTCAAGTATCGATGAGTCATCACTAGAAGAGGATGACTCCAGTATGAATTTAAGACTATCTATTAATTCTGTGGAAGATGAAGAAGATGAGTCACTCATTTTGTTGTACCTGTGACACGAATATCCAACTGTTACTGAAATTCACGAATGAATACAGCAAATGAAGAGAGCATCATAGTTGAAAGTGAAACATTAAAATAGAACTCAGTAAATGAAATTGAACATCTTAGCTACAATCCAACACAATAAATATGCAACATTGTGATGTGAAATTCCAAATGAACACATTAAAATAAAATTAGACATTTCATTGCACAACAGAAATCAGTTCAATGACAACAGACACTTTCGAAAAGAAAGAACAACAACAGTACACGGTAAAGAAGATAACATTCGTCACACATCGGTGTCAACCTAAAGAAGGACTAGCATTAGACGAAGATGATGTTTGACGATATCGGCTCCTAATTTCTTCCTGAAGTGGACCATATCGCGCTTGATCCTCCGGACACATCTTAGCAATGTCCATTCTCAATATCTTGTCCTCATACTTCATTCGTTGGAGGTACTGATGAGAGTCTATTAGATCAACTGCTCTCTTAGCTGCTTCTACTTTCACCTTAGCGGCCTCCGCCTTCTTCTCTTGGGCGAGGACATATCTCTCCCACATGACGCTGTTCTTCACATTTGTTGTGCCCATGGTGGATAGCTCCTTCGTGACAACATCAACCGCCAAGTCCTGCGCTCTCTCCTTCGCCTTTTTTTTGGCGGCTTTCCTTCCAATGGGTCGGACTAGTCCACCAACTTCCTCTGTTGGTGTACCTTCACTAGAAGGAGTTGTTGGGGTGTCAGGGGTGCTGGGTGAGCCGGATGTCTCACTCTCAGAGTACCCACCCACCTCATTGATCCTCAAGCGTTTAGTGGCCACATCTGCAGATTGATCGCAATTGACCTCCCATTTCGGTTGGTCCTTCAATAGCACCCACCAATGCATAAGGTCGAACGGTTTGCCAACCATATCGACATACAGATCTTGGGCTTTCTGCATAATATCATCCTCATTCGCCCCACTTGGGTTCGCCCGATAAGCCTGGCCCACACAGGCGGTCCACTTCGACACAAGTGGAGCTGCTCGATTCCAACGGGCGTTGCAAACTTTCGCTGATCGCTTCGCAGCTCCATGGGGAGCGTGCTGGTTGTAGGCGTTGGCGATCTTTGTCCAGAACCCCGATTTCTTCTGGTCAGCCCCAATAAGGGGGTTAGTGCTCACATTGATCCATGATGTCACCAAGCGACGATCTTCTTCCAATGTCCACTTGGAAGTCACGCCCACACCCTCATTGTGGGTGGGGTGGGGTGGAGGACCGGGTGTTGATGACGTCGTATTACTAGGTGGGGGTAGCTGATAAGGAGGAGGCATTGAACCATAGTTGAAATTTGGAATTGCGGGGACATGTTGGCCTTGGAGGGGAAAGTTTGGTGGTGGTTGAGGGTATTGCATATGTGGGTATTGTTGAGGGTATTGTGGATGATATTGCCAATTAGGAGGATTTTGGACAATATTCATGTTGTTCACGACATCCCGTTGTGAATTATCTCCAGTGAGTAAGTTCATGAAAGATTGTGGGTGATTGGGTTCCATTTTACAGCCAACACCTACCAATTTATGGAAACAAAACGCACACTTAATGTGTGACATATTTTACAGAACATCATAAAATATTTTAAATTCTAAATTGTAAATATTTCAAGTTTAATTTCTGAACATGCTCACTTTTACACAGTTCTACTCAGACACATAATTTCTACCATATTTTGAAAACTAACAACCCATATACATTTATAAACATTTGAATCGTAATTTGCATACATGCACACTTTTACTAACAACCCATATACATTTATCCTAAATTCTAATTTGCTCACATTTCATCTCTACTACTAGCACATGCTTACTTGTTTTGGCATGCTTAACCAACCAATTTTTGTTCCTTTATTTAAGAATAACACATTCAGTTTCTAACATATTGTGCACAACAACAAAATTAATTTCCAAATTCAAGCAATTAATAAATTGTAACGAACAAATATTTGAATTATAAATGAATATTCAAGTTCTTCATATTCTTGCATATTATCACCTTACCAATTTTTTTTTGGGGGGGTTTCAAAAACCACCATTTACACACTTATTTTGTACCATATTGTCAACAACAACAAAAATTATTAAACTTTGCAATTACGCAATTAAATTCCAACTAACACATATTTAACTTCCAACATATTTTTCAAAACAACAAACAAAAATACTAACAATTTTAACATAACAATAACAACAACTTTAAACTACTTACAAATGCCTTCACTTCACAGTTGTGTTCAATTTAATGAAAAATTCCAGAATATGTCTACAAAATCCAACAAACAAAATATATTAGTTACAATATGAAACAAAAATTATTTACACAAAATTAAAACAAATTACATAATAAACATTACTACTTACCAAAACTTCAAAATTTTCAAAATGTAATAAAACTCAAAATTACAACAACAATTTCAGATTGAGATTTGAGAGAGAGAGTGTGAGAAAGGTAGATATAATTTTCACAATTTTGGAAATTTAGGGAGGAATTTATAGATGAAAAATTGAACCAAAAAAAAAAAAAAAGGCCAAAGTAGCCGTTGGACTGCTCCAGCCAGGTCCAACGGCTACTTCCCAGCCCGCCTCCCAAGGCCCAGCAGCCCGTGCATTCATTTTTCTTTTTTTTTTCCCACCAAAACGCAGCATCTCACGTCCAGGCTCCATCAAAACGGCGCGTTTCACTTCGCTAAACGCCAAAAAAAATTACCACGCGGGGCAGCATGCCTGGCCGGTCTGCCACGCGTGTGCCTGCCCTGTGTCGCCCGCTGCCAACTGTCCCAGGAAACGCGTGTGACACGCGGGCCCCACCCATGACCCGCGTGCCACTGCGCTGGTACTGCTCTAATAACAACCTTCGCGATCGGCAACTAAACACCAAACGTTAAAATGTCATAAATATTAAAAAAATATTCATTGTTATGTCTAGTAAATGTTCATTCTAGAACAACTTTGAAATTATATATAACCTCAGGATAGGCAAACAAAACACCAAATGTTAAATTAAATGTGAAAATTTTTCAAAATGTTCAGCACTATGGCGAGTAAATATTCTTGGAGCAATGTTAATCCGCTCACAAATGTTCTTCATCTAGGGGTGTTCAAAAATATCTGTAACCAATAACCAGAACCGAAAACCCGCTATCTGATCCGAAATCATGGGTACCCGAATTCAAATATATATTTGAAAATTTTGGTTCAGATACTCGAACCGATATTTTTTTCGGGTTATTGGTTCGGGTACGGCTCGGGCATTTTGAGGATTCGAGTACCTCAAAACCCAAAAAAAAATTTTAAACTTTTTCGAAACGTTTTTGGTATTATCCATCCCCTAAATACTTTGTAAGTCAAATATTCCCAAACTCGAAGAAGATAAGTACCTTGACTTCACTGCATTATTTTGTTTGACTGGGTTGGGCATGGATTTTTTTTTTTGGGGGGGGGTGTGAAAGAGGGGCAGAAGCCCCTAATTAAATTTATTCAATGCGAATAAAACGAGGCCAAGAAACCATGGATACATCTTCAAATAACAAAGGAAGGACAGAATTGGCGGGAGAATCAAATATTACAAAAGGGGTATTTTGCTCGATCCCTAGCTAGGTTTGCAAAATGATTAGCAACTCTGTTTGCTTCCCGGTAGCAATGTTCAAACTTGACCTCCCATTCTTCATTGTAGATTAGTTCTTGACATTCCTTAATGATGAAATAAAGAGGTTGGTTACGTTGACAAGGTACTTGAAGTTTCCGTAAGGTGATTTGGGAGTCCATATGTACTTCCACTCTTGTGAACCCAAGCTCCTTGACAGTGCATAAGCCCTTTAGCAATGTCAGAATTTCAGCTTTGACCAAAGTGCACCACCCCAGATTACAAGCAAAAGCACTGATCCAGTGACCATATTGATCTCGAAACACACCTCCACCCCCCGCAGTGCCAGGATTACCCTTCGATGCTCCGTCAATGTTTAATTTGATCCAATTACACTTGGTCTTGGATATTATGTAATAAGCATATGCCTTATGGAGGCGTGGACTAATTGAAAGGTGAATGGTGGTCAGATATCGAGTGATACTTCCATATTATGTAATAATTTCAAGTGTAACTTGGCGCAGTCTGACAACGTTTTATAGCATAAATAGAAATAATTATCATAAGAATACAACAACAGTATTTGGTAAAGTACGAAAAAAGATTTTAGAAAAAAATGGATCATTAGGTAACCGAAAACCCAAACCGAAATTTTCAGGTATCCGAATTTCGATTACCCAAATGTTTCAGTTCGGGAATATGGTTCACTGTTTTACCGATCCAAAATTTCGGGTGCCCGAACCAAAATCTCTTTTGGTTCGAATACCCGAACCATGCACACCACTATATTCATAAACTATTAATTAGCAAAAATAATAATGAGAAACAAATGTCAAAATATGTAATGCAAATTCCGAAACATGTTCATCGTACCTAGTAAATGTTTATTGGACTTATTAATATGCGGCAAGCGGCATTGCAATATGAATCCAGGACTGTAATAAAATTTTCCCTTATTCTTGATTATTCCGAAGTTCTTGGAGCATCAATAATCAAGATACAATTCATACAGAAAATAGAGAAACAAATTAACACTTTGGTACCTCCAGTTTTAGTGCATGAATTGTTTGGTCTAGGTTTTAAAAAAGTGAACGTTTTGGTCTCTTCAGGTTTGGGGAAAATGACTTTCTGGTCCTTTTAGTATTATTTTGGCTTAAACTTTTAGAACTTCTCAACTTTGGCTCAAATGGAGCGTTTTTTGTAATTTTTCTATTTTTAATGGTCTTTTTAAGAAATATGCTTGTTTTAAATAATTTAACTTCCTATAATAACTTTAGTAGTACTAATTATCACGATATACTACTTATATCATAAATATTATATTTTTAGTGATTATACGCCGACAATGCTTAGCAAAATAATAAAGCTTAATTAGATAGTTTTGACCAATACCTGAACTTAGTCGGCACTGGACTCTGGCGTTCCTCTGGCTTTCAGTTTACAGAGATTGCTAATCTTAACCACACCTTCCTTAAATTAGGCACAACACATATCTGTTTCGTTTTCTATCTCAGACCGTAGTCAGTAATCAAGTTTTATATCTTAAAGGATAGTGAGACTTTAATCAAAAAATTATAATATTTAAGACATAAGGTTCGATTGAGTAACATTCCCTACTGGTAAATTTATTTTATTGAATGCTTGAAAGTGAAAATATTACAATGGAAAGATTGAAGAGGAACTTAAAATACTTGCTCATAGAGAAATGGAGAATCCTAACTTCTCTTTTGCTCAAGTATGCTCAAATGACTATGTCCCTTCTCACTATTCAGCCTCTCCTTTTATAGAAGAGATGAACTACACGGGATGTCCTAATGACTACAGTACACATTGATGTTTTCACATAATTATAGCTATTCTTACATGATTACAGTAGATAATATTATTTTACTAATCTAACAATGGACAACATAGTACAATAATGGAGCAATCACTTTTCAGAGTCTTTAGTGCTGACAAAACTAGTCATCCATATTGAGATTCTGTATACCTTCACTTCTAATAATATCTTTCAATCCATCATTATCTAGATAATCATTAAGATCTTTATCAAGTTGAAGTTGCTCTAGATCCCATTTTTCAAATAATTCATAAAGATCTTTCTTTCCTTTTTTCGATAAGAATTTTTCAGCTCCAACATCAAAGAGATAATCAAAGACGTCCTCTAAAGAAACTCCTTCTACCTTCATATATTTGCTAAACTCATTATGATAAGCGAAAGTAGTATTTTCATAATGCATTAGTATTCTTCCTTGTTGAATTAATGCCCACGTCTGATGATAAATGTTGTAAAAATCGATGGCTCTTACTAAAGTAGGTTCACTAACTAACTCTTGTCATTCTACAAAACCATACTTGTCGTCGATCATTGAGATCGTCTAAATCAACTATTTGAACAAGATAATAGGCTGGTTTGGCTTTTCCATTTTTATACTCAATTAGTGCACAATGTACTTCTACATATAGGCATCTATTATATGGAATTTTTGTTAGACCATCAGGAGAGGTAAGAATCCAATGAAACATTCTAAACACGCATTGTTAAAATTCAGTTAGTCTTGAGAAAAAGGGGTACTTTGGACATGGGATTTTCATGAGGTAAACCACTATTCCATATTTCTATGCTTTCACGACGGGGTCATTTAGAGAGATTGAATTTGCTGGAAAACTAATACCATTAACTCCAAATCCACTGGGAAAGTAGATTGTAGTACCCCATGGTTCCCACATATCACAGGAATTAAATTATGGTAATAGTCTGCATACCACTCATTGAACCATTTTTCTTGGACATGAGAACTTATTTTTTCTTGGATATCATAAGGACATCTTAGATAATTAGTTTGTAACTCTAGAAGTGAAAATCTTTTGGCTATTAGGTAGACAGAAGATAGCATACCAAAATGTGATCTACTTTTTATATGAAATTTCAAAATATCTATAAGAATTTTACTAGAAGGAGAAACCCGTTCTAGTAGTAATGAGATTTCATTGTGAATTTTCTTATTTTCCGGCTGGTATTTTGCTCTAATGATCACCATTGGCGAGTTCACGAGTTAAACTATCTGCCAGAGAATTCTTCGATCCCTGTATATGTTTAATAGAGAATGAAAACTAGTTAAGTCATAATTGCCAATGTAGGAGTCGCCCTTGCGCTTGCATATTTGATAAATTCTTTTTCATAAAACCAAGTATTCCTTTGTAATAAGTTTGAATAAGAAAAGATTTTGGGGCTAAAAAGATTAAGAACTTTTCAATCCCCTTATGACTACAAGGATTTCGCTTTTCATCGTGGGATAGTTGCATTCTGCTTTATTAAAACTTCTACTGAAATATTTGCAGAGTTTTTCTCTGCACTCCAGTGTTCATTGCTAGCATATGTCTCAAGAATTAAATCATCTCCTTCATTAAGCAAATAAAGAATTGGAAGATTTTTACACATCTTTTGAAGTTTTGAACAATCTTTGAATCACTAGGGGTCTATGTCCAATTTATTTCTTTTTTGAGTTTCTGCTACAATGGTTTTCTCAATTTAGCTAAATCTTTAATGAAATCTAAAGTATAGGCAAGACATCCAAAAACTTTTATAATTGCTTCCTATCTTCAAATTTTTTAGGAAAAGTTTCTATTTTTTCTAGAATATGCTTTGTAGGATGATTTATCCAACTTTTATTTCCAGACCTGAGAACTCGATTTCTTGTTCAGTATAAATGCATTTGTTCTTATCAAGGATAATATCATGATCAATGCACCTTTGGGTAACAACTAAGACATTATCTTTGTATTGTTCTATGATCTTGGAAAAAATAATCAATTAAAGAAATGCTTTCTTCATCTATTTTAATTTGCCAATATCTGCTTTTGCAATCCATTTTTGAGAACCAAGTGGCTCCTTGAATTCTATTGAAAATAACTGTTTTGTTAGAAATATAATAACCATCAAAGACAGTATTATCATTAACCTTTTTGTAATTGATTACCATTCTTGCTTTTTTTCTTTTTTCTTCATCATATTTTTTACCATGAAAACGGGATTGGTGTGGCAACTTCTGCTATTTTTGATTAATCCTATAACTAGAAGTTATTTGATTTGTTTATCAAATTGCTAGATATCCTGATGTGCATACATCATTTGTTTAACTCGACTAATAATGTTGAGATTCAACAAAGTGATTTTTGCAAATGTTTTATCTTTACCTCGAAATTTAGTGGATTATTAGAATAGAGTACTTTGCATAATTTCTCTTGTTGTTCAATAATATGCTCTTTAATAGATAACTCATGTATAAGATTGTTAGTGCTATCTCACATTGTACAAGCATTACCTTCTCACCATTATGGTTGCGTGTAAATTCAATTTTCTGATGAGTGTAAGTCTCACTTAATTTATCAATGGAACTGAGTGACCATTTATTGTGAATATTATTTGATTTATGATCTGTGTACATAGAGAATACAGCCTTTGAAAGTTATTTTCAATAATCATATCATGAGAGGGTTTATCAGTAGCCCATAGAACCGGTATAATGCATTGGACTCTTCCTACTTCTATTGTTAACCCTTCTATGGCCTCTTTGTCGTTCATTATGCTATTGTCAACTATCCTTATGTGTAAAGGATTCTTAACTTTCTGGAAATAAAGACCGTTTTCCAAAACAGACAGAACATTCACTGTATATATATAAGCACACAATTCATATTTATTACAACAACAACAACAACAACTCCCAGTGTGGGTCCCGCTTTCGCGGGGTCCCGCTTTCCAAATGTAGGCAATCTTACCTCTACCGGCATTCCTACCCGTAGAGAGGCTGATTCCAAGAGACCCACGAAAAGAGTTTTGCGAAAATATTTAACTGAAGAAAGATATTGCGAAAACATTTTATAGAAGAAAGATTCTATAGCATGGAATGCCCGAGATAAATAAAAGATAAATACGAGGTTGGTTGCTAAAGCTATGAAATAAAAGGACAATATAGTAGAAGAAGGCAATATACCTGAACAACCAGCGGTAAGCAGACGAGAACTCTCCTCGGAATACAGTACAACCTGCATACAAACACCACATACGAGAAAAATCTCTACCAGCACTAAGCCACAGCAACCAAAAGAAAATTACGGGGTCGACTCTCAGCGATCTACGGTCTTAATCCTATTCCGTCACAACTTCCTATCCTGAACCATGTCCTCCGTCAAACCGACAACTTTCAAGTCCTCTCTAATCACCTCGTCTAAACTTTTCTTTGGTCATCCCCTTCCTCTTCTACCTTCGGGGATGTTGATCCTCTCACATCTCCTCACTGGAGCATCCACACTCCTCTTTTTCACATGACCAAACCATCGGAGTCTTGTTTCTCTCATCTCATCTCCGATAGGGGCTACTTTAACTAAGTCTCTGATAACTCCATTTCTAATTCTGTCTATCCTCGTATAACCACACATCCACCTTATCATCCTCATCTCTGCTACCGTCAACCTTTGAACTTGCGTCTTTTTTAGGGGCCAACATTCTGATCCATAAAGAACTGCCGGTCTAACTACCATGTAATAGACTTTTCCTTTCAATCCAAGAGGCACCCTCTTATCACACAGCACACCTAAGTTATACGTCCATTTTTGCCAGCCTACTTTAATTCGCTGGTTAATATCTTCATCAATATCCCCATTCTGCTGAATGATCGAGCCTAGATGCTTAAACTTATCGACCTTAGCTATCGGCCTCCCATCCAGGGTGACTTCTCCCCCCGCATCTACCATTCTATTGAAATAACAATGAAGATACTCCGTCTTCGATCTACTCACTCTAAAACCTCTAGATTCCAGAGTGTGCCTCCAGCGCTCCAACTTGTCATTAACTCCTTGACTGGTCTCATCAATGAGAACAATGTTATTTGCAAAAAGCATACTCCAATTCATATTTATTATATCCCTTTAAACATACATTTATTGGGATATAGATGCTATTAGAATTTGTATTCGTAACTTCATTACATATCTCCATAATCATATTTTTGAATAATTCATCTTCATATATTGGTTCACTAACCGTTCTTGTTTTGTACCCAATGACTTTTCTATCTAAACTTATACTTCGGCCTATACTGTGTCTTATAGGTTCAAAACTCATTTTACTCATCTCATTGGTCGTATTAATTGTATCATCTTTTTTAAACTCTTCTTTAGTTGATGAAGACCCTTCGCCCTATTCTGATCTTGTACTCATGTTTCTTAATAATTAGGTTTTAATGGTAATTTTACCGTTCTCATCAATTTTTATCGCATGTTTCTTATTGATTTTTGTAGGATTGACAAAGCTAGATATCCATGAATGATCAATCTTTATCTCCTGCAGATGAGATTTAATCCTCTAGATCTTTTGTATAGGGGTTGGACTTTCAGATTTTTCTACGTCTATCATTGTTACTTTAGTCTTTTGATCTATACTATTATCTCATTTGTATATTATTTTTCAAATATCCTCAGTGGGTATCTTTCTCTTTTCATGTCCATCTCAACTGTTTTATCTTAATAGATAAGAAATTTTTAGCAAATTCATCTTTTAGACTCACATAATATCTAGGTCATCAATTAAGTCCTATTGATCCATTACATACATTAGTCTTAATCCACGTGATAATTTGATTATTAAATTTGGTATGCTTGATATCACAGAGCAAACCATAAAAGTCAATATCTTTGCCTTAATATTGTAATGGAGTAATTTGCACTTGTATACTTCCAATATGGATATACCTGCACTTTCTATCTTTGTTATGCCTAAGGATGTTTTTCCAATTAATGAGATTAACCTCTCGTAAATCATACTTACGTTCTTTTGTTTTTGAATCTCTTTCTATTATTTTGCATATATACTTACTCTTTGATTGAAAGATTGATTTTTTTATAGATCATGTCTTTCTGAATTATGGGAAGGGCTCAATCTCCTTTGACTTCTTCATTCGTATTGTCTACAACAAACTCTTCTCCTTGACAATCACCAAGATTAATTGAGCTACTTTTCATCATATGACTGGTTTTCTCATAATCACTTTCTTTATATTCATCTTCTAGTATAATTTCAACAATTTATTTGTTGTTATTTAGGATTAGGTCTAGTGTCTCTTTTTCACTGAGCTCAAAGTAATTTAGGCTACCTAGAGTTTCAAAAAGCTTGTTATTATTCCTGTTTTTGCATTCATTTGCAAAATGACCTACTTCTCCACATGCCCAACATTTGTAATTATTTTTTCCGATAGGACAATAAGCGACTTTTCTAAAAAATCTTCGTTTTTTAGGGCTTGATTTGTTATAATATTTTCTTTTATAGTTCGCTTCCCTTTGTCTGTTAAACCTCTTTTCTTATAAAATTTTCTTTTTCTTCTACTTTCAAGTTCTTTTCCCCATTGGTGAGGAGAATCCCAACAAGCTAGAAACTGTTTTTTAATTTTCTTTTGCTGTTAGAGATCAAAACATTGATCATTGACCCCTTTTATTAAATAAGACATTCTTAAACAAAGGGTATCAATGACATATGCTTTGCCAAGCATGGTGATGTATTTTTCATTAGCAATTTGCCACAGAACATGCCAAGATTAGTTTCATTATGTCCAATTTTATAATAATATTGATTAAGTTTAGCAATATAGTTTTCCAAATACCTCGTATGCCACAACTCTATATTATTAATCTTTCTTTATCATTCTCTACCTTTTTCTTCAGAATTAGCACCGACAAATTCAGTTTCGATTTCCTTACATAAATTTTTGAGCATTGCAAATGATGTTTCAGTCATTCTTAATGAATTTTTACCATCTTCATTTAATGGATCATACCAATTGGTTATAGTGTCAAAAAAACTATGCTCGATATAATTTAAGAAATTTGCAGCAGTCCATACAACAACAACAACTCCCAGTGTGGGTCCTGCTTTCGCGGAGTCTAGGGAGATCCAGCTGTAGGCAATCTTACCTCTACCGGTATTGCTACCCGTAGAGAGGCTGATTCTAAGAGACTCACGAGAAGAGCTTTGTGGAAATATTTTATATAAGAAAGCTTTTGCGAAAACATTTACTAGGAAAACATTTTATGGAAGAAAGATTCTATAGCAAGGGATGCCCGAGAAAAATAAAAGATACATACAAGCTCAGTTGCTGAAGCTATGGAGGAAGGCCATTTACCTGATCGTCCATGGTAAGCAAATGAGAACTCTTCTCAGAAGACAGTATAATCTGCATACAAACATCACATACCCCAAAAAAAAAACAAACTACTAAGCCAACGCAACCAGAAGAAAACTATAGGGTTGACTTTCCACAATCTACGGTCTTAATCCTAACCCACCACAGCTTCCTATTCTGAGCCATGTCCTCTGTCAATCCGGCCACTTTCAAGTCCTCTCTAATCACCTCGTCCAGGCTCTTCTTTGGTCTTCCCCTTCCTCTTCTGCCTTTTGGGATGTTGATCCTCTCGCATCTCCTCACTGGAGCATCCACACTCCTTCTCTTCACATGGCTAAACCATCGGAGCCGAGATTCTCTCATCTTATCGCCGATAGGAGCTACTTTAACTAAGACCCTGATAACTCCATTCCTAATTCTATCTATCCTCGTGTAACCACACATCCACCGTAACATCCTCATCTCTACTACCGTTAGTCTTTGAACTTGCGTCTTTTTGAGAGGCCAACATTCCGAACCATAAAGAACGGCCGGTCTAACTACCATGCGATAGACTTTGCCTTTCAATCCAAGTGGCACCCTCTTATCACACGGCACACCTGAGGAAGACTTCCATTTTTGCCAGCCAACTTTCATTCGATGGTTTGTATCTTCGTCAATATCCCCATTCTGCTGAATGACCGAGCCTAGATACTTAAACTTATCGACCTTAGGTATCAGCCTCCCATCTAGGGTGACTTCTCCTCTCGCATCTACCCTTCCACTGAAACAACAATGAAGGTATTCCGTCTTCGATCTACTCACTCTAAAACCGCTAGATTCTAGAGAGTGCCTCCAATGCTCCAACTTGTCATTAACTCCTTGTCTGGTCTCATCAATAAGAACAATGTCATCTGCAAAAAGCATACTCTAAGGCAACTCATCCCGAATCCCTCTCGTAAGTTCGTCCATAACTAGAGTCAAAAGAAAAGGGCTGAAGGCAGAACCCTGATGCAGGCCCATACCAATGAAGAAGTCATTAGTGACTCCTCCTGGCGTCCTAACACTCGTCCTACCTCCCGCATACATATCCTTAATGACTCGGATGTACCAGGGTAGCACTCCTTTCTTCTCCAGGCATCTCCATAAAACTTCACACGGGACTCTATCATAAACTTTCTCCAGGTCAATGAACACCATGTGGAGATCCACTTTTCCATCTCTACACAAACCCATGAGTTCTCTAAGGAGGTAAATCGCCTCTATGGTCAACCTGCCTGGCATAAAACCAAATTAGTTTTCTGAAATTGAAACGTCCTTCTGCAAACTTTTCTCAATCACCCTTTCCCATAACTTCATAGTATGACTGAGTAGCTTGATACTCCTAAAATTATTGCAATCCTGAATATCCCCTTTGTTCTTGTACAAAGGGATAACTGTGCTAGACCTCCATTCTTCAGGCATCTTAGCGGTCCTAAAAATAACATTAAAAAGCTCTGTTAGCCACTCCAGACCTTCCTCCCCCAAACACTTCTACACTTGCACCGGTATTTGATCCGGACCCTCTGCCTTCCCATTGGGTATCTTCCTCATGGTCTCTTTAATCTTGTCCTTGCTGATATGACCACACTCTCGCAGATCCACACTCCTCTCACTACCCTCTCGTTCCCTGCTTCGGGAATCTTCTATCCCTGCACCATTGAGGAGATTGGAAAAGTATCTTTGCCATCTCTCTTTGATCTCTGCATCCTCAAAAAGCACCTTACCATTTTCATCTCTGATGCACCTCACTACATCTAAATCCCTTGTTCTTCTTTCCCTAGCCCTCGCCAGCTTAAAGACATCCTTCTCCCCTTCCTTGGTCCCCAGTCTATGGTACAACTTATCATAGGCCAAGCTCTTAGCTACCGTAACCGCTTTCTTGGCTATCTTCTTAGCTGCCTTATATCTAGCTCTACTAACAACTCTCTCTCTATCCGCTCTGCTGTTCATGAAAACCGCAAAAGCCTCTTTTTTCTCCCTGACTTTCTCCTTTACCTCCTCGTTCGACCACCAGGCACCCTCCATTTTGCGACCACCCCTTCTACAAGTACCTAGGACTTCTATCGCCGACCTTCGAATACAATCTGCCATTACTTTCCACATTGTATCTGCGTCCTCTACCTACTCCAAGCTCCTTCTTTAGAGATCCTCTCTGATAATAACCTGGCGTTCTCCTTTGTGAGGGTCCACCACCTAACCCTAGGGTTCCCTACTCTCAACATTTGAATTCCACATCCAACACTAGCAGCCTATGCTGAGATCCTATATACTCACTAGGAATCACCTTACAGTCCTTGCATAACCTCCGACTATCCACCCTCGTCAGGAAGTAGTCAATCTGGGTCCTCACGGAGCCACTTCTAAAGGTCACCAAGTGGTCCTCCTTCTTCTTAAAAAAGGAGTTTACCACCAACAAATCATAGACCACTGTAAAGTCCAGCACCGAGACCCCTCCGTTGTTTCTCTCCCCAAAACCGAAACCCCTATGGGCCGAAACATACTCGCCTGAATCAACACCAATATGGCTATTAAAATCTCCTCCGATGAAAAGCTTCTCGCTACGAGGTATCTCCTGGATGACCATATCCAACTCCTCCCAAAAAAGCCTCTTAATATTGTCCGGCAGACCTATCTGGGGTACATAAACACTGACCACATTTATGAATACTGAACCCACCAAAACCTTAATGGCCATAATTCGGTCACTCTTCCGCCTCAATTCAAATTCCCAGGACATTATTCATTCCTTTTTTCCAGTGCTCAAATATTTCTTCCCTATTACAAGTTCTATCGATGTTTAAGATGTATCATGTTTAGCTAATCGAGGTAAGGACAATCTCTTCAAAGGTTGTAGTTTTCTTTGGGATAAACCCAAAGAAAAAATTTATTGTATGTCCTGCTGAAACGCACAAAGGTCTCATGAAATGGATATTTCTTCTAGATGGTTCAGTAAATTCTTCAGGCTTAGGGGCAACATTGTTAACTAGATTGGTTTCAATTTCTCCTAAGTCGAGTTCTTCTCCAATCTTATTAATTTCGTCATCGACTATCATTTTGTCAAAATTTTTATCAAGTTTCTTTCTAACTTCTTCTAAAGATACAACATTAAGATCTTCTAGTTTAATTATGTTCATCGGTTGATATATTTCTTCTTCTAATTAGACGTTGTCTCTTTATTATCATCAGATAATATCTCTTGTTTATCAATTATTGTGCCCATGATTTTGTTTAATTCTTCTGGATTTTGTTCTTTCTCAAATATATCCTATAGTTCTTCAAGATTACGCTGCTTATACTTCATCTTCTTCTTCATTCTATGCCTTTTCAGATGATTTTTCTGTTGATTTTTCTCCTACTTCTTTTTGGATTTTGATATCATGCAAAGGAAATTGATTTTTATTTTTTGGGTTTTGGAAAAGATATTTATGCTAAAATGGAGTACTAATTAATACTTAGATCAGATTTTCTACTATATCTGACTTCATTGATTAAAGAAATTCACTACAAGAAAAAGACCAAATAAAGACGGAATCAGCGATGGAGCACGGTTAATCAGCGACGGAATTTTAACATCAGCGACGGAATTGGCGACGGGATATGGCTGTCGGATTTTCGCTCGTTGCTGAGTACCCAGCGACAGAATTGTGAAATTTCGTCGTCATTGGCAACAGATTTAACGACAGAAATTGCGACATACTTTTTTTGGCGGGGAAATTAGTGGGGCAGGGTTGGCGATGGAATGGACCATCCATTGTCATCAGAGGCGGAATTAGCGATGGAAATTCTATCGCTGATGGCGACGGATGGTTCATTCCGTCGCCACCCCTGCCCCAAAATTTTTTTTTTCTCAATCCATCGCCATTCCGTCGCTGGGTTTCTCATTTTTTAAAAATAAGATCGCTTATTTTTGATCATATCCGTATATACATTTCAATCCCTGCAAGAAATTTACAAGATCTTCGCACTCAATCAATATCCAATGGTTTCGAATATGATTTCATTCGAAGCGTTCTCAACAATTTCAAGTCGCACAAAGGTAGAATATCACATCTAACGCAACACTTCCAACCAAGGGTTTTCAATTTACAAACCACAAGTTCCAAACAAAGTCTCTACATATCACAAACCACAAATCCAAACAAATCAGAAGTTGCCAGTAATTGAGAATGAAATTATATATATGTTTGCAAAAGAGGGAGAAGCAAGCGCCAAATGGGAGGGGAGTGAAATAAGCACCAGGGGGAGGGGAGTGAAATAAGTAGAAAGGGGAAGGGAAGCAAGCAGCAAGAGATGTACTTCGTAAAGAACCAACCAGAAGAGCCACCAGCTGAAGGAAAACTGCAACCAATTCAATCACCAAGGTGAAGATCATCCTCACCCTCTTCCTCTTCCTCTGCCTCACCCTCTTCCTTATTATGTTGCTAGTGATGAGTAAATGGTGGCTGAGATCTCGAGCCAGACGCCTGTTGCATTTGAAAGAAAGCTTGGAGGCGCTGATCGATGCTCATCATTTGTTGGCTCAGTTGTTGGTTGCTTTGTGTGAGCAATCTATTGGATTCCTCCAATTGCTTACATTTCTCCATAACCAACTGGTAGCTTTCAGCTTGTGACGATAGCTAACTTCCCAAGTTGGTTACTAGACCCCTTAAGTCATTGAGCTCCTGTTGCGATGGCGTAGAACCGGAACCTGCTGACAGGCATTTAAGTAAATCACTATATTAGCTTTGCCATTAAGTAAATTCAATGTATAACCATGGTTGTTGGAACTTTAATATGAAAACAATACCGGATCTTTGAGTGGAACTGAAGTAACTGGATTCCCTCGTGTTGACAGCCTCGTCACCAATGCCGTAAATACGACCCTTCTTGTTCTTGAACGTCTTCACCCACAACTCATTTGGGTTTGAAAATGGCTGGTTTGGATATTGAAAGTGCCATCCCCGGTCCCTTGAGAGTTGATAAAATTTTGAAAACCACATTCAAAGGATTCCTACAATACCGTAACATGCGCACGAAATAATGTATACTACAATTACTGAAAATAAAGTATACAAGTTCATATTGAACTACCAATGAAGATTGAGAATAGCTAGTTGCTTACATATGTTTGTTGTGATTTCTTGTCAACCCAAGGGGCATCTTCTTTACCATGGAGTTTGTAAGTGCGACTGAATAATTCAACAATGGTGGGCTCCGTCCCAAGTTGTTCCCTCTATGTACGTGCCAGAAAGAATGATGTCAAGCACAACATAAAATACAATATTAAACTTAAAGAAATACATAGCAAACATTAATTCATTTACCAGACGCCCCCTATACTCATGCATAGGGATCGAGCCACAGGTGTGGAGAGATGGGCCACCACTTTTTGGAGTTCCCAGTCAGTTCTTCTGGGCTGTTTCATGCAATTTCTTGTAATGTTTATTCATCAGTGCTATTGGAGTTCCTCCCATTGAGCATCACCGAGCCAAACAGGCTTCTTATTATGCTTCCTTGCTTTGCCAAAGAAGTCTCTCGAGGGTGCATTACCTCATATTTCAAAATTCCTTCTTATGCGGTCCTCATAGATCAGATCCCAAGTAAACTACTTCTGCAATTATGAAAACAAAAAACACATCAAATAATACAATAGTAATTTATCACGTTCACAGAAACTGTTAATACGTAGTCACTGTAGTTACCTTGAACTCTCCAAACCATAAATCTCGTCCTGGTTTGGGCACTTTACTCCAACTAGGTCAAGCTCTGTCAAATTTGCTTTAAAATATAAGCGAAATCCTACAAACAACACCACCATTGGGGAGAAACCTAATTGAACATAACACATCAAATTGATTACTTGTTATGCAAAATTCATGTATCACTTCATAAGATATAACAAATGAAGACTTACCCGTTACCATCTGGCTCAATCCAAGTCTTAGCTCGAGTGCTCCCATGACTGGATTGTGCTTCACTTTCACCACTTACAATATTCTCTTGGGACTGGTTTGTGTTAGGGTGAGCGGGTTGGGGAGTGGGCTGCACAGTGTGAACAACATAGGGGTTTGGGGGAATGTTGTAGGCAAATTGGCCATACATGGTGCTTTGGTTGAGAATGTATGAGGTCTGATGATGGAAAGCCCCAAATAGGGGAGGCAGTGGTCCTGAAATACTTAGTATGTAAGCAGCATTGTGGCTCCTGGCTGAACTGGTATATGAGGTACCTGGGGGGGAAGATGGATCAATGTCCATTGCGGTCGGATCTACGGCAGAGCTCCTACCCCCTCGTCCTCTACCTCGAGGGGAGGACTTACCTCAACGAGAACTTGAATCCATACCTAAAATAGGTGACAACAAAGCCAAGCACAAATATATAATGATTGCACATATAAACCGTTTTCCTCATACATCATAATAGGTACGTAGTTACACATATTTTGCAAGGGTCATTCATACAATATAAGTAAAGTCACAACCAATTGTTTGATATGCAAAGTACTCAAATACATAAGAATTCATAACCACTCAATCATCTGCATCCTCATCATCATCAATGTCATCGTCATCATCATCATACAAATGCAAATTTTCTTCAGCTTCATCTGTTTCATTACTATCATCCCACTCCCCCTCTTCATCACCCTCATCATTCTCTACCTCATCTATCTCGTCATTACCCTGAATGAATGAAAACCCTATTTCATCATTAACCTCTTTCAGTAGTGCACTTTCATCCACTAATGATGCAGAGATGGCGTCATTCACAGGTTCGACGATAGTCGTCATGTCCGTTTGTTGGTACGCAGTAGGTAGAGTGTGCTGCTGATCCACTCTCGCCCTTGGTTTGGTTGGTATGACAACAAGCCAATTGGTCCTATCCCTTGAGCGATCTGCATGTGGCATGAAGTATACTTGTGATGCGGTGTTTGGGAAGATAAATGGGTCGTACTTTCGGTACCTTCTTGTACGGTGGACCTCAATAAGGTTGCTTAGTTTATGAGATCGTGTCCCACGATTCAATGTGGGTTCGAACCCTTCACAACTGAAGAACACACATCGTTTAAGTGGTTCGCCTACGTACTCAATTTGGATAATATTCTTCAGTACACCATAATAATCATTCTCAATATCGCCTTCCCCAGTTCCACAAACACCAACACCACAATTATATGTTCTCTTCCCGACGCTTCGAGCTTCTGTGTAGAATTTAAATCCATTTACTCTATATGCCGTCCATGTCGACACATACCGATTTGGCTTCGCAGCTAATTGGCTCAAGTAGCAATATTTGTCGGTCTCGAATAGTTGAATATAAGGCACCTAAGGTGACATAACATGCGATTTTAATTAATACAATGCACCTAATTAATTGTTATGTTAAAATTATGAATAAATGAGTTATAATACTTACATTCTGACTAAACCAATATGCAAAATGAGTTTCGATGATGGTGTCGACATCTGCGTCACTAACATTGGGACGTGCAGTTCTGACTTGTTCTGTGAAAATTCTATCACATTCTATGAAGCCTATTAATATACTTGCGCTTTGAACGATAAACTCAATTGGAAGTGAAAGTACCACTCATCCTATATAAGGTTTAACTTCATCACAATTTAACAGCACGTGAAGATGGGTAGCAACATATTCGGCATCTATGAGATACCCTGATCTTTTTCTACCAATAGTGGTCCTTTGCGGTGCAAACACAGACAGAGTTAGAAAATGATTAATATGTTCATCGTCATCCTCATTTCTCCTGCACCTAGTGCGCATGGAGGGCACATTAGAGTCGAAGTAATAGGAGCTAAAGTAATAGGAGGCGAAGAATGTCCTCTCTGCCTCTAGGTATGCTTCTGTGATTGAACCTTCAGGACACGTTTGCTGCTTTATCTTTCTCTTCAATTGGCCAAAGAACCTACGCAGTTCACAATTGCAATAGATTTTAAGTGATTCCACATATAAGAATTCATAGAAGGTTTCATCAATTATAGTATAATTTACCTCTCAAATGGATACATCCATCGATATTTTACTGGACCACCTAGTTGAGCCTCTTCTGCCAAATGCACTGGCAGGTGCTCCATGACATTGAAAAAGCCAGGAGGGAAAATGGTCTCCAACTTACACAAAGTGATGACAATGTTGCGATGCAATTCCTCAAGCATATCCTCCCGCAATGTTGTTGAGCATAAGTTCTTGAAGAACTGGCTTATCTCAATAAGAGGTTTCAACACATCATCTGGGAGCGCGCCAAATGCAATTGGTAAAAGAGTCTCCATGAAGACATTACAATCATGACTTTTCATGTTGTTGAACTTAGCCTCATTAGGGTCCACGATATTTCTCAAATTAGAGCAATATCCATCAGGCATTTGAAGCTCCTTCACCCATTCACATAACTCTCCTTGTTTATCCACAGGAAGTACGAACTTCGCTTTTGGTTTAGCCGGCTTACCACTTGGGCCTGAATGTAAATGTAATTCTGGTCTATCACACATTTTTGCAACATCCATTCTTGATTTGGCATTGTCCTTTGTTTTCCTTTGAACATCCATAACAGTGTTGATAATGTTCTCGAAGAAGTACTTTTCAAAGTGCATCACATCCAAATTATGGCAGAGCAGTTGGTGTTGCCAATAAGGCAACTCCTAGAATATGCTCTTCTTCGTCCAGTTGTGCTCATTTTTCTTAAATTCTGGTATGATAAAGTCACCATTTGTAGTTACCATTGGGTAATCTTCCACCTCGATATAAAGTTCTTCCCCAAATAGTTGGCGAGGAGGACCCCCTGTAACAGTTCTGCCTTTCCTAAATGATGTTCTATTTCTTTTGAATGCATGATTCCTTGGCAAAAAACACCGATGACAGTCAAACCATGAGAATTTACCTCCATTTCTCAATCTCAAAGGCTTTTGCTGTTTCATACATACGGGATATGCCAATTGGCCATTAGTACTCCACCCGGATAACATTCTATATGCGGAAAAATTATTGATAGTCCACGTAAGTGCAGCTTTCATCTGAAATGTATGCCCCGTGGAAATGCCATAAGTCTCAACTCCAACATCTTATAACTCTTTCAACTCATCAACAAGAGGTTGTAAATATACATCTATCTTGTTCTTAGGATTTTTGGGCCCGAAGATTACACAAGTTAAGAACATTAACGGTGTGGTCATACACATTTTAGGGGGGAGGTTATAAGGTGTAACGACCACCGGCTAAATGGAGAATGATCTTAAAGACAATGTGTAAGGATTAAATCCATCAGCACATAAGCCAAGCCTCACATTCCGAGACTCTGCAGTAAATTCAGGGTACTTGGTATCGAAATGTTTTCATGCTGCCCCATCTGATGGATGACATAAAACACCGTTCTCACGTCGATGTTCATAATGCTATCTCATGTGCTCTGCACTACTTCTTGATGCGTACAACCTCTGCAGTCGAGGTTTTAACGGCAAGTAATGCATCCTTGAGTATGACAATGGATTCTGATTCCTTTGTTGTGACCTTTGCCTCTTCCATCTTGAATGCCCACAAAACTTGCACGCATCCAAGTTTGCGTCCTCTTTATAAAATAGCATGCAACCTTTCCGGCAACAATCAATTTGGACCACATCGTTGCCGAGATCTTTAACAACCTTCTTCGTTTGCCCATAGTTGTTAGGCACGCGGTTGTTAGGGGGACACATCTCTTTCATTAATTGAACAACTTCATTGAAACAGTTTTGAGGCATATTATAATCAGATTTAATACTCAACAGTCTCACCGCCGCAGATAGCTCACTGTGTGTGGAGCAACCATCATATAAGGGTTGTTGAGCAGCTTGAACCATATTATAAAATGGTTCTCGGCAAGTGCTTGACCCCTCTTCCCTTATATTTTGATTTGCTATTATAGCATTATCAACCATGTCCTCAATCCGATCTACGTAGGATTCAGAGTAGTCATTATTAACATGACTTGAACCTCCAACTTCAGGAATTTCACTATTTGAATACTCAGAACCATATTCCTGAGGTTCTATTTCCCCATGACTTATCCAAAACCAATACCCTTACAGAAAACCCTTATACATAAGGTGCATCTTGACTTCATCAGGTGTCAAGTACACCCTATTTCTGCATTTCGCATAAGGACATCTATACTTTCTCCCATTCAGAAACTCTGCCTGTGTACATGCAAATTGATCGCATTGGTTTACTCCATCTAGAAATTCTTGCGTATAACCACTACGATCAGGCAGTAATCTATTATACATCCACCTACAATGTGGAGGACCATTCATATTCTGCTCAAATAACAATAACCACATAAGGTATTTGCTAAGAATTAATTTTAATCAAAATTATAATAATTACATAAATTATGCAATTATATATTATATATGTTTACTTTAAAATTTCCACATGCACACAAACAAAAAACTTATAAATTTTGACAAATATACTTATATTCTCACGAATATCACAAAACTAATGATTCATACATTGTTGACCACTTTATTCCACCAACATATCAAATTTGAACAAAATTATAAACAAAAGCATCTCATTCCACCAACATATCAACTTTCAAGTTCACATCACTAAACCTAAACCCTAAACTGCATTGAGCAAAATCTCTAACCAAATTAAATCAATAACCTCACACGAATACCACATTTCAATAACATCATCAATTAAAACATTTCATTCCACCAACATATGAAATTTCAACTTCAAACTACCAAACCTCAACCCTAAATCGCATTTACCAAATTCTTGTAACGAATTAGAGCAATAATCTCACACAAATAGCACATTTCAACAACATTATCAATTAAACCATTTCATTCCACCAACATATCAAATTTTAACTTCAAACTACCAAACCTAAACCCTAAATCGCATTTACCCCAATCTTGAACCAAATTAAAGCAATAACCTCACACAAACACCACACTTTAACATAAATATGAACTAACTATGAAATTCTAACAATATAATATAAAAATTTGTAGAAATTACTAGTTTAGTTGACAAAATTACCTCAAATTGCAACCCAAAAACCGACGGTGAGGGGGCAGATGGCAGTAGCAGGCGGCGGCGAAGGGGTGACAGACGGCGGCGGTGGGGCGGCGGACGCCCGGCGGTGCCCTGGCGGGGCACTGGTCGGACGTCGAGCTTGGTTCGCGATTCGCCCACTCCCTCTCTCTCTCTCTCTTCGAATTGCAGCAAATGAAATCGGAAACTTTCTGGTTTCATTCCGTCGCCAGCCCGATTTTTTTAAAAAAAATTTTAATTTTTTTTTGGCCTACGGAAATTCCGTTGCCCATTTTTTCAGAAAAAAATCTTACAAGTTGGCGACGGAATTTCCATCGCCAACTGTCAATTATGGCGACGGAAAATTTAATCCGTTGCCATATCTGTCACACAATATCAGTTTTTTGTAATACTATTTTTCAGTTGCCATTTCCGTCGCCAAATTTGTCGTTAATTTTTTTCGTCACTGAAGTCCGTCGTTAATTTGAACTTTTTAAGTAGTGTAGAATGTATTACTGACAATTGCTTTCTTTAAAATCCTTAACTTATCCTTAATTTTTTCTATTCAAGCTTTTATTCTAAAACTTATATGATGTGATATAGTTTAATTGAGGTGTTACTACAGTGGCTCCTTCTGGTGAGTGAACAATATGTGAATAATTAAGACAGGGCAATTAGGTGATGATTCAAGCATTAAACACAGTTAATTAACTTAATTAATTACTAATTAGCTTACTAATCTTAATTATTTTTGGTTACATGGCTCTGTTACCATATTAAAGAGGGCTTCAAGTAGTACTAATAAGCAGAATATCACATGCATGAATTTAAATTTTTCGAAAGTAAGTTTTTAAGAATTGGGGTTATGTTTGCAAATATGAAAAGTTTGGGTATTACATAAAAAGTTCAATAGTGGATTTGTCCACTCAATGTTCCATTACACATAACTCAATGATCTTGAACAGTTAACTTTTTAGAACAGCTATTCTACAATGAATACATCAAAGTTTGATTGGTTCCAATATAACTGTCAAATTAGCTAGACATTGTCATGGCTTGGGGGGGGGTCATCTGTTGGACCTTTTATTCGTTGTGCAATCTCCTCTTTTTGGGTTCTTAAAATAAATTGCCCTCTAAACTTTTAGTCAAGGGTGAAATACCCTCAATTTTTAATATAGGTAAATATACCATCTATACCATCTTAACTTAATTACTCCTCTTTTTCTTTGGCATTGATGGCATTTCTTTATCCCCCCAAAAAAAATAATGTAATATGTGGCATGATTAGGGCAAGGAAACTAGCAGACCTGATCAACATAATGGGCCATCCTCAATTTGCCTATTCCCGCCCCTAAAAAATGAGGGTTAGGGTCGGGGGTTTTTTTGGTCTCTGATATGTCCCGACTATCGAATTGAGGGTACCTGACTATGATGAGGATCAGGCTCGAATAGAGGTTTTGACCCTCTGACCCGACCCGGCGACCCTCACTTTTTATAAAAACAAATTAAAATTTAAAATATAAACAAGATACTTTTGGTTTCATTTGTTCAAAACTTTTTTGCTCACTTTCCCATCTCGTCTTAGCTTCCCCTTATTCACTTCTCTAAATTTCACTGACTTGTAACCTTCTAATGCTCCCTTTCTGATAGTTGGAGTAGTTGTTTTAGTGAACTAATCGATTTAATCACTAAATTATGCTTCACTGGAGCATTATATTATCGTTTAACCTTTTTTTTTTTTAATGATGTTTAATGTGAACTTTATTATAAAAAGAAAACTTAGTGAAAAATCTCATTTTCTATATAGGGTAGGTTTAAGGGTCGGGTCTGACCCGATAATCCGAGAGTATCTGCAAGGTCAGGGTTAGGGGTATGTGGACTCGCATGATGGTTAGGTTGGGTCAGGGTTGAGCAAATCCTACCTACCAATCCTCATGACCCGATTCTCAACTTGATCCAACCTCAATTTGATTAGGCATATTAAGTCAGCTTAGTTTTAACTTTCGAGTAATGTGAAATAAGAAACTCTTTTATTGTTATTATTATTATTATTATTATTATTATTATTATTATTATTATTATTATTATTATTATTATTATTATTGGTGCTACTCCTACTACTATGTCAACTAATGTTAAAATTTTTTAAAATTTAGAAAAATTATAACTGATGTATTCCTTTCATGATTAATAATAATTCATTTAAAATAATTTATTTCATAAAAATTGCAATCCAAATATGACCTGGTTCTTGACACAACCTAGCAATATTTATATTTATCATATTAAAAAGAATTATTGTAGAAGTTCAATAGTATATATGTTTTATAGGGTAGTTTAAGAATGCAACTAAATGTTTTTATTGTCTTTTATATTTGATTTTTTTCTTCCCCATTCTATATCATTGGGCAATTTCTTATATGCTCCCAGAGCAAATACTCTCATTACCCACGTGTACATATTTTTTATATGTGTGTTTGTCATATATTAATTTTTAATATATATTTACTGATGTGGCTGTGAAGAATATGTGCTCCTAGGAGTATGATATACATATTGATATCATTGGGTTACACTTAATGCTTTACGGTCTACAAGTATCCCACAAAGCTATTGAATGGGTCATATGTAAAGCTATCATCCTTTACTCATTTGAGAGATAGGAGTACATGGAATACGCTAATACATGAAAGATGTTCTTTCTATTTATTTCTATGTAGTAATATTTCAATATTGAAAGTAAAAACTCTGTGGTCCAAATGTTGCATATGTCAATTCTTTTATCTATTTGATACACAGGAAAGAATTATTTCTTTATATATTCTATTTATTTTGTTGGTCTAGTTAAAAACGAGGGTTAAGCATATTCTAGTATTCTACCATTCATATCATCAAAGGAGAAAGAGTGAAAGGAAACGGAAACCAAGAAATGTTAGATTGGGAGAAATGTTAGATTGGGTTTTTTATTCATTACTTAACTACACATATCAATGTAATGTAGATTATTAAATTCAGCAGTTTCATCTTCCAGCTAACCACATCTGTACTAATTATCCACATAATCAATATTGTAAAAATGTAAAAAGAATAATAGAGTCGATAAAAAAAAAAAAAGGCATTTACACCATTGATTAAAAGTTTGGGGGTTAGTGTATTTTTAAAGTCCTCTTCTGCATCCTTTGAAGCCCTTGGGTTCCTTAGCACGGGATCTAAATATGGGTCTTGCTCAGCATTTCGAAAAAGGAGCAAATCATTTTAACATATGTTAGTTATTTCAAACACTAGTAAATATAGGAAGCCAACGAGCTTTAATTCACATGAGGTGCATTTGGGTACCTCCACCGTCTCAAATTTCTTCTTCAAGAAATTGTAAAGGTGACAATAAGCCTTGTGTTTGGTTGATTTGAGGATTTGTGTGGGTAAAATGGGCACAAAATCTAGGTTAAGTAGCATAGAAATTTTGGGATCTCTTGTAAATATAGTCAAACTTAAAGTGATGATAAGAGGTATGAATTTTTGAGTTAGATAAGGATAAATTTTTTTGATGAATTTCCATGTACTTGCAGGTATTTCAACATTGCATTCTCTCTTCAAATTATTGAACATTGCAATGGTGGTATCCTTATTTTGAGATCAATTTGTTAAAGAAATTTCATATATTGATTCATTATTATTTTTTGAAGATGTTGGTGTACTTTTTTTAACCTAAATTATTGAGCTTCCCAATAAGCTTTTCCTGCAAGGAAAAACAATTTCGATGAAAAATGTTTGGAACAGGTTTAGTTCAGTTAGGGTCAATTCTAATTTCACGTTAATTTCAGATGTCAGTTTGGATATGATTTTGGGTCGTTTGTTTGGGTTAATTTTCCAGGTCTAATTGAGCATGGTTTTTTTTGGCGATTTATAAAATTCAGCAGCAAAATAAGAAAGAAAAAGGAACAAAATAAGAACAGCTTAAAAAACGGAGCAGTAAAAGAAGGGAACAAAAAAAAGGGGGGGAGTTACACTGTAAGTGGGCCCACTTCAACAATGGTTTATGACCATAAAAAATGATGGGCTCACCTCCACCTGATCCCAAACACTGCTCCAAATCCAAGAATTCAAAAAAGAAGGAAAATTCAAAACACAATTAAACACTTCCCAAGTATGCTGACCATTGATTCATTTCTTAAAAGGAAAAAGAATAACATTTGTATTATTTCACTTCCTTCCTCTCTCTCCTTTTTTAGAGCCCGTCGCAATCCCATTTTAATAAATCCAATCACTTACCAAAAAATAAAGCCAATCAACAATTCTGGTGGCTAGATTTGTAAGATTACCTTTTTTTTTTTTGGCTTACACCTTTTTCAAAGGTTCATTAGAGTAAATAGATCTATTTCTCCAAAACGTTTTATGTAGAATTTTTACAACTCATGATTTTTCAGTATAATTTGCACCAATCTCCCCTCCCCCTTTTTGGAAGAATGTTGTCATCTATATGTAGCACTCACCCTATCCCATTGTCATGCCTATATAATGTAGATATTTACGTGAACATCATTTAGTGTTGTGTTTTCTACTGGTTTTAGATAAGAGAGAAAGTTTTCAATACCAATGATAGTAGAAAAGGATTTTCTTTTGAGATTTCTAAAGAAGACAAAAATTGTGAAATGGTGGGAGTAATTTATTAGTTCAATTTCATTGATTTAGATGTGGCTTCATAAAAGATCAGATTTCAAAAAAAAAAAAAAAAGATTATGAAGCTAGATTATTTAGTATGCAAAATAAAGAATTTTGCAATAGCATGTAATGATGGACTGACAACTAACTGTCGATATGTTCCTAATTACTTTAGTAGATCAAATAAATTTTACACAAATAAATTCTATTTAAATTTGGTCATGATTATAAATATTGAAGGGCATTTTTTAAATGAAAAAAATTTACTTGCTGGTATTGTTTTATATTAACATTTTTCACAGAATCCCTATGTGTTGCTTACTGGTGCTATCTCTGCCTCCTTGGGGGGAGGATAAAACTTGCTCTTGTCGTGTCCTCGGTTGATGATTAAATGAAGGCTGGTGGACGATATTGCCCTTGTATTAGAATCCTGTGTTTTTTTTTGTTTTTAAAAATTTGAATAGGAAGGTGTTGAGGATTGGTAGCCATGTCTGCAGAGGTAAAGCTGCCAACATATGGATCTCCCAAGAACCCGCAAAGCGGCACTTACATCGGGAGTTATTATTGTTGATGTCATTTAGGAAGGTGTTGATGATTCTTGTTAGTGAGGATTTGTTTGTCAAAGTTTTTGGGGGGGGGGGGGCGGAAGGATGGGCAGTTACTGTGCTTCGAGGGCATTAGTGGGTGGTCATCATTGAAGAAGGGAGGAACTATGTTCAACATTTCTAAATTGTGACATGCAAAGGGAGAGTGTGTCTAGGGTAAGAGATTTTAACATCGAAGCAGAAGGGAAAATTATACAAAAGTAATTGAAGGTGGTGGGGTTTCACCGTTAATCGATGCAAGGCTTCATTGTGGGAAGAAATTTAAGCAATGATAAGTTGTACAATTTCCCTAATTGCTTGATAATTTCTTTTGGGTAGCAAATGCACAACGAGCTTTTGTTCTTCACGACGTTTGATTGAGCAACTATAAAATTTGGTGTAAATGACGTTATTCTACTGTGGTCTGAGGGGATAGGTATTGACATCAAATAATGTGAACATATGTGTGTTGACCAGAATAAATTAAATAAAGGTCTACTTAGTTGTGGGAGTTTGAGTTGTTGACACATTTTTATTTTTATTTTTAATGTAGATGTAGTTAACAAAAATTGGTCCTTTTTACATGGTACTTGTGTAGTGAACCCTAGTAAGGGGAAGCTGTTAACCTAGCTTGTTTGATAATGTATTGTGCGCTGGTTTATGCCTGTTTTTCTTGGTAATTCGGAAGACCTAGGTTTTATAGACAATGACTAGGACCGCATCATGGTTTAGTTTGGTTATATGTTTGAGTTGTGAGTTATGGTAAATTATTTTTTATTTACTTTGGAAAAAATTAGGGAAATTTACTGGGTGGGTTGTGGGTAGATTTGTTCTTGGCGGATAACATTATTAGATATGAGGGTAAGTAATTCTTGTGTTCAAAAATGATAACACAATGTGTTGAAGTATGTTATTGTAGCTTTACTAGGTGCCCTTACTTTTGAATTTGTTTCAGATATGGTTTTATGTGGAGGTTAAGTGGTGGACTTGAATTCTGTGGTTGAATTAAAGTGCCATGTTATGAAAATGTATGATGGGTATATGGATAAGTCTATACATTTGTATAAATGCAAACTGAGAAAGGTTGACGATGTGAATTAATAATCCCAAAATATGTATGGGGATAATGCAGGTTGATTGTTCTTCAGTTAAGTGTTAGATGATGTTGGAATGCTATAATTATCAAATAAGATAACCCATAATACACATTAGTCAGTCTAGGGATGGACATTCAAGGAATCCTAAAACATGAAAGCAGATATCATGGTTAGTCATTATTGTTTAGCAGGTTGGGATTGTTCGATGGTGTGAATGCCCATATGATACAACTCTGTCGTGTATGCTAGGTATGAATGTAGTCCTTGTTAATATAATACTCGTGCTTTGTAATGAGTACATCATTGCAAGTTTTATAATGAAGCGAAGAAGTACCACCAGAAGGCCCAAGGGGGTGGGATCTTTTGGGAAAGAGCATTGTCGTGGATGATGAATGAGGACTCGACCAATTCAGCAAGTAGTGCCTGTAGAAGAAGGGGAGACAGAACATGAGGCCAACATAACTTTGCAGGAGGAGATAGATGAATTAAGACATGGTGGATGGTTGTGGAAGTGGTGAAGATGAAGGAGCAGATGCAAACGGTGACACAATTGACCGTAAAAGGAAGGGGGTTTAACGGTGACACAATTGACCGTAAAAGGAAGAGGGTTTTACCTGGGAAAGTTCCATTGCGGACCATCCAGGTTTAGATAAATATTTTTTTAAACTGACTATTTTGGGTAAGTATTTTTAGGTCCATCCAACTTTGGGTAAACATTGCTCTGGAACCAAAGTGACCAAACATAACTTTTTAAATTACTCCAAGTACCATAAACTTTTTATATTTGCATATTTTACCCTGATCCTTTAAGACTTTCGAAAATTTTAATTTTGTGCACGTGTTATTTTTCTCATAAGTACTACTTGAAGCCCCTTTTTATTTGGTATCAGAGCTAGCAATACTAATACTAATAGCATTCATTTCCCAACAAATACATGCTTAGAAGCATATAATAAATGTGAATTGTGTGCTTACATCAGTAGTGGTTGTTCTGTTTGTTTTGGAAAGAGATATTTATTTTCAGAATTTATGTGAAAAAAGTAAAGAATCATTTACAAGTAAGAATGGCTAATGATATCATAATGAGCCATAATGGAGCTATAGAGGGGTTATCCATTGAAATAGGAGAAGTCCAATACAGTACGCCAATTTTATGGACTACTGGTAAACCATCTCATATTACGATTATCGAAAATAACTTTCAAAGACTCTATTCTCCATGCACACAAACATAAGCCGAATTATATTCATAATAAATGGTTGCTCAGTTCCCATTGACAAATTAAATAGGACATACACTCATCAGAAAATTGTGTTTACATGCAGTTAGCATAGTAAGAAGGTAATCCTTGTACACATGAGGTGGCACTGGTAATCTCACGGCTTCAGCTATCTATTAAAGAGCATATTATTGAACAACAAGAAGAATTATAACAAAGAACTCTATTGTAGACAAAGATAAGACATTTGCAAAGATTGCTCTATGAAACCCTAACATTATTGTCCAATCAAACAAATTGTGTAGACACACCACAATATTCGAGAATTTGATAAATAAATCAAAGAAATTTTGGATAAAGGGCTAATCAGAAATAATAAAAGTCCTCATACAAGTCCTGCTTGCATGGTGAGAAATCATGGTGAAGAAAAAAGGAAAAACATTAGAATGGTAATCAATTACAAAAAGCTTAATGACAATATTGTCTTTGATGGTTATTATATTCCTAACAAAGCAATTCTTTACAATAAAATTCAAAGAGTCTTTTGGTTCTTAAAAATAAACTATAAAAGCAGACACTGGCAAATAAAAATGGATGAAGAAAGTATTTCTTTAACCATGTTTAGTTTCCCTTGAGGATATTATGAATGAATAGTGGTGTCATTTGGTCTTAAAAATACATCTCAAATATTTCAAATAAGAATGGATTACATCTTTAAAGACTTTAATCTATGTTATCTAGTTTATATCAATGATATTCTTATCTTTTCCAGGACAACAAAACAATATAAAGATGACATTCTAGTTGTCATCCAAAGATGCATTAATCATGGCATTAGCTTGGGTAAAAATAGGTCCATTTATGCTGAACGAGAAATAGAGTTTTTAAGTTTAGAAATCAAAGCTAGACAAATCATTCAGTGTATTCTAAAAAAAGAAATTTTTCTGAGAAGATTGAAGATAGGAAGCAATTAGAAATGTTTTTGGGATGCCTTATATATGCTTCAGATTTTATTAAAAAATTAACTAAATTGAGAAAACCATTACAGAGAAGCTCAAGAAAGAAGTTTGGACATAGAACTCTAGGGATTCAAAAATTGTTCCAAACATAAAAAAGATATGCACAATTTCCTAATTTTTAACTTGCACAATGAAGAATATGATTTGATTCTTGAGATAGATACCAACAATGAAGACAAAAAACTCTGCAGACATTGTAGTGGAAGTTTTAATAAACCAAAATGCAACTACTCTATAATGGAAAAATAAATCCTTACAGTCATAAGAAAAATTGAAAAGTTCTTAATCTATTTAGCCCCAAAATCTTTCCTTGTTCAAACTGATTACAAAGGAACACTTGGTTTTGCAAAAAAGAATTTATCAAATATGCAAACGCAAGGATGACTTTTGTATTGGCTATTATGGTTTAATCGTTTTTCTTTCTCTAGAGAAAATATACATGGATTGAAGAATTGTCTAGTAGATACTTAACTCATGTGCTTACCAATAGTGATTATCATAGCAGAACTCTTATCATAAAAGAAGAAATCCAAAATGAAATGTCATAACTGCTATAATAGGTCTCTCCTTCTTGTGGAATTCTTGTGGATATTTTGGAATTCCATACAAAATGTAGATCACACTTGGAGTTGTTGTCTTTTGCCCATCTAACAGTATAGAGATTCAACCTTTTAGAATTACAAATGAATTACTAAGCTATCCTTATAACGTTCAAGCAAAAATAGGTGCTAATGTTGAAGAAAAATAGTTCAACAATTGGTATGTAGCCTGTAACAATCACTTCAGTCATTATTCATATGATCTTTGGTATTCATGCACTACTGTGGCCTTCTTCCATGATAGATATGGAGTTAGTGGTGCTAGATTCCTAGAAAATTCAATCCCTTTAGATGATCTCATTTGAAAGCCTGGAAATATGGGATGGTAACTTAATTCCTACAAATCCCTAATCTAGAATATACATTCTTTTCAAAATTAACTAAGTTTCAAAAGTGCATGCCTAAAAGAATCCATTTGATTTACACTTCTACTAATGGTACACAAGAACCCCTAAAACTAGAAGTCTAGATATTGAGGTATATTGCACATTAATTAAGTATGAAAATGGAAAGGCCTAACCAGCTCATTATCTTATTCAATTAATTGATCTAAATGACTCTGATGATCAACAATAAGAATGATTTTCAGAGCAATAAGATATTAATGATCCTGCTATAGCAAGAGTTATTAGGTTTTACAATATTTATCATCAAATGTGGACACTGATTGGCTTGAAGATATAATTCTAATCAAATGTTGGGGCTATAAAATTCTAATCAGAAAAGAAAAAAAATA
>JAKOGI010000317.1:232500-332500 GCA_029747015.1 Carnegiea gigantea
TCGCCTTCAGAAGCTCATTCGTTGCCTCTTGCCTGAAACTATACTTCCCAATGACTATGAGAAAGTTCTTGCTCAAGTGCCGACACAGTATGTACGATTTTAATACCAAAAACCTGGGGGACAACATATTGTATACATTCGATCCTATCAAACATAATAACCAGCTGCATACCGTCCAAGCACTTATGAAGAACTGTAAACAATCACTCCTAATCACCATTATTCTCAGTTAACACTATAACATATGTAACATTAAATAGATGGCTATCAGCACTAGGTGGAACTGTGCCTAGCAACGTTCCCTCATATGGACCACTGAGATGGGTACCACCTACGACCTACATTTTCGACATCCCAAGATGAATCCATTCATTCGATGCTTTGTATGCAACAAACATCCGTTTGAGCTTGCACCCGTCTAACTTACAGAATGCTGTAGTATTAGGGTTCGCCCTAACAATAGAGGGACATATCCAAGAGAGAAGCTTTTATAACACTCAGGTCTCCCTTTTGTTAGCAACTGCACGTACTCTCAGGCTCTACAATGATTCCTTAATTTCCCTCGCCATTTAAAAGTCCTCCGATATCTCACACAGTAAATAATTAGTAGATAATATGACCTTGTCCTTGATAAGACTTGTTAGCAGGTTGTCCTTGAGAAGACTAGTTAGCAGGTTCGTTCGCATGTGTCTCTTCCTCCATTTCTTCATCTGGCACCGTTCCCCAACACTATGGCCCCCACTATACTTCTTCACGTACATTTCACCTCTTTTTATATGGCCCTTCACAGAAATATAGAAACTACATCCCTCGTGCTGTGCACCTCATAACAGTAGGCTACATGCAATTCTATATGAATTTTAATCAAATCGGTTCGCAATTGCATACTTCCATACGCTAATCCTAGATGCCACAACCGAAGCAAACGCCTAACTCTCTGCTTTAATTTCGTTCTTCATATAGTCATCTTCTTTGGTCTAGCTTTAAGTGCATCCCTGATCAAGGCTACTCCACTCCACTAGCAGCTTTAGCGTTGTCCAACCCATAATTTGAATCCCCTAAATCTTCACCAGAATGTCAAAATCATTATTGTAGCTGCATTTCAACCCCTTATCTTCTTGTTCACGAGAAGCATCTAGCACTTACACAATTTGCTAAGCTGAACCTTGACCATTATCCCTATATATTATGTGCATAGATTATTTTCTAACAAGCTCCCACTCCTACAACTTAAGTATCCTTGCATCAAAAACAGCACAAGTAGTTATTTCACATTAAGTTGCTTACCTTGACACAATCATAGCAACATCAGCATGTCTAACATTGACATAAGAATTGATGAACTCAGCACCAATAGCATCTCCACCTAACTCTGACCCACTTCCCTTAGTAGAAGAGGGACACAACATCATCCCACCTCTGCTGATGACGTTACCCTGCAATTATCGAATATAAGGACCTTTATCTCTTGCAACATATCTGTAGGTATATTCTTCATTGCCCTTCATTAACTTCACAACATAAGTATCCCTCCCAATAGTCGACACCTCCCATCGATCATACTTCAAACTATACCACATAACACGTTCTTTGAACCCCTTGCCCATTGCCTCCATACTTACCCCAGCACCTAAAGACCAGCTATATTCTTCTTCACTCACACATCTTTCTCCCTCTACATGACAATGATATCTTGTCTGACCCTTCGTCCAAATACCCCCTAACATGCATAAACACCAAGCTTCCTGCCACCACCGACTTATCGGCATTTTGTCCTCCATCATCTTTATCTATCTATTAAATATCAGCTATAAATAACCATATAAATAGAATACATGAACATCAACAACTAGTCTAGACAACACAGATATATCAACTTTAGCAAATGCACAACCAAGCCCAAGTGTTAGCAAACATACATAATCCAGGTAACCAGTATAAGAATGTTATACTTGGTTTCCTATATTCAAACCTTCAATGAAATTGACAACCCACTCTATCTTCAAGTTTAATATAGGATTACAATGGCAACCTTCCTGATAGACATAACACCCAAACAAATGTGTCAGCTTCCCCATCAAAACTAGACAACACTGGAACACTAACCACACATCTGCCTTTGATAAGTATTAACTACTGTGTGATGCCACACAACCTAAGACCCTCTCTATCTACCTCCACAGGCTCTCATCATCCACTAAACATAATAAGGTGTCATATACCTAACATAATTTCACACATAATTCACTAAACTAATGAGCTCATTTAAAAATCACACCCTCAGTCATTCTACTCACATCATGGCTTCTTACAGCCTACTTTATTGCAACTAAAGGCTACACACGTGGTTTGTTGTCGACTATGTTTTAGACTCCCACCTTTGGATCCTTCTCTCCCTCATAAACCATCAGAGCCACTCCTTTAGCTTATGATATTATTTACCATTTTCCAGTTCACTTAACTTCTTCAAAAGTACATCCAATTCCACAAATTGTTGAAATTAAAGGATTGTAAAGTTCAAAACAATAATTTCACCAATCATTTACAGATGTAGGCTCATTGCTTTCTTTCTAAACTTTTCTAGTTCTCTCCCCAACATCCTCTCCTATCCCTCTCCACATAGGCATATTCTAACATGAACACACTAAACTACTTACACACCTAACTTGTCATAATTATCCAACCCAAAGTAGGCACGAAATTTTTGAACAATCAAAATGAAATTATACGTAACTTATTACCATAATTGCATACAAATCACATGTGCTTACCTTCTTTTGAGGTGAGATTTAGCTCAGGTAATGCCCACAGCTAGATCCATCGACCTCTACCCAACCTCTTCACTGCCCAGGAGTGACATTCAATCTAAGTTCAACATTTTTGATCCCTTAATTGCATAACAAAAATGAAAAGTACTTTGCCTCCCTCTTCGACTACGTAGCTCTTCCCTACCATACACTTTCCAACTCACATAGTATCCCCTTTCACAGTCACAACATTCTTTGTAGAACACTTTAGCTATTCAACCAAATTTAGTAACATCCTCTTCTATCTAGCTCAAGAGAGATGGGTATGAGTAGAGAGAGAGAATGTGGTTTGGGTTTGGGAGGCTTGCTTCGCACACTTGGCTTCACGGTTTTTGCCTCTAATTTTGCTCTGTCAGCTTTTAAACAAGGGCAATGGAGTAATTCAACTTTGAGTTGATGTTGCTAGCTAAACAAATCAAAAGGCAGAAATAACTCAAACAACCAAGAGACAATCCATGAGAAACGTTAATAAAAACAACACTAGCAAGTAAATTTCCCTTTTCAAATCAAATGAACAAGATTAATTAGATTTGAATTTTTGTTTCTTTGATGAGCCATGTGAATGATTAAAGCAGATTTATATGAAGACACTTATGAGTTAATTTGCAATAAACTAACTTTTTATCATGGTAGTCCAAAGCATTATCTCTTTTTTTACTTATTTTATTGTGTAAATAAAGTACAAAGGTCAATATAGGCAAAAATTGAACATATCCTCCTCCTACTACTACTACTACTACTACTATTACTTGTTATTTTTATTATTATTACTATTACTATTATTATTATTATTATTTGGACAACATATGTTCATACATAACCTGCAGTTGAATTTTTTAAATTAATATATTTCTATGGATTTCTCACAATAGAAAGATGAGGATTCAACATTTTTCAATTGAATTGAATTGAATTTTTTAAAAAAATTTTTAAATTAAATTAAATCCATCTCATCTCTTAGCTATAAAGTGTAAATATGTGTTTAAAGGTTAATTCTTATCAATTTTGTAATTTTTTTATAAATACTAATTAAAATTTTATAAAAATATGCCATTCTTTTTCATTAAGGCAATTATTTTTTCCCAACAAACTTCATTTTGTTAACTTTAAATACACTATTTGAATTATCTCACGTCAAAATGATGTTGCATCAATGTAATTTTATTAAAACTAGAATTGTCTAACAGGATACAATATTAGGATCTAAATTCAACTTAAAATTATTTTGAAAAACATGAATCCAATATGACATGACTAAGTTTTGATCCTAAGTTGACACAATTTGAGATGGTCTTTTTCCATATGAAAACATATTGTTTAATGTTCTTATTAAGTAATAAAAAATTGACATGATTATTAAGAATATGTTCTTTTCAACTTATTGTAAGTAACTTGATGTTGATCAGTGGTACTGCTAATAGGGTGCTAATGAGAGTGTTGAATCTTAGGAACCTATAACTAAGAAAAATGAGCTAAGTGCTAACTAATACTAAATAGTGCTAAATGCTAATGAAGTAGGAAATAACAAGCCCTAAATCAGTTAACCCAAAGTTACCTGTTTGCTAGCTTTAAATTTTATTTAAGCCTTTTCTTATAGGCTTAAAAAGTCAATGTATTTTAGTTTAGTTTAGTTGAAAGTTTGAAATAAATAGAAAATGAATTGGGTAAAGGTGAAAGAAGGTGAAACCCCTTTAAAAAGGGTTAGCTGAACTTAGTCTAGTTAAACAATTAAAAAAAATTCTAAAACAATCTAAAAAATAAGTTGAATGAATTTGCAATAAGTTGAATGAATTAAAAGAGGGCAGATGGTTAAACATAAATTGAAAATAACACATTAGAATGATCACAAATTTTTGCATGAGACATTCTCATAGCAATTCATTATGAGAAAACTTATATAGTAATTTTTTAATTTAAGCAGCAGCTAATAAGCATATAGCTGATCTCGTAACAAATTGCAGTGAGATGATTGATGCAGGTGTTAAAAAAAAAAAATGACACAGGAGTACCCTAAGTTATTGGAAAATAATTTTAAGGCATCTCACTTTTTAAAACCTACTGCTTAGTACCTTAATTCATACGAAAACTTACAGCATGACCCTTTTCGGTGAATGAAATCATGTTTTGAATATTTGAGCAAGAGAATTTGAAATACTAACCTAAAATGTCAAAATTGCCTTTGGTTTGTTATCCTTTGGCAACGGACACATTTCAATGGCTAAAAAGCTTCGTTATAAGTACCCATCCCCCCGGCTTCCCCTATGGCCTGCTTTTCCTCCCTTCATTGCTGCTGCCCATATTTTCTTCCACATTCTTTACTGCTTGAAAGGTAATTTTTTTTATTTTATGTTTTTGCTATGAATTTTTAATTTGTTATGTGAAATTAATGTAAACATTATCTGAACTTAGCTCTCAATTTTTAAGTCTCCCATAATTAAATTTCCCATATTTATTTTCTTCACTGAAGATAATTAGTTTATTATGTAATGATAAAAAAATTATTTTAATTATGGACAGAATAATATGTGATAATTAAAAGCAAGAAAGTGCCTATTGAAAGATCATCATCATCAAGATGCAATCGAGAAATTGACGAAGAACAAGTTGTAATATGTCCAAGGTGTAATTCTCAAGCAAGAGGAAAGTGTCTCATTCCAGCTAAAATCTAAGAAGAGGTTATTATAAATGTTTGCAATGCGAGAAGTTTGTGAAGTGGACAGATGATGTTACTTGTGATTATGATAAGAAGATTTTCAATGAAGTGAAGGCAGAGCTAACTGAGATCCGAACGATGCTAAAATTGATTGAAAAAAGGGCAAAATATGATGCGAATGCTACTAATTGTAGTCATTATAATTATTTTATTTGTTATGGTTATTTGAACACGAGGATGACATATATATGTCAAGAGGAAGGTTGTACTTGAAAATATCACAATTAATGAAGAACTTATCTTAACATCTGCTCATTGATCATAGCATATTATAGGTGACTGTTTCAAGTAAAACTCTTATGGCAACTAACTACCCAAAAATATACAATGCATATTACTTCATCATTCCCTGTACAATTATCCTAACCCCAGCAAATTAAATATGCAAAGTACTTAAGCTACCAAAACAAAGGGCACTTGCATCTATTCTACTATTTTCCAAACCCCCACACAAAATGCAAAGTATACCAGTAGTCACCAAAAAATAGTCACCAAGTTGCCAACCAAGTTTTAGTAAAAAATGACACAGTCACCAACAGTCACCAAAAACAGAGGGGAGAAAGCAGTAAGTAGAGTTGCTAGCATCCTTTTTAAGATGTCTAGTTGGACTGAGTTGGAGGGCCTATTGTCTTTGCCCTTGATTTTTATTTTTTTGCCCTTGCTCATTTTGTTTGCTCATCTCCTCCTGGATTTGCTTTCCTTTTCTTCTTCTCTATTAGCCTACCACATTGATCTCTTGGTCGTCCATACGTAGCTGAGTCATGCCCTAACTGTTTACATGTTCGACATCTGGTTGCCAAATTTCAAGTGAACGATCAACATAGTAAGCTATAAAATTATTTTGAACTGTGAACATAGTATTGACTAATAGGTGATATTTACCTAGTGGTGTCAGAAGCGAATGATGTGCTTCCTATAGTAGGTGACAAAGGCTAAGAGTCTCTTCTCTTATGTTCTTCTAGTCTTCCCTTCTTCACTTGTTAATATGGTGCATCAAGTTTTGGAAGGTTTCTCTTCTCCCACATAGTTGGAGCAGAAATACACTATGGTGTCATACAACTTCTTGTACTTCTCAACCTTGAACCAATCATCATAGTAATCTTCAAGCTTCTCTGTCATCGTCGAAATACACCTTGCAGTATGTTTGCATGGTATCCTAATAATCTACCACCTTTGAAGGTCGCAGAATGTATCACTTAACTTGATAGTGAAGTTGGTTTCACCTTTAGTGACATCAAGCTCCACCCTCCCTGCATGGATGATGCTACTACATTCAATAAGGTTTAACTTCTTCTCCACGTAATGAACAACTTTAACCTCCCATGATTGAGTTTTTTTAAATCTCTTAACAAACCTTCCTCCCACAAGCTTCCTAATAACTTCCGACATTGTGAAAATAGGCTTACCCCTAAAATTAAGGATAACATGGTTAAAACTTTGATCAAAGTTATTTGTATTGTCAGCATATTTTAGAGTCTGATCAAACTTGAATCTGGCCTAGTGCTATGCAGGTTTAGTATCCCTCAACCAATGGTATGTTGTAGCATTTTTTTGCTTAATTTATTTCATGGCTTTCTCATACCCATAAGTAGAATATGCATTTGCAGTAGTATAGAAATAAGCATGGAACCAAGCACCCAGTTATAAATACTAGTAACAGCAAGAATCAAAATCAAACACATTAAGGAGGAGAATAACTAAAATTGCCAACAACTTGTATCTATTGCAAAAAGTTAGGAGAGCATGTTACCTGGGTTAGATGATGTAAAGTTTTTGTACAAATAGATTACACAAACCCTTCTACTAACTATAAGCATAAATTTCTTCAGTGCATTTATGATCCCCTGCAGTGAAGGAAGTTATTTCATATGCATCAATTATTAAAAAATAGCATACAATTTAAGGATTGCGAGTATTTAAGGAAGTTATTTTGTATATATCAGTTATAAGAAGTCAGGAGAGCATGTTACCTTGTTCCTATTAGATAGTATAGTGAATTTGGATTAATTATCAACAACATCAAGAGCTCTCACAAGCCCATCCAAGAAGAAGCACCTCTTTTGGTCATTTGCTTTCTAAACAATTGCATAAGCAAGGGAAATTACCCATTATTCCCATCAAGGCCAAGCATCAATCCCAATAATTAGCCTGCAGTGTTGTTTGAATAAAGAAATAGCAACCCCAATTCTTACGAATAAATGCTTGAAAGTGGGGTTCTTGTTAGGACCTTCCTCAGTCCAGTTTATAGAGCATGTGGACCTAGGATTTTTATCTTTGAATTCCTTAGTATAGTGAGCTAAAATCCCATATCCATCTTCACATTTGCCTTCAATAATCTATAATAATAATAGCCCTCTAACAAGGATTCGAATGTCAAACATCTTCATAATGTACTCCTGCATGCTTGGTACTTTCATCTTTGGACTGGCTCTGAACACTAGCAGCAAATGGTTCACTATCTATTTTTAGGTTGCCATCCTATTTTGTACTGGCCTAAGATAAGAATGTTTCCCCGTGATTGTCTTAACCATCTATGTAAATCTATCAACGAGAACATTACAATGGATCCTCCAACTGCACCTAAGATATACGCATCTCTATGTGTACCTTGTCTTTTCATTTTTTTATTTTTTATAAGTGAAACCCATCTTGAATACAAAGGTCCGTAACCACTTCTAACATATCTTGCTTGCTCGCAAATATGTGCCCAGGTTCTAAACTTACACTTTCATCTCTATTCTTACTCTATAGAATAACCTTGTTGAACACCCTGCTCATTTTGTTCACAACTAGATTCCTATCACCATCACCATGAATGATCTCTCTTCCAGAACTCATTCTAGACTCAGTATCAAACTATAACTCCATGTCATCAAGTCCTTCCTTAGAGCTGGAGTTTCCTCATCAGGTGGTGTGTCATTAGATTCCTCATCAGGCACTTGTTCAACCTCATTGAAATTAGTATTCTCATTGTCATCATCACTCATTTCATCTCTCTAATTATTTTGGCCCTCAAATTGTATTTCCCCAACATAGTCAGCCAACTTATCAACATAAGGCTCAAACTCTTTTGCTAGTGTGTTCACATCAAAATCAACAAGTTTATCGAGGTTAAGGCCTGACAGGTTCAAGCATGACATTGATATCTAGGGGATAGGGGGTTTGGATGAATTCCTAGTTTGTGTTGACCTGCTCCTAGGGGTTCTTGGTAGAGTATAAGCCCGAGTTGATAACACATGGGAGGTACCCGTGGGGGATCATGTGTGTGATCTTGTCGTAGGTCTATAAGAGGAAGTTAGGGTTACTTGTGAGGATTAGCTCCATCTTTTGGGGTGAGGTTTGTGATCTTGTCCTAAGCTTACAAGACATGGAAGAGTTAGGTGTAGGTTGGGAAGTGGTGGGTGATGGTCTAGAGGACCTTGCCCTAGGCTTGGGAGAGTTTGGTGTAGACTGGGGTTGGAATGATATGTAGAAACAATTGCCTGATGTGCTTTGTAAGTTTGAAATCATAGGGTGTGAAGTTGGGTTGACTATTAAAGTGTTTGCCTAATTTCTACCTTGACTTGGGCTTAACTCAGTCTCAAGCTGGGAGGCTCCTACACTATCGTTAATCCTATCAATGCTTGCTATTGTGAGTTGAATATTTGAATCCTTTTTCAAGTCAATCAAATATATAGGAATGTATTTGTGTTTGTTCCCGTCCTAGTAATTAGCAAGCCTAAGCCAAACACTATCACAATCTAAAGGCCACCTTTGATTTTCTTTGTTTCATGGATGCCATTACAGCCTAACAATTTTTGGGAAAACAAAGCTAGCTTTATTAGCCAAACTTCTAACATCAGTACACAAGACAACTCTTTAATACTTGTCTAAATCAATATCATTAATATGTACCATCTTGTCCTATGGATTTCCCACTATGTTTAGCACTCAAATCAGAGAGCACAGAATACAATTAAAACAGAGAGCAAATTAAGCGTTTCTACAGTGTTGTGTGATAACAAAATAGAAAGCATAGACATGCACCACGATCCCACATACACATGAACAATTACAAGGCCCAAGTTATAGTCTTACACTTCCAAAAATCACAACACATATTAAATGTAGTATGATGATAATAAAACAGGTCGCAGAGATACATTCTCAACTAAAACCCTAAATTTTTTTGTGACTAAAGCCAAAATTCTTTACTTCAAGTCTCAAACGTCCTCATTCACAACCCTTTAGTAAATTGGAAACATATATCCAGAAATTATCAAGACATAGGCTTGAAAACCATAAAACCCTAGAAATTGTCCAAATGTGAGTTCTACTTCAATACATTGGGGGGAAAAAAAATTAATACATTTACCACTAAGTCAGCCACCACACAGCACATAGCACATTTTGGGGTTGAAAATTTTAAAAAAACCAAAAATCGCCCACCCCAGAACCCAATGATTCGAAGACGCAACCAAGAGAAGACAATGGTGAGACAGAGGAAGTAGAGACACTTTACCATTTTTAAAATTTCTGACGTAATCCATTGTAGCATCAAGTTCTTCAAGCTCCTCCTTCAACAACAATGGTGATTATTGGGCTTGAATTGATCTGGGGATATATACACACACACACACACACACACACACACACACACACACACACACACACATAATATATACACACACATATATATATATATATATATACATATATATGTATATATATACTATATTGTATGTATATGTAAATATGTATATGTTATATATATATATATATATATATATATATTATATATATATATATATATATGTATATATACATATATGTTGTGTGTGGGTGTGTTATAATATATATATATATATATATATATAATATATATATATATATTATATATATAGATATATATATAATGATATATATATCTACAATATATCTATATATATATCATACATACATACATACATACATACATACAAGGGTTTAAGTAAGAACCCTTGTTTAGGTTAGATCTTTCACTTTGGTGGGAACTTTTTATCACAGCCCTCTATTTTAAATCTAACGGTTGAAATTAATTGTAATTTTTTTTATTTTGAAGAATAAGCCTCGCGAGATGGGGGGTGCTGCAAATTGCTCATCTCAACTCCCAGACAACACATTCCTCTCCTCTCTCTTCCCCTCACACCTTCTCTTTCTTCTCACTTGCGCACGAACCCGCCGGAATTCGATCGTCGGCCGGAATTCGAACGTCACTTTCTTCGCCGGCGGTTCCCGTCGACTCTCATCCCACGCATTCTCTCTTTGCGCAGCACTGGTTCTCTCTCAAACCCACCCTTAAGATGCCTCCCCCTCACATCACCGCCGGGTTCGCACTGATTCTGGCCAGATTCTGGTTGCACTTTGCGCTGGCACTGTGAAATCGTGTTCTGGTCGACGGTGCTCCGGTCTTCGACTTTGGTGAGTGTCGGCCCCCCCCAAATCTCGATCTGGGCAAAAATTCATGGCTTTGAAAAAGATTGCTGAAATTAGGTCATGTGGGTTGATTAGGTTGCAGATTTTGTGGGCTAAGCATCAATTTGTAGTCTACATCTCATCCTCTCGCCTCTACCATGATGAAATTAGGGATTAGGTTTTGGAATTTGGTTTTGAAATTGGGCAAATTTAATTTAGCTTTGTTGGTTATGTTTGGAGTGGAACCCCCCTTGGCTTCTGTTTTGTGCAAACATTATAAAATAATGGGTTGATTAGGTAACAGAAACTAGCCCCCTAAATGACTAAATCATGATTTCAAAATATTTGTAAGTTGAAACCTTGAAAATCTAGGCATATCTCTTGAAAATTTCTTGCTTTGGAGTTCCAGAGGTTGAATCAGTTTGTAGTCTCTGTTATGGGCATATCTCTTGAAGATTTCTTGTTTTGTTGTTCTAGAGGTTGAATCGATCACATGCTTGTTGAAGGCGGGATTGAAGCTGAATTGGTAGCTGAAGTGAACCCAAAAATGATGGTTGCCAAGGGTAATTTAATTACCTCTGTATTGGATTTTGCTGCTCAATTTACATTGTTTGTTAGTGTCAATATGAATTGGAGATTGAATGTGAAGATATTATGTTTGTTGTGGTGTATAAGCTATTTTGCTTTTTGTGTGTGAAGTTCATACGCTATTATGCTTGTATTGTTGTCCTGCATTTTGACTCGCTTATGAAGTTAGACAAAGAAGCATATCAAATATCAATGCTTAGAATGAGCCTATTTTAATAAAGCCTATTAGCTCAAAAGGAAGAGCAACGTGTGATAGTGCACGGAGGTGTGGGTTCAAATCCCACATAGGCTATGTGCTTACTGGATGACAATCCAGTAGGGAGTCAATGGTACAAAAGAAAACCAAAATGAAGCATTAAGCACCAAAAAAAACAAGCCTATACTTAAATCTACAATCCCAGAACCCTAAACTCATGAACAGCCCGAAATCTCAACCTTAAAACCTGCCTCAAACTTTAGACCACACTAATTTGACTCCTAAAAACAAAATTAAAATAAAAGCTCAAATTTACGAACTGAAAGCTCAGATCTAGTCACCAATCAGGGTTCAATTTCATAATTTTTGATTTTGGTTTCCCCGATTCAGCTACTGTAGAACAAAACTATTAAAAAAATTGAGTCAATGGTCAAAGAGTAACACTTAGATTTCATGGGAGGGTCATTCCAATAGGATAACAGTTGATGTACCGAGCCTCAAATGGTAAGAGCAAACCGTCATACATCTTCCATCAAAATGTTTCCCTAATTGAATACGATTTCATTTATAGTTTTCCACACCATCCAAACTCCAAATGATTGTAACAAATAGAGCCATCTAGATCTTTCTTTGTAGCCTATGTGGGATTTGAACCCACATCTTTGTGCAATTGCACATTGCTTTACCATTGAGCTAATAGGCTTTAGTAAAATCATAGCCAAGTAGCAGGCTCTGCTTCATCTAAATATAATACAAGCCATATCCTTATCCAGAGTCATAAATTCAGACTTTGACCTAGCAAACCAAACAAAATTTGAAGTCGAGCATCATTTTATTTTAGACAGCACAAATTAAAGTAATCAAACCGAAAATCTCATCTAGACTCAAACGAATACCAATTAATTTCACACCCAATTTTGATAATATCACAAAAAACTCAGACAAAAACTCACTTACAAATTTTGTTGCTGATTGATTGCAATTTGCTGACTTTATATAAATTTTTTGAAAGAAAAATCAAGATTTAAAGATTAGTATAAAGTTTACATTTGATTATCAGGGAAAGAATCTGCATTCTTTTCATATCCTTTTCATAAATTCCACTCCAGAAGCAACAGAAAGTTTAGAGGCATAGGCTTAAGAGAAAAGTTATACCCAAATGTTTTCAGGCACGCACCGTTGGAATCACAGTATCAGCACTGGCATTGAGGACTATGAATGCTACATTCTTCAATTGAGCCTTTGATACCAAAGAAAGGAAAACTAAGTTAAACCTCAAACGATCTTATTAGGATCAATAACTCATGAAATTTTAGTAACTCAAAAACAATACCTATTGCAATTTCTGGTGCCTCTCTTAAGCGCGTGATCAATTCAACCTCTGGAACAACAAACAAGAAATCTTCAAGAGATATGCCCATAACAGAGACTACAAACTGATTCAACCTCTGGAACACCAAAGCAAGAAATTTTCAAGAGATATGCCTAGATTTTCAAGGTTACAACTTACAAATATTTTGAAATCATGATTTAGTCATTTAGGGGGCTAGTTTCTATTACCTAATCAACCCATTATTTTATAATGTTTGCACAAAACAGAAGCCAGGGGGGTTCCACTCCAAACGTAACCAACAAAACTAAATTAAATTTGCCCAATTTCAAAACCGAATTCCAAAACCTACACCCTAATTTCATCATGGTAGAGGCGAGGGGATGAGATGTGGACTACAAATTGATGCTTAACCCACAAAATCTGCAATCTAATCAACCCAATATGACCTAATTTCAGCAATCTTTTTCAAAAGCCATGAATTTTTGCCCAGATCGAGTTTTGGGGGGGGGGGCGGCGACACTCTCTGAAGTCGAAGACCGGAGCGCCGTCGGCCAGAACACGATTTCACAGTGCTAGCGCGAACTGCAACTAGAATCTGGCCAGAATTAGCGCAAACCTGGCGGTGATGTGAGGGGGAGGCATCTCGAGGGTGGGTTTCAGAGAGAACCAGTGCTGCGCAGAGAGAGAATGCGTGGATGAGAGTCGAAGGGAACCGCCGGCGAAGAGAGTGACGTTCGAATTCCGGCCGACGACCGAATTCCGGCGGGTTCGTACGCAAGTGAGAAGAGAAAGAAGGTGTGAGGGGAAGAGAGAGGAGAGGAATGTGTTGTCTGGGAGTTGAGATGAGCAATTCGCAGCACCCCCCATCCTGCGAGGCTTATTCTTCAAAATAAAAAAAATTACAATTAATTTCAACCGTTAGATTTAAAATAGAGGGCTGTGATAAAAAGTTTCCGCCAAAGTGAAGGATCTCACCTAAAGAAGGATTCTTACTTGAACCCTTCCCTATACACACACACACACACACACACACACACACACACACACACACACATAGAGAGAGAGAGAGAGAGAGAGAGCGCTGAATACGGGTGAGAGGAGGAGTTATGATTGAATGCAAAAGGAATTTTACTTTTAGTTAGGTTTAGGACTCTTTAATTTTTGTATTTTAGAATTTTAAAAAAAAAAGAAAATTACTTTCATTCTTTTTGCTAAGAGTTTCGCGACTTCATTAAATGGTATGCTAATAACTTCACATTTCAGGCAAGTCCAATCAATGAAAAAGAGCCTCGCTGTAAGTTTTCATATAAATTAAGGTATTAGACACCAAGTTTTAAAAAGAGAGGGATCTTAAAATTGTTTTCCAATAACTTAGGATACCTTTGTATCATTTTTTTGTGTTCCATAGAATTATTATTTTCTTTCCTTTGTAACAAAAAAGAATTTTTTTTGGCGTTGGGGGTGGGGGGTTCAACCCCTCCTTGCAATTTCAAATATTTCCTCCAACGGCTACTTCCAACGCTTTCCCCTTCTCCCCGACTTCTGTCTCTTTCTCTCTCTGCATCTCTCTAGCAGTAGCCGGAACACGGACACTTATCACCCCCCCCTCTCCTTCTCTCTCTCTCTGTAGGAACTGCAGAAGCAGCAATGAAGCACTTCATGCTCCCACTGTCAAGGGAGGGCAATTCCACCCCCTTTTCCGAACTCCCCACATCCACAAACCCAAACGCTAGCCCTAACCCTAATTCGCAGAAACAGAAGCCTCCTCGCAGGCAAAAATGCCCGCCCAGAGACAAGGAGAACTCAGATCCGGGAATTGCCCCCGAAAATGCCTCCTTGAGAGCATCACCCGCGGGTAAGATTAGGAGCCCCTTTCCCCCAAGGCCTCCTTCTAACACTCTCAAGCGTAAGCTCAGCAACGACCCCGTTTCCGATTTCATGGGTGTCGGCCCTTCTTCTTCCTCCTTCTTGGATTCTGGAGTTAGGGTAAGAAAGATCCTCATCTCAGCTGCTGCACTTTCAATTTGAATTTTCTTTTTTTCAAAGATTAGTTTCTTTTAGTAAAGTCTTGCCCTGTTGTTGCTGATCTACTGCTTTGGGGTTTATCAAAGATTTTAATAAATACAGTGATTTGGTTGTTGTTCTTAATATATTCAGTTTCTTTGAGGACAAAATGTTTCTTTTTTTATGATTTGGTCTAGTTGTTGGAGAGTACAATTGAATGATGAGGTTGACCAAGTTCAGTTCAAGTATCACCGACTTATGCAAATTCTTGAACCGATTTATCTGAATTTCCTTTTCTTTTCCTTTCTTTGGACGTTGGATATGACTCTTGGTTGCATTAGATTACTCTAGGCCGTGCTAAGTTTAAATTATGAAATTGTGGTTATTATGTTTTATTAAAGCTTAGATTGCGAGGAACACCCCCCCCCCCCCCCAAAAAAAAGAGCAGAGAAGAGGAAAGCTTTTCTTTTTCTTTGCAAAATTGAAATCCATGGGGTGACTGGCTTTTTAGGTTGTATATTTGTCATAGATAGGAGTAAAAAGATGAGCCTCCAATGATTTTAAGATGAAGCCCAATTTAAGCAGCAAGTTCGTTTGTGGTCTGTAATGTTTGCTGCAAAATGGAAACAAAATGGTTATGCCAGCTGTTAATGGTACTTTGCGGCAATAATGTTAGGTGGTGGTGCGAATGAGACCATTAGACAAAGATGAGGAAGGGGAGACGACAGTCCAGAAAATTTCAAATGACTCTTTGTCAATTAATGGACATACATTCACTTTTGACTCTGTGGCAGACACAGAGGCAACCCAGGTAAGTTTCTGGTTGATTTTTCTTTGGAAATGAAGATATATGGGAGGAAAATGTAATGATTTTCAAGTTTGGTCTCTTTCAGATGGACATTTTCGAGCTTGTGGGAGCACCTCTTGTCGAGAACTGTCTAGCTGGGTTCAATAGTTCTGTGTTTGCCTATGGGCAGGTAATGTCAAACTTTTGAATTTAGTAGTGACTACACTCAGCATGGTCATTAATTTTCTTTAGGAATAATGAAGGAACATATGTTCTGATCACATATTCTCAAATTTTGTACGGTCAGACCGGTAGTGGAAAAACCTACACAATGTGGGGACCAGCCAACGCTTTGGTGGAGGAAAACCTAGCAAATGATCAACAGGGCTTGACACCTCGTGTTTTTGAGCGCCTTTTTGCTCGTATAAATGAGGTCAATATTTGGATCCTTTTTCCTTGGGACACAGTACAAAGAAGATCATAAATATAAAGTTGTTTGTTCTCCTCTTTGTTTGATTATTGCAGGAGCAAATTAAGCATGCAGACAAAGAGCTTAAGTATCAGTGTCGCTGTTCTTTTCTTGAGGTGAAGTAATTAGAATCTCATGCCTTCCATATATGGTTACCAATCAGATATCTGTACAACTCATGTTATTTCTTTGTTGCAGATTTACAATGAACAAATAACTGATTTATTGGACCCAAGACAGAAAAATCTTCAGGTGTGAAGTAGACCTGTCTCTTTTATTCTGCTGCCAAGTTCGTGAACTTGTTTGTTTGGTGATGTTAGAGCCCTTCATTGTTTCCTCCCACAGATCAGAGAAGATATCAAAACTGGAGTTTATGTTGAAAATCTCACAGAGGAGTGCGTATCAACAATGAAAGATGTGATTCAGCTTTTATTGAAGGTTAGCACTACTGTCTGCTGCTAATGTGCTGATCACTTCTATAAAGATAGAAAATGCAAACATGTTTTATATTTGTTCGTGAAAAATCCTGCTTGCTTTCCACCTTCCCAATCGTCTTGGAAGCTTTCATATTACAAGGGCCATTTGCCGGAGAGTCCATCTAGCACATTGTTCCACTGGGACAACCATGGTGAAGCATGCAACTCTCCAACTGTTCGTTCAAAACTATTTTGAAGAACGACAATGAATGTCAGCTACCTGTTTAACAGGATAAGTGGGTGTTGGGTTCTACAACATCTGTACTTAGTGCCATGTCAGTCTTGCTGCTTTGGGAGATTCTGGTTTCTTTGCAACAAAGTCCATTGCTTGGCAACCTGAAATTTATGGTGATATACTGCAGTGATTTTTAACTTCAGTTTTGTGAAGTTATCATGTTTTCCAGCAGATGAGAAGCTTTTGTGGGGACGTACGATGAACATGCAGGATGCGACTCCTGTATAATGTCCAATGCAAGTAGTTTCTGGCAGAGTTCGATTAAGAGTTTCTTTCTTATCAAGCGTGTGGTTGATAATCTGTCACTAATAATCTCGTTGTTTGTGGGTAATACTTATAATGGCATTCAGGGAAGTGCCATTTCAGTTTTACATTCACTTGCAATTAGTTTTGCTCTGTTTGACCATTGGGGTTTTTCAGTTGAATTGTGAGTCCCCAAGTTATTAGTACATCTGCAATAAATCTCAGAGTTTACTGCTTCGTTTCCCTTATTTTGCATTTAGTTGTGTGTTTGCAAAGTTCAAATGTTCGTATAAACACAATATGTTTATCTTAATTGTGCAGGGCTTGTCAAACAGGAGGACAGGTTCAACAAGTATAAATGCAGAGAGTTCACGTTCACATAGTGTCTTTACTTGTGTAGTTGAATCACACTGTAAGGTACTTTTTATCCCTGATTGAGGATGATCCTAGCAACAGCTGCTCGTAGCCTGAATGGGCTATGCAATAATACATTAGATAGGGTATTGTTTTAACATGTTTATCCATTGACATTTTGTATATTGGCTGGCGTGTCTTCAGCAAGGCTATTGACAACTTGATTATACAGTACCGAATTGGTGCTAATTCAAGCTGTTAATATTGCAGAACTTATCAGATGGACTAAGCAGCTTCAAGACAAGTAGAATAAACTTAGTTGACCTTGCTGGTTCAGAAAGGCAAAAGTTGACAGGGGCAGCTGGAGAACGGCTGAAAGAAGCAGGCAATATCAACAGATCTCTTTCGCAGCTTGGGTATGGTAGTTCAACTTAGTTTTCTTATTTCCGTTTCATAAGAAAAATATTGTTGGGCTATGTCTGAAACTTAATTGATTTACATGGAAGACTTCGATTATCACGAGCTTAAGGCTTCATGCGTTAGATGACAAATATTCAGCAAATTTTCTACTTATGAATTATTAGGATTCTTTGACCAGCTTCACAAAATGTATAATGGTATTGTTGATGCCAGATTGTGAGAAGGTTGTCTAGTAATTTGCACTCTGATCATGCAGACATCATAAGCCCCTATTCTCAGTCTGAAATTGTGTTGACGTTCTAAGGACTGTTGTTCTCTATGCAATCAAAGAAGATAGCAATTCCCCTCCCCCCCCCTCCCCCCAAATCTGAATGACCAGGAAATCAACTGTGAGCCTCTAAACATTGTTTTCTATTTAGAAATACTCTTAAATGGCCACTAGGAAAACTCATCTTGCTGCATACTGTTCAGTATCCTTTTACATGGACAACCTGGCAATTCTGCTGTGTTTTCGAGAGAACATACAAGAATCATTGAGATTGTTCTCACTTTGTCATCTGACTAATTGCATGAGGGCACCCCACTGATCATATCCGATATAATTCAGAATTTTTGTTGCTTGAGATCATGGCTAGATTAAGTTAAACTGGTAACCTTGAACCTCCTTTACACTGGGTGGATGTGAGGGGCTTTGGGTCCCACCGCCCTCTCTTGCAAGTGGTTCAGGGGGTGGGATGACGGTGTTCAGATCTACATAGCCTTACCCCCTACTACTATATTGCAGAGAGGTGGTTTCCGTTAACTTTTACTCCACAATAAAAAAGGAGTGGACAATTTAATGGAACATTTTGGTCTAATCCGCTACAATACAAAGCTGGATAAATTGCTGAATAACAATTCTTTCAGCTGCATAGAACTGGACGTCCTATGCTAAGCAGAACCCAATACCCGGCGCATCTTCCTCATATATTAATTTCTTTGCAGGAACTTGATAAACATTCTTGCTGAAATCTCCCAGACTGGAAAGCAAAGACATATCCCATATAGAGACTCTAGGTTGACATTCTTGCTACAGGAATCTCTTGGTGGCAATGCAAAACTTGCAATGATCTGTGCAATTTCTCCTGCACAAAGGTGATACACGTTAGCCTTCTTTCAGTTTCCTACATCTTCACACTCGTTTTTCATCCTTTTTAATTGATTAAATATTGCCATTAATGTTTCAGCTGTAAGAGTGAGACATTTAGCACACTGAGGTTTGCACAGCGTGCGAAGGCTATTAAGAACAAGGCTGTTGTTAATGAGGTGATGCAAGATGACGTCAACTTCTTGAGAGAAGTTATCAGGCAACTTAAGGTGAGTATTTTAGTCATGTCCGGTAGAAGCAGCATTCTTTCATGGATAATTTATAACCCATGGTTGTTTATTGAAACAGGATGAATTGCTTCGAATGAAGGCACATGGGAACCAAACTGATCCAAATGCAGCTTATGCCAATAGTTGGAATGCACGTAGAAGCTTAAATCTGCTTAAGTTCAGCCTTAACCATCCAATGGCATTGCGACATGTAGATGCTGATGGTGATGAGGTGATGGAAACTGATGAGGAGGCTGTTCAGAAATTGTGCGAGGAAGTCAGTCTGCAGTCAACTGATACTAAAGTCAGCCAATGCATTTATGGAGGAGTGATAAATTATGCTCATGCAGGGACACAGTTTGTAGATTATGAAGAGGGAATGCCTCAAGATCCTGTACAAAATGGTCATATTGAAAAGCAGGCCTCTGAAGTATCAGATGTGAGTATGGAAGAAGGATTGTCAGAAATACATTTAGATAGTAAGAATGAAGGTTTACTAGCTGACAGGCATGCTGCATCGACCAAGGGCAATGACAGAGGAAGCATTGAAGTAACTGTCAATGAAGCACCATGCCAGGAAACCGGAGATGGTTCTGTTGTTTTGTTGTCTGATTCAGCTAAAACAACTGATTCTGAGGCAGCAAATAACCCTCCATCTGGAGCTTCGAACTCTACTCCTAGCCTCAGCATAGTCCAGTATGGTGTTTCTTATACTGAGCAGTCTCCCATTCCAAGTGTTTCTCCAAGACTTGTTACCAGCAGCAGGAAAAGTCTAAGAACCTCATCAATGTTAACGGCGTCTCAGAAAGATGTTCAGAGCTGTGGACTTCTCGGGGAAGATGCACTTGGATCATCTGGAAAGTCCCATCAAAGGAACTCCCAGGTTTCCCAGGCTGCCTTTTCTGGAACCCGCCGTAGCACTACTGAACATTTGGCTGCAAGCCTTCATCGTGGTCTTGAGATCCTTGAAAATAATCAGCAGAGTTCAGCCTTTAGGAGGTCGGCATTCAGATTTTCTTTCAAGCCTGTGGATTCGAAGCCAATATTAGCTATTGAGAAAGTTGATGTAGGTATTCAGGCTATGCTTGAAAGTAGAGAGCTGCCAGAAGGAGGCATGATGTATCTTTGTAGTAATTGCAAAAATCAAACTCTTCACGGGGATCTGAAAGAGATCAATGATACCTCAGACCTTCAGTTAGTCCCTGTGGGTAGGCCACTTTCTGCAGAAAAGCCTAAGAAACAAGTTCCAAAGGTATGTCACTTCATAGATTCAAGGCTTTATTTGCTTCTAGAACATCAACTCAATCTTTCAACGACAAATCTTCCGTGTAGGCAGTTGAAAAGGTTCTGGCGGGAGCAATTAGGAGAGAAATGGCACTTGAGGAATTCTGTGCCAGACAAACTTCTGAGATCTCTCAACTGAATCGCTTGGTTAGTTATAGTTGAATTCTGGACTGGCCAGTGGTGTGCATATTCTTTGGTAGGTTTCTGACAGCTTTGTGCCATTGACAGGTTCAGCAGTACAGGCATGAACGTGAATGCAATGCGATTATAGGTCAGCTGCGGGAAGAAAAAATAATTCGGCTCGAGAACCTAATGGATGGGGTGCTGCCTTCTGAGGATTTCATGGAAGAAGAATTGGCATCTCTGCGCCAAGAACATGAGGTGTGTAACTCTTTTCTCGGTATATGTTCTTTTCTCCTTATATTTGTGCACCTTGTTTTCACTGCATTATATTGGTTCTTGGTGTCTGTGATCTGCAGCTACTCAAGGAGAAGTATGAAAACCATCCAGAGGTTTTAAGTACAAAAATCAAACTAAAGAGAGTCGAAGATGAGTTGGAAAGGCTACGGAGCTTCTTTGACATGGGTGAGAGAGATGTTCTACTGGAGGAAATTCATGATCTAAGGAACCAGCTGCAATACTATACAGATAGTTCACCAGCTAAACAAAGGAAATCCCTTCTACAGTTGACCTATCCCCGTGAACGAAGTTCATCTCCCCTACTGAACACAATTCCAGAATCAATAGAGGAGAATGTCATGCAAAAACTTGAGCAGGAGAGAACTCAATGGGAGGAGGCTGAGAGCAAATGGATATCTCTGGCGGAGGAACTAAAAGCAGAACTTGAATCAACTCGTTCTCAAGCTGAACAGCTAAAACGGGAACTTGAAGCGGAGAAGAAATGCGCAGAGGAGCTTAAAGAAGCCATGCAATTGGCAATGCAGGGTCATGCACGCATGCTTGAACAGTATGCTGATCTTGAGGAAAAACATATGCAGATGCTTGCGAATCAAAGGAGGATCCATGAAGGAATTGATGATGTCAAGAGAGCTGCTGCTAGAGCAGGGGTCAAGGGAGCTGAATCTAAGTTCATTAATGCCCTGGCTGCTGAGATTGCAGCCTTAAAAGTAGAAAGAGAAAAAGAGAGGCGGTATTGGAGGGAAGAAAACAAAATGCTGCAGGCTCAACTAAGAGATACAGCCGAGGCTGTACAGGCTGCTGGAGAGTTACTTGTACGTCTGAAAGAAGCAGAAGAAGCCGTTGCTGCTGTTGAGGTTAGTAAAACTAGATGGAGTCTCAGTCATCCAGTGCAAAGTGTTCTGAATTCTGATCCTTCTGCCCTTTCCCTCTTCTCCCCCCCCCCCCCCCAAAAAAGAAAAAGAAAGATCCTACTCCATGAATGCATATTTGCTCTAATGGTTCATTGGATCCTCCAATCCCTCTGCCAAAAGTAGTAGGAGTGACTAGTTATATTGACCTCAGATTGAAGACTTTTGGGGCCAACTTTCTTCTTTCATATTTCTCTGGTGTCTGCGAAAGTCCAAATCCATTTATACATCCTTGGAAGTCATAGACAGCACCAGCATTCCCACATACATATATGGTATCTTAGGAAGATACGTGAGCTCATAAAGTTGGCAACTTATTAACCATCTGCTGTGCGACATGCTAAGCTAGGTGCCGACAAGCTTACTAACCATCTGCTGTGGGAAATGCTGGGCCGTTGTGGGCTGGAAAGGATCCTTTAGATTAGAGTTCCACTTTTCGTAAGGCTTATGCATCATTAGTATATGATCTTCATGTAGTCTAGTTGATTCCAAATTGGCAATATATGAACTCAAATCACTATTTCATAAATGGCTCAATACTCTTAATTCATCTGAACTCAAAACTTCTGCAGAAGCGTGCTGCAAAGGCAGAAGAAGCAGCTGAGAAGTCTCACAAGCAGGTGGAGAAACTAAAGAAAAAACATGAAATGGAAATCAGTAGATTGAATCAGGTCCTGGCTGAGTCCCATTTGCCCAAAGAGGCAGTACAATGTTCAAGTAACGACCCTGATGTGGCGAAGTATGATGCAGAAGAGACTCATGATATTGATGATGAGAAATGGAAAGAAGAGTTTGTGGCATTCTTTGATGATGATAATAATAATAATAACAATAACAATAATGCAGATGGTGACTTCTCATCAAAATTTGCAGAACCCTCTTCATGGTTCTCAGGGTATGATAAATGCAACATATAATGGGAATTTGTCATGCATTTCTATATGTAATACAAACAGAGTATATTGTTAAATATTTCAACCACATTGCAGTCTGTATTTTTCTTGTCAAGTATAGGTTGGACAATCCCTTACTGTTTGTGAGGGATTATGTCTTCTGTAATTTGTTCTGTTGTTCCATTGTATTCAAATTGAATTTCCCGGGCTATAAAATTCAAGCATATATCCTTTTCTACAGCTCTGTGTTTTTTTTTTCTTTTTCTTTTCCTTCTCGGTCCTGGTCCATTCCTGACGACTTCATCAAGAGACCTCGTTATTTGTTAGTATGTATATAGACAGATACATTTCCTGAACACATGGTCTCATGGGCAAAATGGCAAAAAACAAGAGGCGTGGAGTGTTTATTTGGATTAGGTTGGTCCACTTTACCACACCCCTAGTTTGGATGGAAGTTTGAGTAGTTAGTGGATCAGGTTTGGACTTTGGAGGGACAATGGTCTGAAGGAAAGAAGTTATATACAAAGTTTGATGCATCTTCTTCTCTTTGATATCAGTCAATTCTGTTGGTTTCAGTGTCAAGAGAATAGGGGGCAATCAGCAATTGGATGAGTGGTTCATGCCTATTTGATTTCTTGTCTTCTACTGCTTGGGAAAGAAAAACCAGCAGGTCCAGCACCAAATCAAACCAACCCAAAACTACAAACACCCCCTCCCTCTTTGTGTTTTCCTTTTCGTTTCTTTTCTTTTCTTTTCCCGATGGTCGGGCCGTACTTCTACAATTGAATTATAAGTCGTTATTTGAAAGCTTAGAGAGCATATTATTTATGACGCTGATATTAGGTATTCGTTTCAAATCATGTTTTTGGTGGAGGGGTATAAGATATTAAATACAAATTTCGAGCGTCAATCTAACGACTACTCTACTAGTTAACTTAAAATCATATACGGATAAATTACAACATATTCAACCCTTCACTAGGCAGCATTTACTTATCAAGATGAGATATTTTAAAACATAAAAAAACCTCACACTATTGCATTCATATAAGCACATTTCACCTTCTTATTATTTTATTTGCTACTGTAACCACATTGCCGTAGCATGTGAAGTATGGTAGGTACATCAATCACAACATAAGGCTCTCTTCATTCCCCCCCCCCCCCCCCAAAAACAAAAAAATCAGTTTGATTGAATAGTCACTGCAATAGCATGGAAAATCAATAATACAACCCCCCCCCCCCCAAAAAAAACCAAAAAAAAAAAAGAAAGAAAGGGCAAAAAAGGCCCAAAACACACCCACACAATGAGCTGTTTGGTTGTCCAAACTGCCAAAATTTTAGGTTCGTGGGTCTATGATTTTTGTTCTGTTAGAGAGAGGGAGATATCTTCGGCCTACTTGTGGACCATTTCTCATCCACAAGGCCTCAACCAAACAAAAATAGGGTGCACAAAAGGAGCTCATAAGGTGGGAGTTCTCCACCCTAGCCGCCCATTAATGAATTCTCTCTTTGAAGAAAAACTAAAATAAAAGAAAATCTACATGGGGGGGCACTTTGAGACAAGCAAGAAACAACATATATTGTGAATTTAAGATGGGAGATGGGTATGAAAGCAACATGCAGATAAATATAATGTCTATCATTATCGTCATCACAATGCAAGAGATAAAGAGTAGGAATAGGATGTATTCTACATGAATTCAATTGATTTAACACTTGTTCTCCTTCAGCAAGTTCTCGAATTTGAATCTTGTGAAGGGAAAAAAATTTGTAATAGGAGAGCTCTACCCTTTATTGAGCCAACAGTAGCTCGGCTCTAGTGTAGGAGAGATCAAAGACTTCAAAAAAAAGAAAAAAATTCATTGGACTTGGAAAAAATCCAGTGCAAGATTTTTCCTGTCTATTGTCCGAGCCAAAGTTAACTAGTGTATTATTTAAATTTGTCCACGTAGAAATAAGTTAGATATTAGACTAAACTAATGCACTATTCAATTTACAATTTAAATTTGACTTGAATCTGTTAGAATTCAGGGAAGTTTCGTTTGGTCTGTGTTTTGCAGCTGTTGTTTTAGATCAATTAATTGTACCATCGCAAGCTTGGAAGTTTTAAAAAAATAGTAAAAGAAAACCTTTGAAAAATATATATATTTTATGGCTCTTAAGAAAAAAGTAAGTTAAACCTAATTAATGAACTGGTTGAAGAACATGGAACATTTTGTTAGGCTTGTAGCCTTGAAAACTCCAACCCTAGGATACTTCTTGCCAACAGTACCAATTGGATGCAGACAATACTTACTAATTGGTTGAAACTAATATAACTACCTAAAAGTTAATTAATGTAATGAAATTGTTCAAGTACTCTCCGTTCATTTTGTTATTTAAAAAGGACCTGAAGTTTTTAATTGATATACGCATTGAACCTGACTTTATTTTAACATTTTATTCATAAAATATTGTTGATGTCCAGCAACTTGTAATTTTTTTTAAATAGATATTGAGGAAATTGTTAGTTTCATTCATGACGTACTTGGTGCATTAGTTGATGCTTCCTTGTTTTATTTTTGGGGTAAAATACTTCTTAAATTTTATATTTTCTAAAATTTGAGCCTCATGTAGATCGGAAGTTATCAACTTATAGTGATTTTTATTTAATATGTGACAAATTTATATAAAATATACTTACTGTATTTGCCGCAAAAATGCATCCTTACTCAGACGGAATTTTCAATGGAATCCCGTCAAAAAATTGATTGTTGGAAGGATTTTCCAACGGATTTTCTGACGGAATTCATCGGAAATTCCATTGTCGGAAAACTGGAATTTCTGACGGAATTCCTTAGAAATAGCAATCATGTCGGAATTTTCATAGGAAAACCCGTTAGAAATTCCATATCCCCGTCAAAAATGAAAATTCCATCACCCCTTAAAAATAGTATGCATTTTTGTGGTATATAATGTCACGTCATCGATCTATTAAGATAAAATAGAAATCACTAAGGTCATCATCTACCCTAATAATTACAATTATTAAAATAGGTCATCATGGACAAGGAAAAGCAAGATTTTGATAAATATTCTATAAAGTCACGTCACTTGGTTTTTGATTAAACATAATTTGCTGACCTTTTTTGATATGAAGTTAAATCAGACACCTTCTGCCTACTACATATTTGGGAAACTTTTTAGCAGGGTAAATATTATTCTAACTGGATCTCTACTACTTTTGTCATATGACTTTAAAACTAAGCCACTAGCTTCTTGCTTTTAGACGGAGTGAACTGTGAACCTAACTGTTTCCTTGAGATGTAGGATCACAGTAGTTGATTTCGCAGGAATATCGTTACGTCTTTAGGCTGGCCGGTTTAGTGAGAGAGAAGGCTAAATTTTTAAGAGGAAAATTGCTGGATATATGACCAACTCAATTCAAGGCCAAAGAGGAAAATTGTTAGATATGTTCTTAGATATAAGTTTCGTTTCATATTGTACGTAGTATATATTAGGGGTGCAATCGAATTTGAGATTAGCTTAACTGGTCCAATATCTCAATCATAACGATTATGCTAAGCCTTGATTGGCTAATTTTATAAATTTATAACATGTAGCCTATTTGAATTCAAATGGTCTGACACATTGTGGAGAAAGAGATAATTTTTTAATATATTGGCATGACAATTTTTTTGTTCGATCCTTATTTAATCAGAACTAGGCTATCACCAGCATACAAAAAGCTGTAGAGAGCTCTTTTTGTATAGGTTTTCTCCATTCATAATTAAAGTCCGAATCAGACTTTAGTCGTTGAAATCACTTAAGCTAGTTGTGTATTGGTGCATGACATTATGATGGCAAGCATAAATGAGAGACAGTCTGGTAAATTGACCCTCTAATTAAGGGGTTTAGCATGAACTACCATCCTCCTGTGGCCCTCATTTTCTGTCATTTTCTCATAACCACCACCCTACTATGGACCTAATGTTACTTGATCTCAGCAAACTTAAATAGCCAAAGCCAAATTCATATGTTTGATTTCTTTCATGCAAGAACTGTTTGGGCAATGGACAGTAAGAGGTACCTGTATTTTGGCAGTATTATGAGGCCTTCGATGATGGGCATGAGATAATGCTATCCCCTTTGCTTCCTTGTCCACTAATCTAGCATAATGGAAAACATATGTTTTTTCATATATTCCACAACAGTAATTAATGGATTCAAAAATTTTATATGATTTTGTCTCAATTTTTTTTCTATGATTTGTATATAATATTAATTAGTAATTAATTCCTATGATTATCCATTTCACAATTTCTAAAGATACTTAAGAGTGAAAGATTCTGAGTAATTTATTTTTTGATTAAGAATTTCTCGAAACATTGATCGTTATTTTGCATCCAACCATCCACACCTGTATCACATCCTTGTATGAGTTTGTCAAAGGCTACTCTATGGTAGAGATGGTATTAAGTTTAGTTGGTGGCATTTATTGTTCTTAGGTGGTGTCTATTTGTCTTGTATTTTTTATTTTTCTAGTAGCACTATTTAAGATTGCATCCTTTCTCAACCCTTGGGCTTATTAGCAATAAGAAAAAAGTATTTTCACTATGTTTTTAATAAGGTAGGCTATTGTGTGCGTAAGATTTTGAATTCAACTTTAACCAATTAGTTAGGTGAGCATTTAGTTATGGCACCTTCAGATAATTTTAATTCATAATAACATGGATCCAAAATGATAAAAGTCTTGTTATAAGACACACACACACACACACACACACACACACACACACACACATATATATATATATATATATATATATATATTATATATATATATATATATGTATGTATGTGTATATATATATATATATATATATATATATATATATATGTTGGTTTATATATAGACATATATATATATATGTTGCTTTAAAAACTATTACATACAACATGTGCTAAATTGTAGAAAAAATATACATGTCATACTATATGTAAGACACTTTGTAGTGCATCTCTTCTTTAGATTTTAAGGCCATATATATTGCCATGTATTAAGTAAACAAATTATATAATTGAAAAGAGAAGGGTATTGGTATCTATAGATTAGGTGAAATTAGTTATTTATCTATAATTTTTGATAATTATAAAAATACATGTATAATACTCTTTTACTAATAGGTTCGATCTGATTAGGGTGTTATTGGTGTAACCAATGAATATTAAAGCTTCACTATTGATAAATAATCGATGTATAGGATATCAATTTAAGTTAAAAATAAGACATTTAAGAAATATTTTCTTACAAGGCATTTATCATCACTTGCAAACAAAGTGATGGGATCGAACAATAGAAAGGTGTTGCTAATTACATACTGTGTAAAATTACCTTATTAGTTAGAATTTTTCATAATTATAAAATTACATGCATATTATTTCTTTCGTTAATAGGATTGATCATATTAGATTATCTTTTATATAAGTTACCATATTCAATAGATACTCAAACTTAATTAAGTGATAAGTAATATAATTATTAAAGTTTAGTAATTTAGATCATATGATATATCAATATATGCTAATGCGCCTTATTACAAGACCATTATCATCCCCCTTGTTAGCATCGAGCGAGCTTTAGTACACTGTTCATGATCCTCAACCAAAAAATTGTTTAAATCGCTTCAGAGTACGATCTTCAATTCAGGCGGATATGATAGAACTTAAACTGTTCTTATGGTTGATCTTGAAAAAAAAAAAAAAAAAAACCTTAAACTATTTAAAATATATTGCAATGGCAAGTTTAAAGTGCATGATTTTATTTTTTTTTTGGGTTTTTATTTTTTGTTGTTTGTATGAGGCATACTGAGGAAGGATTAAGCGAAATCCTAATTTTTAGAATAAATAAAAAATTTCTGGGGGTCGACGTTATAGATATCAAATAGTATATTTGTTAATCCTCTTCACGACTTTATAATAAACACAACGGAGCTACATCTACATATGCTTGATTTGCATATGTACATCGTGACTCGTGTTTAATAACACCCCAATACCTAGCCAGTTAAAATGTCACAATCATTTGATGGAGATTTGATCGATATGATAATAAATTAAGGGTTTCAAGAACTATATAGAAGAAAGTTATAATTGAAAGAGGTCCATCTTCTTTCATCAAATGATTAACATAGATAATTTTTTTAGTATATTTATCTGAATTTATTTAGATCATATTCTTTTCCGTAATAAGATATAGTTGTAAGCTGCAAGAATCTGTAAGAATAGATTTGAGGAGTTGTTGAATCATTAAAAAATTGTACAGTAAAATTTTTAGATACGTATGCGTATTTGTTGGTCTTTAATGTATGAATTGTGAAAAAAATTATTTCATAAAATTAGTATATTACGTGTATTACTGATATTTATGAAATAAATTTTATAACACCACTAATCAAATTATATTTTAACATTACAGAAAAGGTTTTTATTTTTCTATCATTATCGCTTTGGATGGTAAAATATAATATTGAAATAACTTAATGAAAATAAACTTTTAAATAAGCCAATAAAATAACAAAAAGATAAAAATCAAGCCAACAAACATATAGAACCAAATATGGTCTATACTTGGGGTGATTTTTGGTATTAACATTAGTTTCACCTTTCTATAAGCAAGTTACAAAAACAAATTCTCAACAAAATTCAATAGAACCCTAAAAAGGATATCTTATTTAAATTAAACATTTTGGACTTAGATTCAACCCGATCTTCAATTGTACGATGATAGTAACCAAGTTGTCAGGGATGAACTTATGAATGAAATAACTGAAATATTTTTGTCACTTATAATTTGACTATTTTCATATATGATTTACGTTGAAACTCACACATAAATGCAATCTTTGATATTATAATTTTAAAATATATTGGCTTATTTTCTCTATAATGCATATATACTTTATGTTGAAACTTTTTTTTATGTTTATACAAATATTATATTCATAAAAATTGAAACATTTTTCATATTGGTGGTCTGTAAAAAAATATATACATATTTCTATAAATATGAGGGAAAAAAATAGATGACAAGTTGAATGTTATAAAAAATATATAAGGAGATATGAGAAGAGGTAAGGAGATGTAAGATGCTGTAAGCTATAAGTTAAATTCTCCCGGTCGCAGAAAAGAACATGACCTTAGTTATTTCTTATATGATAGCAATATTGTCTCAAATCTTCCATTAAGACGAAATAGCAAAAAATGGGACCACAATTAACCATTTAGTTATCTCTTATACGAGGCCAATGCTCAAACCCTCCATTAAGATGAAACATGAAAAATGGGATCACAATGAGGCGATGGAAATAGAAGATCTAAACTCAAAGCTTACTCATCATATAAGAAATTCATTTTTGATAGAATCAGAAATTCAACAAAAGCTTGAGATCAATTGTAAAATTTAAAAAATAAATAAATTGAGAAGGCATATCCCACTAAGTGCATGTTCTTTTCAGCCTATGAGAAGTACTTATTGGTGTTTATTATTGAAATATGTTGACTTATATTGAAACATACTAAATTATACTAAAATATACTGAATCATTGAAGAAATTATAACTAAATATTTTCAATAAGTATTTAATAGTGCTGAATTATGCCAAATCATGCTGAATTGTGCTAAAATGTGCTGAATGACTATGATAAGTACTTACTATAAGTCGAAAAGAACATGGTCTAGTAGAAAAGTCTTCCGCTGCAACAATTTTATTTGTTTGACATAGTGGTGAGCAGATCCCCCTTAAAAGATGGCAAAATCTTCCCTTAAAAAGCATGAGTGACTTTTGTTTAATAAGAAAAAGGAATAATTTATTAATGAAAGATCGTATGGCATTTACAATGAATATCTCTTAACACTGGTAGATTTGAAACATCAAAATAAATCATTATCTCTAGAAACCTATTAGTAGATATATTGTTGATCGACTCTAAACTTATAACATTATTCTTTCGATCAATTCATTCTACAATGCCAACGCATCTTTGCCGAATGTTAGTGAAACATAATATAATTTCATGAAGTGGATATCTAATTGATGTGACATATTGCACTTAAGAAAGGAAGATCTTCATAGTAGAATCACATAAAATTCTATTGCTGTCTCACTCCTTTATAAAAAAAAGTAGTCTAATATGACAATAGGCAAATCATACTCTGCAAGAAAGCACTCTATAAATTTCCAAATCAATGATAAATCACACAAAGATCATGACTTAAACTCACATTAGAGGTCAGAACAACTTAACTCACAATAATGGTGATTAAAAAAAACAATCTAACTCTCACAAAGCAGGGAGAAACTTTATTGGAAATAAACAAAAATACTAGTAGATACCTTATAATTGAATAAATTTTGAAAAAAAACAAAAATTGGAGCTTCCAATAGTAGCTATCTCTTATGATAGCCCTTTATTGAAGTAGGTGCAATAGAGGAGGTTAGAATTTTCTGTGAGAAAGTAAGGATTTTTTGAGAGAGGGGGAGAAGATTGCCTCTAGACTCAAATCTTTGCGACTTCATTAAAACATCAATGGAGAAGGACTTTGCCAAGAATTAAAAAGGAATGAAGTAGAAAAACCCCGGGAGGCAAAGAAGGTGAAAAGGAGTAGTGGGTGTGGATCAAAGTCTTGGCAAATAATGTCACATTCGCATTGCAAATAACCATGTTAATAACTTAACTGATAATATATACACTATTGGCATAAGTCTTACTTACATCGTCCTCTACGTATCTTTATATACATAAAAAGTAAAATGTTGATAATCCACTTATGAAATAAGCTCGATTTCTATTAATCAAACTTTTGCAATTTAGAATAACTGGGATAGTCTAGCATCATCAAACGTTAAAAAAGAAGTTACGCCAATAATTTAGTTCTGTTTTAGGTGATATCTATTCATGACAAGAACATATTTGGGGATTTGATTAGGTTAAATTTGAGTTATTTGGGAAAAATGATGTTTCTTTTTTATTTTTGTAATCTATAACTGGCATATAGAAAATTGCAATCACATGCATATTACAAAAGGAATAAGTACTAGAGTATAATACTAATTGAATTACTACGCTCAAGGCTTTGGCTATAACCTTTTGCTTTCCCACTGTCTAATGATTGTAAGTTTTGCAATTAGTAGAATAACAATAAACCTCAGAAAAGAATTGAAAAACAAACGGCAGACTAGAGATTTACATTCTTAGAATATCTCCTGGTTAATAAGTGGCTGTTTTAGTTGATGTTTGCGTTTGAAATTGGAGACATGTATGATTTTATTTGTTTGTGAGTTACAGTCTATAGGAAGTAATAGATGTTTTTTGAGTTGTGTAGTGGATGCATTGTCTTTTTTTAAAAAAAAAAAATATTGTAGGGGTCATGCTCAACTAAATAATCGAAAAAAATGATCGTAAGTTTTGATCATTAAACAAGATTATGTCGTTGCGTTCAAGTTTTTTATTTAAAAAATACAACCCTGATAGTTTGTTAGAATTGCAGAAAAGGGAAGGGAAAAAATAAGAAGAAGAAAAAGAAGAAAAGAAAAGGAAGTGAAGCATCACTATTTTTCCCTTTGCTGTGATTAATATATGATAATTAAGTAAAAGCAACAAACTTCTTTTTGCCCTGTGTTCTACTTATGGATGAGAAAGTACAATTGAAAATACAAGGCAAAAATAATGATTTATCTTCCCCCCTTACGAAATTCATTTGCATTAAAAGCTAACAGTCAAAATTAAAGATTTTCTTTATTTGTCCTTTTCTTACAATTTAATTATCTTTATATACATCAGTTAGTATATGGTCTACCCATACAACCAGGCTCACAAAATGTCCATATGGCGCGCCACATACACAGAACAAAAAAAAATCGCCGCCAAAAAAAAAAAAATCAAAACGAAAAAGCGCTCATAACCATTACTTCAAACACAACTCAAAAACTTCAGCTCACTTTCTCTCTCCAAAACCGCTCAAATTCGTGCTCGATTTGGTGAAATTATGCTGCATTTGCTCACCGAATCTACCAAAAAAACCTTCGAAAAATCATCACTGAAGCTTGAATCCAACACTTCGATGCAAGTTTTAGCAACAAACGAAATTTATTTGCATGTTCGAAACAAAACAATGAATTTGCTTGGCATTTTAGGTTTTAAGAAAATCACGCACTCATAAACTCACTTTCCTAGTGTTTGCAGATGAAAACTCACCATTCAACAGCAGTGAAGAAGAGATCTACTATTGATGAATCAAGCACTGCTCAAAAAAGGTATGTTGAAGACTTTAAACCTAATATTAGTGAGCCATCGTACATAACCAGTAAGCAGTAATCACGAATACCTGATTCTGTCAACACATTCACAAGAAACCACTTAATCTGATATTGATTAATACCATGCAAGACACTTTTACTTTGCCTCTTCTGATTTTGCTGTACAGTGAGTTGTACCTTATATTGTAGTGAGCTATGGCTTGATTTTAGTGAGCTGTAAATTACATTATATTGGCTGTCAACATATGCATGCTATAGTGAGTTGTGCCTTATATTCTAATGATCTATGCCGTGAATATAGTGAGCCATCACTAGAATTTATTGAGTTGTAAATTATATTCTATTCGCTGTCAACATATGCATGTTATAGTGAGTTGTATGTTATATTATAGTGAGCTATGGGTTGAATTTAGTGAGCCACGACTACAATTTGGTACCATATATTCTAGTGTGTAGTCTAGAACTCCCCATCTCTTTCCATAAACTAATGCACATATATAGTGTGTTGTATCTTGTATTGTAGTGAGCCATGATATCATTTTAGTGAGCTGCACCTTTTATTATAGTGTACTATCACATGTACTTTAATATTAACATTATATCTAATACTATTTGATAGATCAAAGACATAAGGGTCAAGCACAAGCCCTCAGGATATAATTATGCAAGTTGTCAAAGACATCTCTTTTGATCTAGTGAACTTCAGGTAATTACACTTCAAATATATCCAAACACACACAGTATAGTTCATTGTACTAAGAATTGTCATTCACTTTTTTATTAAAGCCCAATGGATCAAAATAAAACAAATGAAGCAAATCAAGGAATGCAAGAGGATATTACTCATAATTTAGGCAAAGGTATGTCTACATTATGCAAGTTTATATGTAATGATCTAAATTGCATATGAAGTGAGGAGGTGAAATTGTATTCAAAGGAGATGTACATCTACAATTATATTTTAGTGAGCTGGGCTGCATTTGCAGTAAGCAAACAACTATGTTTAGTGAGCTGAACTACAATTGTAATTAGCAGACAACCATATTTAATGAGCTGAACTGTAATTGTAGTAAGCAGACAGTCTATTTTAGTGAGCTGAACTATGTATAGTTAAGCATTGCAAACCTTTTTGGTGTGCTAGTTCCTAAATCTAGTGAGTTAATCTAATATTTTAAACACATGGTAAACTATACATCTAAAACTATATTTAGTGAGTTGAATTGCATTTATAGTGAGCATACAACTGCATTTAGTGAGGTTAGCTATAATAATTCTAGTGAACAAACAGTTTATTTTATTGAGCTGAACATGACATTTACGTTATACATCCTATACAGATGCAGAAGAAGCAGGCAAGGAAGCTCCACCAAATCAAGAACACAATCCACAACTTGAAAAGGGGCAAGAAAACCCGTCCACACCAAGCGACAAAATATCTGAAGGGAAAACCAGCTCATCAAGTACTACTGCGAAGAAGAGAAGGGTAAAACAAGAAGTTAGGAAGAATAGAAACATTTGCAGAAGTCCAATGAGTTCAGAAGATGAACAGGTCCAAGCTCCCACAAAAGGGGAACAACAAATGGTGGTGCTAGAAAAACAAACTATGCATGCTATGGAACAATCATAGCCTACTCAACAAGGAGAGGGAGAACAAGATCAACAAAATCCAAGAGAACCACGTCAACAAAACACTCCCACAGTAGGGGAAACACAAAAGGTGGTGCTAGAAAAAAGGACAAAGGGGCCAAAGAAAAATGAAACACATGAGAAGATTGGCAACAAAAAGGACCAAAGGGGGCAAATAAGAATTCAAAGAAGAGAATCCCCTAATGTTACTAAAAACACTGCCTAAGAAAGCTCAGAAAAAACAATCACTAACATTCATCAACAACCTTTAGAGGAAACAGATGATACTGTAGAGGACATACTTTCAAAATGCCTTCCCTTAGCCATCATCATGAATTTGACTCTAATGATGAAGTGTTGGTGAAGAGAATCAAGAAGATAAAATAAGCAACAAAGTCCAGACCAAAGCAAATGCAAGTGAGGTCAAAAAAGTCTGTTAAGGCACAAGCTGACTAGGAGAGGGAGGTTGTCCAAAAGAGTCCAAAAACTCCTATAAAGCATGGACAACTTTTGGTTTTGAAGCATGAAAAAGAACATAAATCCCCGAAATAGCACACAAGTGCTACCATCCGTGTTCAAGACCCCAAGTCTATGCAATCTATGCCAAAGACTGCAAAGGTAGACACAAAACCCAAAAAGATTTTTCAAACCAAAATGTCGCTATTAGGGTTTGTTACAATGATTGATAATTTCAATGAGGTACAAAGACAAGCAATATAAGATATGGGGTTTGGAGGATTCCTCCATTTACAAGTCAATGAATTGTCGGGGGATTTATGCAAATGGCTTGTAGATAGTTTTGGCCCATACTCATTCACCTTATACATATCACCTGACAAGAAGATTGAGATTACACCAATGGATGTGCATCTCACATTGGTACTCCCCATTGATGGAAAGAAGGTTAAGGAGTTTTATGAAGGAAAAAAAAAAAGCCAAAAGATGCCAAATATAATAAAGTCCTTGATGCATGGAGCAAAGACTGAAATCTGTAAGATGGGACCCCTAAGCTGAGCTAAATGCCACAATACATACTAAGCCAGACTGATGCGGGTGCTGTACATTGTCTCTTCTCTTTCAACGATTCAAAGAACGTACATTGCACACCCTATTTTGCTAAGAATGTTGCTAATGTTGAAAATATAACAACAACTGATTGACGCCAGTACACCATTAACAGATTGTGTGAATCTGTCAAAAAGAGAGCTTCAAACTTTGATGGACCTATTCTCTTTTTGATGGTAAGTTCCTTTTACTCTATTAGATTATCATGATTTCAGTGAGCACAAAGTCACATTCAGTGAGCTAAACATATATACTTAGTAAGCAGAACAATATTTTCAATGAGCTTAACATATATCATGGTGAGCAGACCATTTACTTTAGTGAGCAGAACATACATTTCAGTGAGCAGAATGTGTATTTTATTGAGCACAACAAAGCTTTTGTTGAGCTATGGAGAACTTGATCATATGTTACAATTGTCTATTACATTGATTTATAATGACCATTTTACTCTAGATGATCTATGTATTCATATAATCACATCATTATTAGACCATTGACGTGTGTGCTAGATTTTAAATATCTAATGCCCCGAATGTAACTTAAAAGGATCAAAATAACTGCTTATATTACCAAAGGTGGACCTTCATTATTTGATTTGTAGTCAATCTTCTACCCACATGTACTTTTGACTACCCCATGTCATCAAACCACTGAGTTGGACTCGATGGCGGTACAAGGGGAGTTAAAAGGGCCAAAGCTAGAAGCATTCGCCTCTACTTCCCGAGTTGGGATTAATGGTATCCAACGCTCCCAAACTTGGGGCTCTTGGCATCCAAAAACCCTTGTTTTACATAGAGAGCATTCAATTTTCCTAAAAAGAAATCGATAAAAAAAAGAAAATGAAAGACAACACCAACAATTTTTCCTCAATTTTTCTACCAAAATTTGTTGCATTGTTCATGGTACCCTTGCCAGGTATATTTTTTTCAAATCAAAACTGACACTGATTGGACCAGTTCCTCATTTGTTAGGAATTGAAGCTGGAAACATATAATTAGTTCTCATTCCTATACTAAGACTCTTCGATCGCTTACTATCTGAATCAAGGTTACCTAAAAAGTATGCTTACCCTACTCCAATAACCACACTATTTAAATCCTATATAAATTTATATATTCTTTTATAAATGAATTTTTAACATAATTGTTACTGAGAAAACTTAATCCTATCCACATGTTGTTTTATAATTAAGTGGATAAGTTTAATCAATCAATTGTTTAAATCCACATTAATTAATCACCTATGCTTCTAGTTGCATATTAAGTTCAATATTGATATGATTCTTGTCTCATCTCTCACATTCTCCAGGAAACTCTTGAGGATTATCTGAATCTACCCTTCAAAGAATCTATAAGGTTTATGAAATTCTAAAGGTTTATGTGCTATAATTTAGAGCAATCTTGGTGTGATAACTTTAAGAATAGCATTAGGTTTTATCCCAAATTACTTTTCCAATGTTGAGAAATAAAATGTTGGGGGACAAGCACCGTAGTCTGCATGACAAAATGCACGAACTTTTAGGTCTCCATCTAAACACATAGCAGAATCCTATATCTTGGGGTACCCTTCAGATATCGCAAAACTTGTAGAGCTACATTTATATGTTCCTCCTTGGGCTCTTGCATAAATTGGAACAATATATGAATGACATAACTCTAGCTGGATAACAGTAAGATAGATGAGACGTCCCACTAAGCATCCATATCGACTAGGATTATCGAATAATTTTTCTCGAGCAAGTGCAAGCTTATGGTTCTCTTCCAGAGGAGAATCTGTTAGCTTGCTGCCCAAAAGACCACATTCTTCCATGATTTCAAGAGCATACTTACGCTGACAAAGAAACAGCCCATGTGGGTCATGAGCCACCTCAATCCCAGGAAAGTACCTGAGTGGACCAAGATCCTTGATCTGAAAACAATTGTTGAAATAGACTTTAAATTCTGCATAAGCTTAGGAATCATTTCCACCAAGGATAATATCATCAACACGCACTAAAAGACTCAAAAAGATTGAACCCGTGCGATACGTGAATAAAGAGTAGTCAGCTTAAGATCTCACAAACACGTATGCTGTGAGCATAGGAGAGAGCTTGACAAACCACTGACTAAGTGCTTGACAGAGCCCACAAAGAGACTTGCACAATTTGCAGACTTTGGTGGGAGAACTAGAAAAAAAACTAGGTGGCTAATGCATATAGACATCTTCCTCTGAGTCACCATGCAGGAAAGCATTGTGAAGTCCAATTGATGTAGCTCCCACCCTTTTGTAGCAGCAACTAATAAGAAAGTTCTCACGCTAGACATTTTGGCCACGGGAGCAAAAGTTTCATTGAAGCCAAATCCTTCCAACCAATGATCACCTCGGACCACATGACAAGCCTTGAATCTTTCTATCGTCCCATCAGACTTGTACTTCACTTTATAGACCCACTTGCAATTTGTAGGCTTCTTCCCAGACGACAGATCCTCAATGGTCCAGGTATGATTTTCTTCTAAGGCATGAATCTCTTCAGTCATTGCTTTTTGCTAATGAGAATCTTTAATAGATTCTAACTTAGGCTCAACAACTTTGATAATGGTAGCAAGAAAAACTCTATGGCTAGCAGAGAAATTATTGCATATGATATAATTGACAAGTAGATAAGGAATCCCTTAAGAACCTGCTTGTGGTGAGGATGTGAGAAAGGGGTCTTTTACTTGAACATTGTAGCACAAAGAGTCGTCTAAGTGAGATGGAGCTCGCCGCCCTATAGTAAACTGAATAGGAGCAGGCCCTGGTTGAACAACATAGCTCTCGGTGCTCTCCCTTGCTGGAGACTATCCGGGCCCAGCATGATCGGACAATCCATGCGGAGAGGGCACCTATGTCTTAGCAGAAATAGACCGCTCAATACCTTCTTGCTACCTAGACAGAGATGACACTATGGTCTCTATAGGAACAATTAGCCCACTGACTCTGTGCAGCCCAAAGTCAGAACTCTCTACTCTCCCCCCTGCTATTGTGCTCTCTATGCTTCCAGCATGCGTAGCGAGCCTAATCATGAAATCCTCTTTACCAATAGGACCCAATTTATTCCACAAACATCATCCACAATTGCTTCATGATTTATAAGCTTGTTTTGGTGCTACTCTTGGCCGATAGTATGCCTAGAAAAAGGAAAGATTGTCTTATGGAAAACCACATCTCTACTAATAACAATTTCATTGGTTTCTAAATTATAAACCTTCCAACCCTTCTTACTATAAAGGTATCTAAGAAAGATACATTTTCAACTCCAAGAAGCAAACTTATCCTTATTCCTTAACTTTCCATGAATAAAACAAAGACACCCAAACATTTTGATATGGCCTTGTAAGGGCTTAGCACCGAAAAGAATCTCGTAAGGGGTTTTACCATTTAAGACCTTGCTCAGAGTCCTATTAATTAAATATGTCCCGGTAAGAGCACATTCTCCCAAAAAATCAAGTGGTAGATGTGCTTGAAAGTGAAGGGCTCGAGTAATATTTAGGATGTGCCTATCTTTTCTCTCAGTCCTCCCATTTTGTTGAGGAGTGTCTATGCAACTTGTTTCATTTAAAATACCCTTATGTGAGTAGAGTTATTTCATAGGGCTAGACAAAAACTCTTGCCCATTATTGCTTCCAATTATTTTTACATCCTTACCAAACTGTGTCTTTACCATGGCAACAAACTTTCATTATGAAACTGAAGCTTCCCTCTTTGCCCTCATCAAATAAACCCAAATAGCACGACTTGCATCATCAACAATTGTAAAGAAACATTGAGCACCACAAAGCAAAGGTATTCTATAGGCACAACAAATGTCACAACAAATGAGTTCAAACAATTATTTTACATGACTTTCACTAGCAACAAACTGAGTAAGTGCATGTTTAGCATGAAAACAAATATCACATGGTGCATTGACATTATCCTCAAAACCACCACTAATCTTAAAATCTTTTGAAAGCAAGGATAGAACTTGATCCAAGCCCTAAATATCCGTGCCACAAGTTGAGAGAGCCTACCACGTTGATTTGAGCCATTGAGGTGAAAAATTATCGAGGCAGTAGAGCCCTCCTCACAATCTACCAACTGTAATGAGGCTCTTTGATATGTGGTTCTGTATCACATGTAAGTCACCATAAAAAATCACAATACATTTTAATTCTCTAATTAATTGAGCCACAAAGATTAAATTGTAAGAAAAATTCAGTATATAGAGAACTTTGTCCAAGGTGACATTTGGACTCAAGTTCAAACTCCCTTGAAGAGTTTCCACCATGTTTGCTCCATTAGGTAGAGTCACAGGAATGAATGCAATAGAAATCTTATGTCCAAGTTTGCCCAAGTCTTATGGCGGGGTGCCCCTGAGTTGATGATAAAAAAGAATTACTTGCTAGTTTTCATAGCCCGATTTCGAAGGCTCGATCAGGCTAAGGAGGCACTATATTTGGTCATTTGTCAGCTGGGAGAGAGCATTGTTGCTTTGTTCTTCATTTCCAGCCCCAGAAGTTTGCTGACAAGCACCTGTGCAGCTCGCAAAATAAGTCATTTCTTGGCCTCCCCCTCTGCCTCGACTTCCACCAGTTCGTCCACCATGTGAGGTCCTTTCGTGGACTCTTTCTTTTCCACGAGAACCCCACCTAGGTGGATACCTTATAACTTCATAGCAATTACTTTCTACATGCTCAAAATATCCACAGCGTTCACACATATCTTTCTCAGCTGAAGACTGAGCTCTTTTTTCCATGTATTCTCAATCGGAGAGACTATCATGGTCTCGGTTTCGTCATCTCAGCTCGTCATCATCCTCCTGTGCTATTCTTCTTGAACCACCATATTGAACATCTTTTTAATTTGAGGAAGGGGGTCTTGTGCAAGGATTTGACTCTGGATTTGACATATACCTCATCATTTAGACCTATCAAAAACTAATATGATTTTTCTTCTTCAAACATTTGAACAATTTTGGACAACACCCCGCACTTGCATCCGTTGCATGTACAGTAGGGAATTTTCACATGATTATTGAGCTTACTCCATTAATCATCAACTTGGCATAAAATTCCAGAATATCCAATCCCCGTTGTTTGCAGTCGGCTAGTCCTGCCTTCAGTTGGTAGATTCTTGGAGCATTGGCTACTCCGTATCATTTCTGGAGATCTTACCATATTCCCTTGGCCGTGTCTGCATGAATTACACTCGATCGTAGTCTGGGCTTGATAAAATTCTCAATCCATGAGCATATCATCGAGTTTACCATGTCCCATGCATGACATTCGGAAAAGTCTTCCCCTTCTCTAAGTTCGGTTTTGCCAAGGTTCCATCAATAAATGCAAGTTTGTTCTTGGCTTTCAACGTAGTTTACACTGCCTTCTCCCATAGATCGTCGTTCTTCCCGTCAAAAACCACCACTTTGATTAATACACGGGGTCCTTCGGACGAATGAAGGTAGTATGGAGAGTGTAGTTCAATTACGAACCTCTTCTTGTCTCTGTCTTTGGTCATGATTGCTTTGTGGCGTGATTATGGCGGATGGATGTTCAAAGGGCTTGCTGTGATGCCATGATCAAAACCGTGAGGGAGAGATGAGTTTTGTATCAATGCGTATGGCTTTAACTGCCTTGCTTCTACTGATCGCTTGAGATCAATATATACAACCCTAATTACAGCCTAACCTACCTTGCGGAGATAAATAAGAGATAAAAATTTCATCACAATATTATTACAAATATTACCACATGAAACAATATCACAATATATGCAAACTATATCGTACAATTGTGTTTGCTCAGGCATAGAATTTTTTTTCAAAAGGGAGAAGAAAATTTTACGTAGAAAGAGAACAGAAGCCAAAAGGGTTGATTCTCCTGCCAAGTCATAAATCACCACTGCCAACCTGGACTTTCGGGCACTTCAATTTAAAACTTCTTCTGAAGTGACAATTGGAAACAAAAAGACGAAAGGATAAAAAAAAAGTTAAAAAAGCTAAATGGTTTTATTTTTGCTGTCTTTTTGGATACTAATACTAAAAACAAATTAAAGTTTTTTTAAAAAAGGAAAAAAAAAGAAAAAGGGGGGGGGGGTGGGTTTGGCATGGATTCCAGCTAAGGAAAAATACATAAGCGAGAACTTTGGACAAAGTGGATTGAATTGTCCCCACTTAACAGCTGGTTACCAGTGAAGAATCTTGTTCCCACAAGTTACGCGCAAGACATTGAAATGAAAGACCCAAAAAAAAAAAAAAAATCTTTGAAATTAAATCTAGCCATCATCATTTTCATAGGGTTAGCCCCACTAATGAGAATTAAATCAAGTTTTATCAATCTGAATATGACAGCAGTAATTATCAGGATAAATCACTGTCATCGTTCCTGTTTGTGTTCCTTTTGTTTGGTCCAGGCTACTAGTTGACGGAAGTTGAAGTTAACTAGTACTGTTTTCTTTTTCCCCTTATTTTTACACTTCTTCTTTTTTCTTTTCCATTTTGGGTGATTAAAGTGATGCAGTTAAAGAATCGATAACTCATAGATACAACTATTGGAAGAAGGTAACAAAAGTTACACGAGAAGTCGGAAACCTCGTATATTTTGTTCAACATATGATTGCTGATATTAAAAACTGAATCTTGTAGTCTTTTCATCTATTTTACGAGAAGAAAATACACTAATTATATCTTGAAAGAAGTAGCGAACGGAATTTTCAAATGATTGTTGTATGATTTTGTTTTGTTAGAAGTAATGAGAAAATGTAAAATTTCCTCTTCCAGATTATGCAAGTAAATCACCAAAAAGAGACAAATCAAAGTCTAACAACTGTGCACTGAAGCTTCCCCCCCAGAAAAGGGGGGGGGGGGGGGGGGGGCCTTGGGGGGGAGGGGGAGCGGTTGGGAAGGAAGATGAAATAAAATCTCTACTTTATGACCCAAATCTAACCTAGAGAAACTAGAGTTAGATGCCACAATGCCACTATAAAAACTTCTTGACCCCTAAATTGAGAAGGGACAGAAGGTGTTGCTTTATATAAAAAAGAAGACAGTAACTTCAACCATCAGGCTTAAAGCACAAACATGATAAATCATTGATATTTAAGTAAATATTATTTCACAAGCAAAGTCGGGAACAAAAACTTTTATACGAATCAAAAGGTTAAAAACCACTTTGTTCTCCAACCTTTCTAATCTCTGCTTACAGCTTTTCTACATCTTACATATGGTAGTACAGAAATCCCACCTCTGGGATGCAATTAGTTTCTAATACATTTTACAAAGTTTAGAGGGTTTTCTTCTAAGAAATTCCTGAAAAAGAATCATCCGCGAAATCCATCTCCAAAATAGGGAGAAAAATTCTAAGTCATAATAGATAGACCCTCATCTTCCTTGGATAACTTCTGTATATACATGTTGAATTTAGCCTCCTAATAATGAAAGCTTAGGCCGCTCGGAACTACAAATAAATGCTTTGCAAAGGTCATAGTTCAACTTTCATCTGGGGGTTTGATAATGTACCTGTAAAGACATGTTCAAGATTTATTAGAATTCCGATAAAGACTGAGTAAAAATTTCAATCAAATCATCGGTATCTGATTGAAGTTTAATCTCACCAGGTCCAGTTTGAGTTTGATTCTGGGCAGTCCCCATTTGGACAATACTCTGGAGATCATCATCCCAAAAACTGGGCAGCTGAGGAACACAAGCATTACAGAATCAGAGCTGACACTAAGATTAATTACTCAAAAATATCATACATAACAGGGAATTTTTTTATTTTTCGGGGATAATCCGTTGAATTTAATTTGTAATTTACCTGGGTCATGGGATCCGTTAATCCACCAATTGAATGCATTTGAAGGGTCGGATTTCGATTGATTCCCGCGGCATTCAGAGGGTTTACTGAGAAGGGTTTTGCAGTCCCATTTGGAATAACATTCAACAAGGTTGGTGGTAGATGCTGGGAGGATTGGAAACCATAGGGGAATGCTTGTGATGAACTCTGATCCAATGGGTAGTTGGCCTGGGGCAATGTTGAACCCCTGCATTGGAACATCTACAATACCAATTCAAAAGAAGAAAATTAGAAATCTACGTTAAACAAAGTATATAAGGTGACTTTACCAAACCACATTCACCAAATAACCAATGTCATAAGCCGATTTCGCCGGCTATCAACTAATTGTCAAATACGGCCTTTGTCAATGTCACTAAAAAGGACCCCTTTGCAACGGTTATGCTTCATCACTAAAACCCGAGAAGACAAACAAGCTATGGGTGTCAACTAATTTAACTAGTAAATCCTTTCGTTGATATCAAAAATATTGATTCGAATCTCGTCTACATAAGATTGTGTACTCCTTTGGCATCCGAAGAAAGTACTGAAAAAAAGAAAGTAAAGAATGGAAAAAAAAAAAATTGAATAGTGAACTCACATCCTTGGAGAGGAGAGCTTCCATGTTAAATTCTATTCTGGGATTCACAGTGGCCAATTTCATAGAGAGAAACTGCAACAAAATTCCAATCAAAATAAATTAAGACTTCATTAAGCTAAAAATTATTAAAAGTTGTTCCAATGAGTTAAAAAACAATGTTACCCACCTCAACCTGGCGTTGCAAAGATTGCACATAATTTATGATCTCGTCAAGTACAGTTGCCTTCCCTGTAACCTGTATTCCCAAAAGTAAAATTTCCATCAATTTCAAGTACATTTTGGAAAATTCAGCCAATCTTACCCACAAGATTATTTAATTCTCTAGATCTGGATAATTAAAGGAAAAATGGTTACCTTGTTGCAACCAGGCACAAGATCCTGAAGGAACTTCATCCTCTCACTAATTTTCTCTCTCCTCACCTGTACACAATAGGCAAAAACAGAACAAAGCCCACTTTAGAAAGATCTTTCTATAGGCGAGACAGTCTCGTCTTCGAAGTATAATACGAAGTCCGATTTAAAAAAGTAGTTGGGCCATGCAAAAGCCCACCAAGAAAAATCTATTTTTCGAAAATAAGTCATAAAACCGTCTCATATAAGAAATAAAAATCAATGATTTTATTTTTTTTTTTGGGTTACTTCTAATAAAGACTCAAAAATAGTCAGATCTATAAATCAAATTCAATTTAGATTAGAAAAAAATGCTTACTCTTTCAGCAAGGCTATGACTATCTGTAGCTTGGCCCCTCCTAGCTCTGACATGAATGTAGTCTTTTGGAGGCTCTGGCTTTGCAGTTGTATCCTTGTTATTACTGTTATTGTTGTTGCTGTTGCCCTGTTTGTCTTTACTGTTGCTATTACTCTGCCCTGCATTTTCTGTTTTGGCCTCTTCATCACCTGTCTTACTTCTTTTGGCATTTGATCCCTCATCACCATTTTCTGCCTCTGCTTCACCCTGCAAAATTAAATTAAATAAAATCATCAATTAATTTCATCCCTAAAAAAGCAGTAAAAGGTTTTGACTTTTTTTGTGAATTTTGCCTTCTAAATTTTAATTAAAAGCTGTTATTTGTGACATATTGGCTCATTTGCTCATATTATTTTCCATAAAAATTGTCTAGGATGGGAAACTCCTACGATGCCCCTAAGCCAATGCTTTAAAATTTCCCAAAAATAAAATTAGTAAGGGCAATATCGGAAAACTTGGTCTAGAAAGTGCCCTTGAGCAAATTACTCTTTCTTAGCTTTTTTTAAAAAAAAAAAAAAATAAAACCAGGCCCAAGGGGTAAACAAAGGAAGAATTTGAAACTTAAATATATTTACCTTTTTATCACAAATATATCTGTTAGTTATCAGACACATTATTTGTTGAGCCAATAATTAAAAATTATTTTAAAAAAAATCCCACCTCAAGTAATTGAAATTAAAATTCTAAAAATTATTTATGGGTGACAATTCCTAAAAATATACAGTAATATCTCAGTAAGCAAGCACTAATCAAGAAGTAAAATTTCAACAAAATTAAGCTAAACTTTAAGGTTCCATGTTAATTTTACCTTGTCATCTTTAGCATGAGGTGGAAAAGGAGAGGTGGATTCCTTGACTTTAGCCTTAGAAACTGACTTTCTCTTCCTAGAATTTGCGTCATTCTGAATTTTCACCCCAGTTTCCCCACCAGGGTTGATCTGCTCAGAAACAGAGGATCCTTCTCTCGAGTCCCCCGTTTCTCCATTATTATTCGCACACGCCCCTGAACTTCCATCAAATTGCGAGTTTACCCCTCTGCTCGACAGGTTGCTCGATACCCTCGACAACTTCCCATTTTGCAGATTAGCCCCTGATCTATTCCCAATTCCCACTTCACCTATCCCAAAAGAGGAGTACTTGGCAGCTCGCTCAGCAAACCCAGGGTCACCATTGAAGAAAGCCAAAGTTGGAGGCTGGTTTTGGAAGTTACCGGAAGTATGGTTGAGGAGAGAGAGAGGAGAGAGATTGAACTTTGGGGGAGAATTCAGAGGCGTGTTGTTGGCTGTAGCAATGCAGGATTGTGGGGAGATTTCACCCGAGTCACAAATGCTTCCTAGCCGTCCGATTAGCTCCCTGATCATCATCCCATCTCCGGAGATCAACCCTCCACCGTTGGATGTGGGGGATGACACCATTGAGCTCAGAGCAGACTCGAATGGATCGTTGCGATCGTCAAAGCCGGTGGGGAAGTAGCAATTTGATGAGATTTCCATCCCGAAGAATGCTGGTGATAAATTCAGCTCGTTTTTTTCCATTAGATTTCTGGGTTTTCGCAGCTCTGGGTTGAGCAGAAGGAAGAGAGTGAGTTGTTGTAGTTCACTCAAATGATAAAGAGGAGAGAGACAGGAAGAGAAGAGAAAGCGATGAATGGAAGGGGGGAGAGGGAGAGAGAGAGAGAGAGAGAGAGAGACGGACATGGAGAAAGTGGAAAGGGAGGAAAGAGAGCTTTAAAGGGGGGATTTCGCGGATTTCTCTTTTACTTTTTAATTTTTTTTTGTGGCTGCTTCTTTTAGCTTTTTCTATTTCCTTCTTTTTTCAATCGCTTTAGTTTTCCTTTCCTTTGCTCCCTTTTTTTTTTTTTTTTTTTTTCGGTGGGTATAACTGGAAGTGTTGACCCTTTTCAGCAATTGTTCATTCTTTGCTTTGATTAGAGCTGGTAATAGGTTGTATCGGGTCAAATCCGTATTCATGTCGAACTTAAACGAATTGAGAATTTTTCAACCTAAACCTAACTAATTTATTAAACGAGTTAAAAATTCTTGACCTGTACTAATTTAATTTTTAAACGGGTTGACCCGCTTAACCTGTTTAAGACAAATAGGTCCAATTCTGTCGCTTGATTAACTATTTACGCATTTAACATTTACAACTAATATATAATTATAGTGTTAAAAATTAAGTTTATATATCACATTAAATAACTACTCTTTAAAATTCCCCTTACTCATCATAATTCAAAATTTTTAAAAATTTTTATATTCTTAATTATCTAATAAAAAGTAAATGGATAAATAACAAATGCAAAAATGAGTTAACTTATTTAACTCATTTAATTAAACGGGTTAAATAGGTACTTTTTCATGTCGAGAATCTCAACCTGAACCTAACTCATTTAATTAAACGGGTTGAACGTGTCAACCCACTTAATTAAACGGGTCAAAAATTTATACCCAAACCCGCTTAACTTCGTGTCGGTTTCGGATCGATAATTGTGTCGGATCAGTTTTTCCCAACTCTATCTTTGGTTGGCCATACGACAATTTATAAAGATATCATACGTATTGCTGGTATGTGTCTAGAAGTCACATAGGTAAATATAAAATAAATTTGCCTATATAACAAATATACATATGAGTTAAGGTAATCTCCCCCCCCCCCCAAAAATTTAAACATGATTTGTTTTTGCTAAGTCAATTTTAAATATAATTAAATATAAAAGTTACAATTTCTTATGTAAATTCTTAAACCTGTTATATCTTTTTACTACTCTTTACATCTCCGTACATCTTCTTATAACTTCTTACAACTCCTTATAAGTTTAGAACTGAAAAATCGGCAGATTTAAGTCGATTTATTTAAGAAATTGGTGATTCTTGTGTCAGTATTAAAAATAGTTTAACAACAACGCCACCACCGCCTCCCAGTGTGGGTTCCGCTTTCGCAGGGTCTGGAAAAATTCACATGTAGACAGCCTTACCTCTACCGGCATCTCTGCCCGTAGAGAGACTGATTCCATGAGACCCACAAAATAAGATTTTGTGAAAATATTTTATAAAAGAGTGATTTTGAGAAAAAATAAATGGAAAAAAACTACTATTACGCAAATAAAACGGGAGGTCGAAACTATCCAAATAATGGAACAATAAAGTAGAGAAAGGAACCATACCTTAGCAGTGGAGGGCAGATAATGACTCTCTCAGAAGTAAATGCTACCCGCAAATCACACGACAACACGAAACCCATACTCAAACCTATCCTACTGCAACCAAAAGGCAACTATAATGCCAAAAAATCAGAGATCTAAGACCTTAATCCTATCCCGTCATAGACTCCTATCCTGAGCCATGTCCTCCGTCGATCCTACAACTTTCAGATCCTCTCTAATCACCTCATCCAAACTCTTCTTTGGTCGAACTCTCCCTCTTTTACCTACGGGGGTGTTAATTCTCTCATAGCTCCTCACTGGGACGTCCACATTCCTTCTTTTCACATGGCCAAACCATCTAAGTCTTGTCTCTCTCATCTTATCTTCGATGGGAGCCACTTTAACTAAGCCCCTTATCACTTCATTCCTAATTCTATCCATTCTCGTGTGACCACACATCCACCTAATCATCCTCATTTCTGCGACCATCAACCTTTGAACCTGAGCCTTTTTAATCGGCCAATACTCCGAACCATACAATATAGCAGGTCTAACTACCATACGATAAACTTTGCCTTTTAATCCTACAGGCATCCTCTTATCACACAGCACACCCGTAGCATGCTTCCATTTTTATCAACCAACTTTTATGAGTTGGTTGATATCTTCGTCAATCTCACCATTCTGCTGAACGATCGAGTCGAGGTATTTAAACTTCTCAACCTTTGGTATCGACAACCCGTCAATGGTGACTTCTCCCCCTGCATCTTCCCTTCCACTGAAACAGCAGTGAAGATATTCAGTTTTCGATCTACTTACTCTAAAAGCTCTAGACTCTAATGTATGCCTCCATCACTCTAACTTGACATTAACTCCCTCTATGGTCTCATCAATAAGAACAATGTCATCTGCGAATAACATACACCATGGTAATTCATCTTGGATCCCTTTTGTAAGTTCATCCATAATCAGAGTGAAAAGAAAAGGGCTTAAAGCGGAACCCTGATGTAGGCCTATACTAACTTTGAGGTCATCAGTAACCCCTCATGGCATCCTAACCTTAGTCCTACCTCCCTCGTACATATCCTTAATAACTCGAATATACACAGGGGACACTCCTTTCTTTACCAAACAACTCCATACTACTTCGCGCGGAACTCTATCATATGCTTTTTTTAGGTCGATGAACGCTAAATGAAGACACACTTTTCTATCTCTGTACAATCCCGTGAGCCTTCTAAGAATGTAAATTGCCTTTGTGGTCGACCTGTCAGCCATAAAACCAAATTAGTTTTCTGAAATTGAGATATTCTTACGCAACCTTCTCTCAATCACCCTCTCTCATAATTTCGTAGTGTGACTGAACAACTTTATGCCCCTATAATTGTTACAGTCCTGAATATCCCCCTTTGTTCTTGTACAATGGGATGACTGTACTAAACCTCCACTCTCTGGGCATCTTAACCGTCCTAAGAATAACATTGAAAAGCTCTGTTAGCCACTCTAGACCCTCTTCATCCAACCATTTTCACACTTCCACCGGTATTTGATCTGGTCCCTCTGTCTTCCCATTGGGCATCTTCCTTAGGACCCCTTTAATCTTATCCTTGCTGATTGGTTCACTCAATCGAGGGTCAAGACCCATCTCTCTACTCTCTCATTCCCTACTTCGAGAATCTTCCATCACTTCATCATTAAGGAGTTTGAAAAAGTACCTTTGCCATCTCTCCTTGATTTCAGCATCCTCAGAGAGTACTTTACCATTTTCATCTTTGATGCACCTCACGACACCTAAATCCCTTGTTCTTCTTTCCCTAACCCTCGTCAGTTTAAAGACTTCCTTTTCACCTTTATTGTTTAAGTTTACCCAAAATTGGAGACTAATATATATTCATATTAAACAGTCAAATCATTTCAACTTTATTATTGAGATTAGTTTGGCTGGTAGTGCATTTATATTTCACCTAGTAATTTCAAGTCATATTTGTACTGTATTATCTTATCTAGTTAAGCTTTCACAACTTTACTTATTGTAACTCCAACAACTTATAATTCTTTATAACTTCTTGTAGTTTTTACAACTTTTTACAGTTTTTAAAAATTTCTTATACTTTCTTATATTTTTCTTACAATTTACAACTTAATTTTATAGTGGAAAAGAACAAGGCCTAAAGATTCCACTTGGCTTATAAAAATGTGCACTCTTAGATATATTATATTTTGCTAGAAAGGGGGGTTCCCTTTGGGTGTTTACGGTTTCAAAAACAATGGTATAATGGTTTATTTGCATTTGGGTTTATTGGAATTTGAAAAGAACATGTTTGTAAGTAGGAATATAAGCTTCCTTCACCAGTCATCAAGAAAATTGTATCTCCCTACCCTCGGACTCAGGCATTGAACAATTACTCAAGAGAACCTTAAGAATGGACTATTAGCTCTACAAATTATTACAACCCTTTCCAATATACTTTTGTCCTTATCACTCGTGTATACTTCTCGGAAGGTTAGAATCTTAAGAGTGATGTCCACAGTCAGCACGTTTACCTGTAGAATTCTTAAAAGTAGGCTCCCTGAAAATGAATGTCATCTTTGATTATATAACTAGTCATCTTAAATCTCTTAGTTCTCTCCTTAGCTACACCTTAGGGTATTACATTCATCTCCACTTGTAGAAACACGTCTTCGTTGTGCCTTACTTGCTTGCCAACTTATCCGCCCTCATAACTAGCAATCGAATCCTAGAATCTTCACCCCCATTGGGTCACTATCAGGGCTATCTTATCCATTAACGTAAATCACGTTCATAAATTGGTTTTGATATCATCCGTAACATGATGGGTTCCTTTGGAGCCGCGAACAACTAGTCAAGATGGTTTCAAAGATTGATGAGTAGACGTCCTCGCTCATACAGTAGTAGAAAACATCTCAAAGGAGGAGGTACCCATTCTAATAGCGAGTCACAGCAAGGGCAATTAAATTTAGAGTTTTTAAGAGTGCTTTTTACACAAAAAAAAAAAAAATGGGTGTCTTTAGTAATATAATTATAAGCTAGTAGTCATTTTAAATCTTTTAAGCATTTCCTTTACCATACTTTGGGGCATTACAAGAGGCCGTCGCCGATGCTTTAAATATAAACTATATTATTAAAATATAAATAATTAACAGTATAAAAGATAAGCTAATCTGAAGGACATCATTCACATCATCAAGAATATCATTTCCTTTGACTACTTGTGTTTCAATTTTCTTGATATGTTTGGCTTTCGACGACACAATTCATCCTGTATTCTCACGCTTCATGCACTACTAAAAAAGTGTCAAATAATGACAGAATATGAACAGAGGATAGTTTGTCCATCTTCAATAGTGACGAAAAAAATAGTGTGTATGTTTTCTAAGATAAGCAGACAGACATAGAAATGAAAACTTTTTTTGGTTGGCATGTTAAAGTAAATAACGACGAAAAATCCATCACTACAGTAATAAATAGTTATAATATAGCGATGTAATTTTTCACCGTTGTATATTAAAAAATTAGTTTTTTATAATACTGTGATGGAAATTTCTGTTCCCCGCCCTAATTTAAGAACCAGATGTGGTTCTTCCTCCTTGATTTGAAAAGGGCTTCAAAGTGATGGAGAGCGAGAGAGTGACTGTGAGTGAGCTGCTGCATCCAGGCTGTGAAGCGCCTTCACTGGATCTCAGCACTGGCACGGATGCCCCACGCTGCAGCTAGCTGCTGCCACTGCCTGTCAGTGCCCCCCGACTGTCACCACTGCTTCTCTTTTCTCTTCAAGCCCAAGTTTGTCTAATTTCTCCCATACCTTTTTTAGCTTTTAATTATTAAAATGTATAGAATTAAACTGTTGAATCTCCATTGTTAATTCATATTTATATTTAGTTGTGATATTTGTGTTAAATAATTGCTTAGATTTGATTCCTCTTTTCTCTTAATATATTTTAGGGTTTTGGTTTGGTAATTTTAAAATGTGAGTCACTGGTAAAATTGGGTGCTTAAATTTGAATATATTTTTAGTTGTGAAATTTGTATGAGTAGAAACATATTTGTAGATGCTTCTGAGTAGAAATGTGTAAAATTGTTGTAATTTATATTTCAATGGGGAAATTTATGTGAGTAGAAGTAAACAATTTTTATAAATTGGTATGTTTTAAAACTGATAGTTGTTGATACTAGATGATGTATTTCAATGAGATTGCTAGCATAAACTTGTTTAAAATATGGCTTGTATGGAAATGTGATGTAAACCTTTTGTTTGTGCTTAGCAGTAATTAGAAATAGATTTTATGGTACGTAAAATTGTAAGTATTTAGATGAACAATATAAGAACCAGTGATTAGCGGAACATGATAATCTAAAAAGTTTTATTTATGTTAGTGTATATGTTTATATATATTTAAGTTCATCTACTTATCTTTTTGTAGATTAGCTTATATTATGTTTGATAATTAAATATATGTAATAGTTGAATAATATATTTGGCAATTATAAGTTTATAAATTGAATTAAGCATAGCTGAATAACTTATATAAATATTGTTCTTTTAGCAAAATATAAATGACCCTCCACATATTTGATGGATATATAATAAATTATTGTCTGATTGTAATGAATACTCTTAAGAATATTTAAATAAAGTCAATTAATTTGATGAATTTGTACATAGGTAACTAAAATTTCAAAGTGGGGGCAATATAGATGTCCATGTGTTAAATGCAAAAACAGAGTGTATTTAACACCTGATGAGGTAAAGTTACACCTTATATATAATAGTTTTGTGAAAGGGTATTAGTATTGGATCAGTGATGGAGAAGTAGAATCTCAATAATATGACTTTGGGTATTCTGCTAGTGAATATCCCAAGCAATTCAAGTTACATTAATCATACTACAACAAATCCTACATTGATCGCAGGGAGTACATGGTTAATGAAGCCAAAATAAAAGGGATGACGAACTAAGCACTTTTGAAGAACTATTCTATAATATGGTTCAAGTTACTTAACAACCCTTATATGATGGATGTACTACTTGCAGTGTGCTCTCTGTTGTTGCTAGGCTATTGAGTATCAAGTCTAATTATAACATGCTACAAAATTGTTTCAATAAGATTGATCAATTAATGAAAGAGATGTGCCCTCCTAACAACCCCGTGCCAAGCTACTATGACTAGATCAAGAAGGTTGTTAAAGATCTTGGCAATAATGTGATACACATTGGTTGTTGTCATAAAGGCTACATGCTCTTCTTCAAAGAGGACTTAAACCTTGATGTGTCAAGTTTTGGGGGGGTTCGAGATAGAAGAGGCAAAGATCACAACAAAGAAAAGAAATCCAAGTACCATACGCAAGAATGGAATACTTGCCATTAAAACCTAAGCTTCAGAGGTTGTATACATCAAGAAAGCACTGCATGGCACATGAGATGGCATCATGAACATCTACATGAGGATGATATTTTATGTCATCCATCACATGGGGTAGCATAGAAACATTTAGGTAATAGGTACCCTAATTTTGCTGCAAAACATCGAAATGATAGGCTTAGCTTATATGCTGATGGATTTAATCCTTACAGTTTATTTTCAAGAACTTATTCAATTTGGCTGGTGGTGATCGCACCTTATAATCTTCCCCTGAAATTGTGTACGACTGCAGCACTTATGTTCCTAACTTGTGCAATCCCCGAACCTAAAAATTTAAAGAATAAAACATATGTATATTTACAACCTCTTATAGATGTGTTAAAAGAACTATGGGATGTTAGAATTAAAACGTATAACATTTATATGGGTCAGATTTTTCAATTGAAGGCTCGACTTATGTAGACCATCAACGATTTCTCGACATATGGAATCCTATCTGGGTAGAGTAATCATGGTCAATTGGCATGCCTAATATGTATGAAATAGCAAAAAGTTTTGAGACTAAAAAACGGAGGAAAAGTCTCATAGTTTGATTGTCAGCGATGTTTCTTGATCAGGCATCATGCATTTAGGAGAAACATAATTGCATTTTGAAAAGGCAGAACAATTACAAGGGGTGCTCCTCACTACTTATTTAGGGACTAAATTTATGCTGAGGTAGAGCGCTGCCAAATGATTATCACAGCTGACGACTTTCAAATACAAGGATTTAAAGAAAATTAACAAAATTAGACAAAAAAGAACGAATCCTGGGAGTTACCTTACTGGCACGACCAGTTGCTCTGCCATAATTTAGATGTGATGCACATGGGAAAGAACTTTTCCGAAAATATCATTAACACTAGTATGGATATTCATGGGAAAACAAATGACAATGTCAAATCAAGGATGGATGTTACAGACATATGTGATAGAGAAAAACTACAGTTACAACCGGGACCTAATGCTAAAATAGTTAAATCAAAGGTGAAGTTCATTCTTCCTATGGATAAAAGAAAAAAGTTGTGTGAATGGATCTCGGGACTTTAAATGTTGGATGGATTTTGCTCCAATTGCAGAATAGACCCTAATGATGTGAACTTTAACAATTGAAACGTCATGATTCTTATGTATTCATGTAGACTCTTTTACCCACTACTTTTGGTGCTCTGCCAGATGGCATATTGAAATCTCTCATTAAGACAAGCCAGTTCATTAAGAACTTGTGCTTAACAATCCTGTAATAGGATGTGCTTGACAAAATGCATTGGAACATTCTCATCACTCTCTGTGAGTTGGAAATGATAATTTTTCCAAGTTTTGTCAATGTAATATAGCACTCGCTAATACATTTGACAGAAGAGGCATAATTTAGTGGTCTTGTCAAACACCGATGGATGTATCCATTTAAGAGGCAAATGTAGATAGTTTTTGGCTTAGATTTCCCAAACTAGCATATGCAATCACTAACAAGTAATGTTGAATATATATTTTAATAGATACATCGGCTCGAAAAACGTATCCGTAAGGGTCAATTACAAAATCTTACCTCGAAGCTGAAAGGATTTTTTTTTTTTAACCTTCTATTATTTTGACTCTAACGTGCCTTCTATGCGCACTAGATGTTAAAGAAATAAGGATGCTGTAGAATATACTAATCATTTTCCAACTCTATTTGTCTTTTAACTACAAGAAAGTGCCATAGGGAAGAAAAAAATCAAAATATCTCACAGATGTTGAATATCTTGCTACCCATATTCACATGTTATTAAATTATGATGAAGTTAACCACTATATTAGATGAGTGTCACTGTTACAGTTTCAATTGAATTTATCCTTCAGAATAGTAGTTTAATTTTCACCTTTTGAAATGTGATAGAATTTTCCAGAACAAGTACGACCTATACATCTTACTGCTAAGGATACTAATGTTGATGCTATCATTAAAACTTAATTTACATATTGGTTTAACCAAAATGTAAGTTAAATACTTCCACATAAATAGGCACATTGTATTAACTAAAACCATATTTTGTGTCACCTTAGGTGCATTACCTGCAACTCTTTGGCAATCACAAACACTAGTATTTGACATAATTGGCTTTGAAGCCTAACAGGCATGTGTGAACGTAGACATCATATAGAGTTAATAAATTTAAACGCACACAAAAGCTCAGACTGCTGGGAAGAAAACATACAATTGTGCGGGTGGAGAAAGCAACATTAAAAATGATTATTATACCATACTAAAAGACATTCTCAAAATTGAGTTCCAAAGTGAATCACTTAAAAGATGTCTGCTATTCAGTTGCAAATGGTTTGATCCCACATTGAATCATTGGACATGATCTCACAAACTGAGAAAACTTATTAAGGTTCATCGCACAAGGAGGTATAGAAAGTATGACCCATTCATTACATCACAAGTATACTTTATGCGACTCCCAAATCAGTTAAGAGATAATATGAATTGGCTTGTTGTCATACCAACTAAACTAAGAGTTGAAGTGGATAAGCAATACACTCCACCTATTGCTTACCAACAATCGGGCATAACACTCATGGAACCTATGAATGATGTCATCCATACATTGTTAGTGGACGAACGTGAATAACTGGAAGAGGCTAATAATGACGGGGTTCTCCCATTTATCTAATTAAATGATGATATAGATGAGGAGGAAGAGGATGAGGGCGATGAAGAAGATGAATGGGATAATACGGATGAAACAGATGAAGTAGAAGAAGATGTGAATTCACATGATGACGATGACGATGACAATGATGAGAATGATGATGAGGATGATGAAGAAGATGATGCAGACAATTAGATGCTTAGAAACTATTGTGTATTTCACTACTTAAGTTTATGATATTTGGATAATGTTTGGTTGGATATAAACAATCTTATAATGTGAACAAGTATGTAATTACGTTTATATTATCTTGTTTGGTTGTAAGAGAGTATTGTAAATAACAGCCACCTTGTAATCTTGGTTACCCCTAATTATATAATCATGATTTCATTACAAAGTTGGTTACATTACATTATATTCAACCAAATATTACATTAGTTATTAATTTATTGTTATTATGTATGTTCAAATTTACTTTCATGCTTATATGAACTGGTAATATTCTCTACCTACTAGGTCATCTGAATAAATTATTGATATGCACGATCACTATTTGTATTTGCATTTTTGATAAGTATCTTAGGAAAGGATTCCAATAGTCATAAAGGGATGTCCTATACTCAAGGTTGAAGAAAAAAACGTGGCAATATGAGCTCTATCACTAATACGAGTGCTATAGACATTCATCCACATCCCCAGACACCTCATCCCACACCTATATTTCACATAGGAGCAACCATAAATACTTACACTTATTGTTATTCTGTATGTTCAAATTTACTTTCATGCTTATATGAACTGGTAATATTCTCTACCTACTAGGTCATCTGAATAAATTATTGATATGCACGATCACTATTTGTATTTGCATTTCTGATAAGTATCTTAGGAAAGGATTCCAATAGTCATAAAGGGATGTCCTATACTCAAGGTTGAAGAAAAAAAACGTGGCAATATGAGCTCTATCACTAATACGAGTGCTATAGACATTCATCCACATCCCCAGACACCTCATCCCACACCTATATTTCACATAGGAGCAACCATGAGTACTTACACTTCGGGTGTCTTAGGAAAAATTTCAATCTCTAATCAATTTTGAGGGTGGTACCTATGAGGTCTTTCCCTCAGTCTAACCTCGATATCCCGAGCCAAATGTTAATGTATCAACAGTCTAGTCATTGAAGCACTTGAACTAAGATATATATTGTGCGAGATGAGAATGGGTGATTTAAATGGAGTTAGTTATTTCTGACTTAAATTATTTTGTGTCATGTGGTGTAAATTTGATGTCTTTTTGTTTTAATAGGTTTTTCCCAAATGATGCTGTGTTACAAGGATTTCTACTATTTTTCAAGATAAGTATGATGGAGCTTGGCCTACTCGGTGTAAGTACCTAAATTTGTTCGAGACTTATAGTTTGAAAAATTTAAGGTGACTAAAAGTGACTATTAATTACAACTTTCTGTGTATCTTACCAATTTTATATGCTTTAATATAATTGGTGTCTTTCTGAATTGTAGAATTGGTTCACTTAGGACCCTTAGTATGACATCAAAGTCAAGAAGAATTTTAAAAACAGATGCAATGCACGCTTGAAGGATTTCCTTGGCAAAGCAAGGAAGTTCAACACGCAATGTATACGGATCCATGGCAATCATTGAAAAGCACTCAAACAATATTTGGCCAATGAAGAGCATAAAAAATTGTGCAAACAAGCCCCAAAAAAATCGGATTGGTAGCCCAAAAAGTATTGGATCATCTATCCACACATGTAGCTCGATCACTATGTATGAGCATAAGAGACGTTTGGTAACTAACTTTAACCCTTACAAATTTTTTAGTTATTTGTTTGAGCTAGGGTTGCATAAAGACTATTAAGATGTGTAACTCTTCCAAAATGGATTTAATCCTTTGAAATAGACATGCATGATGTTTTATATGTTTTTCACATTTGTTTCACGCGTAAAGGGAACAACTTGGGATGATTCCCATAATTGCTGAGCTATTCACTCGCACTTCCAAGCTTCATGGCAAAGAATATAGACTTTGTGTTGATACAAAATCATAATAGATATATGTAAGTTATGTCTTCATCATTAATTAGTTGTTAAATCTTAATTCATGTAATCTTACTAGGTATAATATATATGATTTTCTTGCAAATGTTGCGATACTATAGGAATCATTTGAACAAAAGTTTCAAAACGTCATCAACTCTCATGGGTTTTCGGATGGCGATTCTTAAGATTCATCTCAATCATTTCCAAGTCCAAATGAGTTATAGGCGAAGGCCAATTTGAACAAGAAAGGTTGTATTTATGACATTGGAGACGTGGCCATCAAATTAGGGCTTCCTCTAACTTTAGCCCCTCTCAACGAATAGGTAAAGTTAAATTTTTTTATACATAACTATAGTTGAACACAACATAACTTCAGGCAAATTTTTAATTATCGTTACTAATACATAGTTCACCAAAAAAATATTTTAGCAAGTACAGGTTATGTGTCATCTCAATATGAGTTGAAGGATCTAAGAGGTGTGTAACCACCCTGCGGATGAGCTCACTTCGCAAGCATAAAATTATTGTATGCTTATCGAAAAATGTAAGCAATTAGAGAAAGCCAATCAAATGGTAATCCAAAGCAAAGAAATAACTTAAGGAGCAAATGCAAGTGAGCCAACAAATGTAAGCGTTTCTCCAAATGCAACAAGTGTCCGGCTCTTGATAGCAATAACCCCTTATTAATCCTCAACAAAATGATGAAGATGCGGATGAAGAATATGATGACACTACCCTTGAAGATGATTCCTCAGTTTCTGGGTTCTCCTCCCTATTTCTGTATTTGTATTTGCTTGATAATTATGCTCTCTTGGTGTGGCTGAAAACTACCATTTGCAAGAACTATTTCTTCAAACTTGTGACTTGAGTTGTGTAGCTTTGCTTGAGAATTATGTGATTTGTATGAGATACTTTTATATTTATGTGGCCGGAATTGATGCAAACACTCTTCGAAGGATGCATTGATTGAAAGTACTCTTTGTAGTTTATGCGCGGAATGTATAGTATTAAGGGATAGTCGGTAAAACAGAGTTTTTATTTAAAAAATAGATACAGTGATGGATTAGCGACAGAGAGTCCATCTTTTCTTTTAAAATTTTTTTAAAATTACAAATTAACGATAGAGTCAGCATTCCATCGCTACACGCTGACGGAACTTTTGTAAGTTTTATATCTCTATTAACGACAGAACGTGATTCCCTCACTGATTTTTCCCGCCTCCCTGGGGCATCGTCGCCAGGTTCACTGCTACCTATTGACGAAATTATCCAATTTCGTCACTATTTTTTTAGCAACGAGCAATTTAATGACTAACGCATTCCGTCGTCAATTCAGTCACTGAAATAAAAAAATTCGTCACTAATGCTACCTTTTCCGTTGCTATTAATTTGGGGTTTTTGTTTTGTTGTAGTCATGCTACACACAACACTTACGTGTCACCTTGTATTACTCCTTTCTCTTATGCTGATCCTAACTCCTAAGTAATCCAATAAGATCACAAGAGAAAACTCTTCTTAAGTAGGCGGGTGTCACAACAATGATGAAACTATTAAGAAGCTTACGTGCTTCCTCCACCCATACCAAGGTCTCCAAGTTTTGATTCTTGTGGATTTGCATTTTGTTTATGTCAAAGATCATGAAATGGAATGATAGCTAGTTTCCAATTTTTCTAGTGCTCTAGTAATCAACGTTTTATTGAACAAGTACTGCTACTGTGATGTTTTTGTGACTACTAGACAAGGTCTATCACCAATCAAATGAATCAATCGTTTTAAAAAAAATCTCATGCTTGCGTTTTTTTTAAAAAAACAAACGAACAACCTATTAATGCTTTGCAGGGAAATCGCTTGAGTATTACAATGCGTTTGTTATGTATTGATGCATTGATATTCTTTTACTAAATAATAACGTTAGTGTTAAAGTGATACAGTTTCATACATATGTTTTTTCATTGAATATTCATCCAATGAATTTAGTTCAAAACTTGTTGGTGTACTACTCAAAAATAAGTAACGAAGGATAAATTTGGACGTCATTGTGTACAATCGACTGAAGGAGCCTTTATTTGATGTTGTAAACAAGTTTTCTAAATGTAAATTGTATATAAACAAATAAATATATGTAGGGGATGAATTCGAATTAGCGATTTAGCACGAAAGTATGAATGAAATTAGTGGTTTAACGTGTGAAGTATATATTTTGATCTCACTTGACCTGAAGTTGTTACCTTATTCCTTAAGAAACTATCAACATAAATAAGAATCAAACTCTCATAGAAGCTAAGACACGAGAACATCACAACTTGCTCTAAGGCCGATCAACTCTAATCAATATCGAAATACTTAATTGGTAAATAATAAGTTTATGTTGCGTAACACTGGTCTCACGATTTTCTTCCAACTCGTATCTAATAATTAAGCTTTTAAAATAACAAAATTAGTCCAGCTAATATATGATGACAAATTTACTTAATTCATTGGCCTTGTACCTGTTATCATGAAGGAAGAGGATATATGTCTTAATTAATTGGGAAGCTGGTAGGAAGCTAACATTGTCATGGAGTGAGAAACTGCACAATCTATCAATTGCAACTCACACTTTATTACTCGAATTTCTGTCTTACTATTTGTAAATTGTAAGGCAATGTACGGGAACAAAAAATAGACAAAAAAAAAAAAAAAAAAACAAAAAAGAACGGCGACATAAGAACTGGAAAACGGGGTCAATGATAGCGTGTGGCTTTCATACCTTATTTATTTTCCTTTAATTTATTGATCAGTTGTTTGACGTACATGTATTTTCTTGTTTTGACAATAATGTTAATCCAATTAATTATTTAGGTGCTTGACATGCATTTTTTAAAGAAAATATTATTATTTATTTGTTAGTTAATATATATTTTGTAAGGTATATTCCACTTGCTAGTCTTGCATTGATGAGGCCACCAAGTCGGATACAATAGGATTTGAACATTCAAGGAAGACCGGTGTATGTTTAATCTCATAAGATTAGATGCCTCCTTAATCTGTCAATATATTTTTATAGCAAAATGATAAATATCTTATTACAAGATATTTAAAACAGAGTTGCTTTAATTAATTTTAAATGTATATTATTACATATTAAATTTAAAAAATGGTATGATTGAATAGTAGTAGGATGTTAAAACTCATAAATTATGTAAAATTATCCTTCTATACATAATTTTTCACATTTACAACACATATGACATGCCTTCGTGAATGGAGTTGATCCCGTTAGGGTGTTAATTTGTATTTGTTAGCATTGCTGACGAATATTAAAGTTTTACAATTCATTATAGAGTGCGTGTAATTGTTAAAAATTTGGTGATTTTAAATCATAAAACACATTAATTTGAGTTAAGATAAGACATTTAAGAGTATCTTACGATAAGACACGTATCATCACCACCAGTTTTTATATTTGTGATTAATAGATTTAATTACTAATAATAAAACAATAATTGTAATAACCGTAGTGCTAATGCACTCATTCACCACGTACCGAATGTTACTTGTTTCAGACTTGTTTTAAATATTTGGGTCCGTTAATTGTTTGATGGTTAACCATTATAAATTTTACTACTTTATGTAATCCTACTTGGAAGTTTGTTATACAATTCATCAGTCAATGTTACGGGACTACTAGTAAGTAATTAACAACCCACTTGCATTACTCTGATTGCTTTTGTTGGGATGTATTATCATACCTATTTAACGGGGTAACATCATACTAACATATCTATTAGAGTATAAAATAAATAAATAAATAAATAAATAAATAAATATATATATATATATATATATATATATATATATATATACCCGTACTTATATAATCACCAAAGGGTAGTTCAGAGGAAGTTAGTTGAGCTTCCCACAAAGAAGTGTGAGTTCAAATCCCACTAAAGAAAGACAGGAAATTTTCCTCAGTCTTATTCTCTTTTCCTATCAAATATTTTCCCTTTTCATAAAGCATAGCTTTTTACATATGGACTTATTCTTCACTTTACAAAATGTATGCATACCTAGCGACATATACACAAACTTCGAAAACACGAAGAAATGTTTAAGAGTTAATTAGGAATCACTTCAAACGTACACCAATTAAACAATTTTTACTTAAGAGTGTGTTTGGTAGGGTTGAAAACCACTTTTCTAGAATACAATTTTTCATGTAAAATGATTTTTCATGTAAAATAATTTTCAGCTCATATTTTCAGTTGTTTGGTAAAAGGGGAAATGAAATTTCTGGAAAATGAGTTTGATTAACAAAAAGTGAACAAAAAAGATGAAAAGAGGCACATTAATGGAAAAACAAAAATAAGTAAGATATTTAGAAAAATAAAAATTTATATTTTGTTTTTTAGGGAATTATATTATAATAGTGGTGTTATAAACATCAAAGTTGTGACAATGTATACATTTTGTAATTTTTTTGATCTTACCTACTGCCGACAATTTGATGCTAGCAACGCTTTATCGATTACCTACCTTCGAGTAGAAATCCAAACAAAGAAGAGGAAAGGCTTAGTAAGTTTCTCTATCTTCTTAACCCTGAAGATAAATTGCAGAACATTTTGCATTTCGATGAAATCATGGTTTCCAAATTCATCGGCATCGGTATCAGTATCGGCATTGAGATGATACAGTTTTACTAATCTTTAATATGTTACCTTAATTTTCGAACTATATGTCACTACCTTAATCTTCGAACCATATGTCGAGGAAATAGATACGAAAGAGAGAAAAAAATGTGAAACCGTGTGAGCGCCAAAGAAACGCAAAAATCAACTTACGCTTCATTCAAAGTGAACGTATTTTCCTTCATTTTAAGGAAAATGATTTTTCCCTGAAAATAAATTTACCCTCCTTGTTTTACCAAATCCACAAAATGAGAAAATTATTTTTTGAAAAAATGATTTTCACCACTACCAAACACACCCTAAAATGAGAAAATAAATTTCCAACCAACTTTATAGAGCTAGCCGGTTAAAAATGAGTCGTTATAATGAATTCAGTCACATAATTAATTTACATGAAAATTTACAAACAAAATAAACACAAAGCACAATACTACATGTAGAATTACGGTGCATTGTTTTCTTTCTTTAAAAGAAGTTGTCTATGATCTCCATGTAGATTGGAGGGTAATCCAGTGGACACACAGATCAATAACTAGATTCAATATAGTTAACCTATAATTACGTCAACATCATAAGACTTGAATGCGTAATAATAAGCAAGGTTGTTAGAAATCAGGATCCTTCTCATTTAGAATTAATTGGGGGCCCTTAGTATCAAAATCGTAGGGCTGTTCTTTTCGTTGGTAAATACTTTTGGTAAATAAGTGAAGTTAGTAAAAATTGATAAAATTGGGTACAATTTGGTAAAGTTGGTATTTTTCGGAACGATTGATGGGAGTTGTTAAGGTAGGGAAAAATTGAAAAAAGTTTGAGGATGTTGGTAAGAAATATAAATGAGTGGGAATTTCTTTGTAAGAAAATTTGAAATAGATTAATAAGGGTTGGTGAAAGTTGGTTGAAATTAATTGGAAAGGATTGGAAATTTTTTATTAGAGTTAGTAGAAATTAATAGAAATTGGTAGAAATTAATTAAAGTTGCTCGAAGTTGGTAAAAAGGAATTTACCAACAAAAAGAACATGCTCGTAGAATCGGATCGGAGATCGTAAAATTCTAATATTTGGTTGGTACAGTGAGAATTATTTTATAAGAACGAAAATCTTAGTTAACGTACACAAAGATTACAGAAATTCAATTCAACTATATTTTATGGAAAATTTTGATGCAAAGTATATATTGTTAAAATCATTTTTTCAACTATAATTAAATGCAAGTACTTCATGAAATTTGTTTAGGATCGTGGATTGGATCCTAGATGGCAGAATCGTGTTATAATCAAATACACATTTTATGAACTAATTTAGGATTGAAAGGCTGAACAAACTAAAGATTTTAGTTGGAGCTGGATCGATGTATGACTTTTGGGTGATAGAATCATGGAATCGCAAGACCCTAATTGAAAATTTAATAACTACAAGAATATGACTATGACGGTAAGAGTTGTTTTGATAATTGTTGCACGAAAGGCACTTTGATTATAATTCGATCAGAAAATAAGGTGCTAGAAAAACCATGGGCAAGAAAGATTTTTGCCAATAGGTGCACAATTCTATGCACCATGTTTTTACAAAATGATAAATGTCTTGCTCGAAAACACTTCTTAAATGTCTCGTTTTGGTCTAAAATGATATTATAATTTTTTGAAATTGAAAAAAATGATATGATTAAATAGTAGAAGAATATTATAACTTATAAACTGTGTAAAAATATCGTTTTATCCATAATTTACTATACTTTATAAAATAGGGGTGTCATATGCCCCTGCGGATGGGGTTGATACTATAGGGTGTCATTTAATACTTCGTCAACATAGTCAATGCATATTTGAGGTTAACAATTTGTTAGGAATAATGTTAGAGCAACAATAATAGCGGAAGCGATAGGATGAGTTAGAGATTCAGAAATCAAGTGAATAACAGAAAACAGAAATAAGAAGACAAGAGATTTAACGTGGAAAACCCAAATCGGGAAAAAACCACGGACGGCGACAGCACCAGAACAATTCACTATGAGCAGGAAGAATACAACACGATCACAATCACCACAGTGATTTGATCTAAGAGCAGAATTACAACCTCTCTATTGTAATCTCTCACAAAGTACTTCTACCTCTCAATGTATGTATGAGTACTGGAGATATTTTAGATCCTAGGCCTGACCCCCTTTATATAGGGTCCAAACAGTAGGGTTTTCCCCCTTAGCGTGCAACCCTAGCCGCCGGGTGAAATCCTTCCTTGAACAGAACTCTACCGCCTTCCGAGAGAGGCGGCGTAAACACACGGGGCACGACCGTGTCACGTGGCACGGTCACCCCGTGCCACATGGCAGGGCACCCCCGTGCCGTTTTTCTGTTCTCTTCGACTGGACGTTCTTCGTCTTGACACGCCCGTGTCCTGTGTAGCACGGTCCCACCGTGCCGGTACTTAGATTTTGGGCCACGAAACTCAACACAATTTATAATTAAGTGTAATTTTTGAGAATTTGATGATTTTAAATTATAAAATATGTTAATTTAGAATAGGACAAGATATTTTAACTGTATTTTGCAACAAGACATATATCATCACTTGTAGATGTTTTTTTTTAATCCTTTCCCACGCATGCAAAACAAATAAAACGTAGAGTGATTTTTCTCGAATCTAGAAGACAATTAGCCTCGATGAAAGAGGTCCTTAATCATAGGATTATGCGTAACAACACAACAAGAGAAAAAAAAGAGAAAAAAGAAGAGAAATAATTGAGTGATTGTTTTTCACTACGCGGATGATGATAATAATATATGATATTGGGAAATAAAAATTGAAAAAACTGACAAATGCGCAAAGAAAAAAGAACGAATATAAAAGGCTGTCAAAGCGTGCAGTGGCTTGCTTTGTCCTTCGGATTTTACAAATATATATAAATCTGTGGTTTGGTGATCAATGTTGATTGCATTTGTCAGTCTTTCACACTTATGTTCTTCTTGCTCCTGTCTCTTTTTTCGGTTTATTTTTTTTTTCTCAATAAAAAGGCGGATGTAACTGCGATAAAATTTAGATTTTGATAACAATGTTAAAAACTTTTTTTACAGAAAATAATTTTTAAAACTTTAATTGGTTAAGCTAACTAATATCCACTAAGAACATTCTCAACCTGAATTTTAATTTTTTAATGAGCACATAGTAATCCTTGGAGTACCTATTCCAAAAAATAAAGAAATTAAAAAAAAATTGAGCAACCAAAAAAAAAAAAAAGCCACGTTACCAACAAATTTATAAACCGAGATTCTACTGATCGCTTGGAATAAAGCTTCAATCGCTTATTTGCTTCTGTTTCCATACTTTTTACAACTAATTTCGTCAGTTTCACGAGCGCACCATAATTTGGTCTAGATGGATCTTATCGTCTTCGCCTTCGATGGCAACAACATACATCATAGACTGAATCATGATGTTCAAGTAGAGGAAAAAATTCGTTGGTAATCTCTCCCTCCCTCTTTCTCCCTCTCTTAGATCCAGTATATGCAAAATTTTACATGATTTCTTTGATTTTATTTTTAAAATTTTATTTTGTGTACTAAGTATCTAGGCTTTCTGTTTACCTAAATTCATATGTCCAATCGTGTGATTTCTTGTGATGAATATTTGGTTTAACAATACATTGTTGATCAAATTTGTGCATTCTGTTTGTTGTCTTTTGTTGCAATATGTATGTGAAGAGTCGAATCGCCCTAGAGAGGGGTAAATAGGAAGATTGTACAATATTTAAAAACAAATTTTGAAGATAGAAATTAAATGCAGAAATAAAATAGACAAGAGACACAACGATATTTTAACGAGATTGAGCCTCCAACAGGCTTAGGTCCATGTCTAGAGTTATCCAATTCTAGGATTCAACTCTTAAAATTCTTATTGAGATGAACTCTCAGTCTCTCAGAGTTACCTCACTCTAGAGATCCCAAATACTTTAAATCAACCTCTTGATTAAAGTATGGGAAGAGTTGTGACCTCACACCAACTCTCAAGTTCACTCCTTAACAAGGATTTCCTCAATGTCACTCAACAGCTCTTTGTTACAAAAATACTCAATAGCTTAAATGAAGATTCTTAATGTTGTCACACTTGCTTCTTTCACTGTACTGCAGCATGTCCATTTGTCCTCTATTTATATTCAGTTCTGGACGAGAGCCAAGAAGGCAATTCTGATCAGGCCAATCTGATGCTCATTTTCAAGATCCTGACAGCATTTGATTTATTTTCTTGCCTCCTTTCGTGGTCTTTGATTGATATGATTTTGCTCCTTGCCTTTAAAAAATATTTGCTGTAATTCTTTTCCTGCAATAGGAGAGCTCAGAATGTCCTTTAGTTAAGAGGAGATGCATGCCTAATTTGCTTTAATTTGCATCTCATTGCTGGAGGATATCAAGAAGCATAAAATATAATTTCCAAGACTTCTCAATGCAGCCAAATGACTGACTTAATTGTTTTTATTCCAGCAATCAAGTTTAATCAAATAAGATATCATACACATATTTTCCTATGTATGTTATCCACATTTTTTGTGTGGATGCCGGCTTATTTTAATATTCAATTTTGTCTTCCAAATGAATCAACCAAGCACACGCATATCTTTTGTTCTGTGTTCTAATCTCTTGCTAAGTGTTAATTAATTTTGCGTTTCATCAAAACTTCCTTGGTTACTTTGGGAGTCAACAATCTCCCCCTTTTTGATGAAAGCCAAAATTAACTGATTTAGCTGTATCATATTGAGCAGATGATTTATAAACACATTACTGCAATGCTGAGTTTTGTCACAAACATGTGAAGTATTGAGATTATATTTGATCTAAATGTTTAGGCTACCATTTAAATCATTTAGCAACATATATGTGTCTTGACAAGATAAATTCACAAGGTTAAATCTCATGTACATAATAGGCGGATGAGTATAACCTCAAACAAGTTGCGTGGAATAAGACAGGTTAAAGTACTACTAACAGATTTAAAGTGCTACTAGCAAATTTAAAGCATTGCTAACTGACATAAGTTCTCCCCCTCTTTCATAAAAAAGGCGAGGATGATGGGACCAAAAAAATGTCTGAGCATACCAATTACCAATAGAACCAGGAAAGAGGAAGGCAAAAGACAACAAGGGGAAGGGGATTAGATCCTAGAGTGGGAGGATTTGCTAGCTGCGTAGATGAGGTGAGTAGTAGAGTTGGTGCATTGGGCTTGTTCGGCAGCAGTTAGGGGTACTCCTTTGGTGGCACAGCGATGAGTGGTGCTGCATATGCGAAGAAGATCGTCTACCTTCTGGTTGAGCGCAGAGAGGTGTTGGGTGAGAGACGATTGCATATCAGTGAGGCGATTATGTAAGGTGGCCTGATTGTGGGCAATGTCGTCTAAAGCATCAGTGTGCTGAACCAAAATGTAATCAAGCCTATCCGCTATTTCTTGGAGTTCATAAAGACGTTCATCAATGTCTATAATCTGACTAAGTAGGGAAGGTGAAGGAGTGATGGAAGGGGAGGGGAGCCGAGGTTTAACATGCTAACCAAATTTCTTGGATACATGGGTGAGTTCTTCGGGAGTCATCTCTTCAACAAATTTCCAATCCCCAGAGGTAGTTTGGAAAAACTGGATGTTTTTGAGGGAGGCAGGGGTGATGACAGGCATAGGTTTGGTGTCGTGAAGCTCATGGATGAAGCAGAGTTTGAAGTGTTTGAACACAAGGGTCAGGAGATTGGAGTAAGGCAATGGGGCAGGACAGTTTATGGACCCAACTTTGGCAATAGTTCCAAGAATGTAACAGGCAAAGTTGACAGGTTTTCTAGTCATTAGTAGATAAATAAGTGCAAGTGTCTTGGTGTTGACACTATCAGTCGAATGAGACTTGGGTAGAATGGTTCAAACCAGAACATAGTACAGCAAGCGGGGATCCTTTTTGAGGATGAGGTATGACAGATGAGCTGGGTTAGTCTGACTGTAGCAGTTGGCAAAGTCAGTTAATCAGTGATTTTGGCCTTCTGTCTGGGACAGACAAGGCGGGGGTATGGAGGGAAGGTTAAGGATTGAGTTTAAAACAGACTCGGTAACGGTGAATTTCGTGTGTTTAACTTGGCATTCCAGAGCAATTGTGAGGCCAGACTTGACGACCCGAAGGTTAGCATAATACATTCGAACCAATTGGGGGTAGGAGTCAGTGCCTAAATCAAGCAACTTCCCACAGTGACTTTTCAATAGATACTCAATAAAGTTCAAGCTTTCAGCCAGAAAGGATTCAACATTCACTCGTTCACAAGCATGGAGAGGCCGATTAACAAGTTGGGTCATAAATTTGTTGTGGGCAAGTGAAGAATGGAACCATGCAAGTGGAATTACCTCAGAGTTTGCTGGGATAGAGCGAGGTGAGGGAGTAGAGGAGGGCGGCGGAGTGGCTGTTGGTGTGCAATGAGCTACAGAGGTAGGGGTGTCGGCCGTGGAGAGGGAGAACTCGTCGGCGGCTCGACAAATGCTGGAGGTGAGTGGTGAGACCGGCGGAGACGACGGCGACTGAGCTGCATCGGAGCTAGTGTCAGAGATGGTGACGGTCGTTCCAGCATGGCAGCAGAGGCGTGGTTCGGTGGACCGGTTTGACCAAAATTCGGGCGCTGCGACAGAGTGGATTGGACCGGTGGGCGGGTTTTCGAATAAGGGCGGTGGAGGTCGCCGGTTGGCGGGGAGTGGAGGAGGATTTGAGACCTTTGGTTTTTGGTGCCATGGTGGAGCGATGGAGCAGAGGTGTCAATAGAGATGGAGGGTGGAGAGGTCTTTAAATTCGACCTTGGAGCTGAATTGCAAGGTAAGGATCAGAGATGTAGGGGATGGGGGAAAGATTGTGGGGTGAAATATGGTGAATTTGAGGATTTAGGTAGAGATTGTGGGTTAAAAATGGAAGGCCATGGGGGTTTTTTCGAGAGAGAAGAGCTGAAGGTAAGAGAGAGAGTGGGGAGTTAATTTAGGAAAGTAAGAGAGAGAGAAAGGTCTGCAAGGATTTGAGATGGCTGTCTCTAGAGAAAAAATTAGTGGCTAGTAGAGTGAATTCTGATGGTGGTTCAATCAGAGAAAAATTATTAATTAATTTTCTCCAATTGAACTTGCTCAATTTACTTGGTGCGAGATTCATATTAGGGCATCAAAATGGATTTTCGAGCCATAAAAATTGAATCTAATTGTATTGAGATGTGTACCTAGCTTATATGCAGGTCGTCTTGTGATAATCAGGAATGATCAAGGCTCATGTACCTACAACATCCTTCATAAACTTGGTTAGTTATAAGAGGGGACTCCCCCTCAATTCATGCATCTATGTTGATCATTTCAAGTTCATGACAAATAAAGTTAAATCTGTCCTCACTGAGCGGTTTGTTAAAGATATCAGCTAATTGATAATCAGTAGGTACGAATTCTAGAGTGACATTACCTTTTTCAACATGATCGCAAATAAAATGGTGTCTTACCTCGATGTGTTTAGTGCGTGAATGTTGTACGGGATTTTTAGTAATATTAATGGCACCTTGGTTATCACATTTTATAGGAACTCTTTTGAGATCAATGCCCAGATCCTGTAACTGTTGTATTATCCATAACAGTTGGGCATAGCATGCACCAGCAGCGATGTATTTTGCTTTGGCCTTTGAAAAAGCGACATAATTTTGCTTCTTGGAGTGCCAAGAGACTAAGCTTGGTCCAAGGAATTGACATGTACCAGACGTACTTTTTTTGTCAACTTTATAACCTGCATAATCGGCATCGGTGTATCCAACTAAAGAGAAATCTCCCCCTTGAGGGTACCAGAGTCCTAAACTTTTAGTTCCTGTGAGGTATCTAAAAATTCGCTTTACACAAGTTAAGTGTGATTCTTTAGGAGAGGCTTGGAATCTAGCACAGAGGCATACACTAAACATGATGTCAGGTCGGCTGGCAGTTAGATAGAGTAATGATCCAATCATGCCTCAATAAGTTTTCTCACTGACAGTTTTTCCATCTCTGTCGAGATCTAATTTTTCATTAGACGCCATGGGTGTTTTGGCATGTTTAGCTTGATCCATTTTGTATTTTTTAAATAGTTCATCGATGTATTTTCCTTGATTAATAAAGATACCATCTTTGCTTTGTTTAATCTGAAGTCCCAAGAAAAATGTGAGTTCTCCCATCATGCTCATTTCAAATTCTTTGCTCATAAGATTAGAGAATTCTTCACATAAAGAGTTATTTGTGGCTCCAAACAGTATATCATCAATGTAAATTTGAACTATTAAAAAATCAGTTCCTTTTGTTTTGGTGAACAAGGTTTTATCAATATGTCCTCTTTTAAAATTATGATCCAATAGGAATTTGTTTACTCGTTCGTACTAAGCTCTAGGGGCTTGCTTTAGACCATAAAGGGCCTTTTGGAGTTTATAAACATGAGTAGGAAAATTAGGATCTTCAAATCCAGGAGGTTGTTCTACATAGACCTCTTCTTGTAGATACCCATTAAGAAAAGCATATTTTACATCCATTGATAAAGTTTGATATTCATATGGGATGCAAATGCTAGGAGTATGCGAATGGCCTCTAATCTAGCAACTGGGGCAAATGTTTCATCAAAGTCGATGCCTTCTTCTTGATTGTAGCCTTTAGCCACTAATTGGGCTTTATTTCTTATGACTGTGCCGGTTTCATCCATTTTATTTCTAAAGACCCATTTTGTGCCAATTATAGGGTGATTTTTTGGTCAAGTTGTGAGTGTCCAGACTTGATTCCGTTCAAACTGATTTAATTCTTCTTGCATAGCTTTTATCCAGTTTGAATCATTAAGAGCTTTTAGATGGTTTCTTGGTTCTATATGAGATACAAAAGCAGAGAATGCACCAAAATTATATAGAGATGAGCGAGTTCTTATACCTGTGGATATATCAGTTAAGAGATTGTCCATGGGGTGAGATGATTTATACTTGAAGTGTTTCTGCGTTACCTCTTGTTATGACGTATTAGAAGGAGAATTGTGTTCATTTGGGGGCTCTTCTTCTTCCTCGGATGAAGAGTCTTCTTGTAGTTCTTGTGACTGCTTATTAGCAGAATTTATTCCTTCTCTTGCTTTTTCTTCATCGTCATCATGCTTGTTTAAATGCAGACCCTGGACTAAAGATCCACTTAACACACCATCATTAGATTCATCAAAAAGCACATGAATACTTTCCTCAATGGTTTTGGTACGTTTGTCGTAAATTCTATATGCTTTGCTATGCATGGAATATCCCACAAATATACCTTCATCACTTCTACCATCAAATTTTCCTAAGTGATTTTTTCCATTGTTATGTACAAAGCATTTGCATCCAAAAGGTTTAAAATATGAAATATTGGGTTGTTTACCTTTGAATAATTCATAGGGCGTTCTTTTTAAAATTGGTCGAATTAAACAATGATTCAGAACATAATTAGCAGTATTGACTGCTTCGGCCCAGAGGTGTTGTGTTACATTACTTTCACACATCGTTGTGCGAGCCATATCTTCTAATGTGCAATTTTTCCTTTCCACTACACCATTTTGTTGAGATGTACGTGGTGCTGAGAAATTGTGGGCTATTCCATGCTTATTACAGAATTCGGTAAACTCTTTTTGATCAAATTCTCTTCCGTGATCACTTCTTATAGATACAATTTGTGAATTTTTATAAACTTGTAATTGTCTACAAAGTTTGGAAAATTCTTTAAAGGGTTAGTTTTTTTTCTGTTAAAAAGGATACCCATGTGAATCGTGAATAATCATCTACAATTACAAAAATATACTTACTATGCCCTAGACTTTGTATCGGTATCAGTCCACATAAGTCCATGTGAAGTAGTTCTAATGGTTTGGATGTGCTAATATTATTCTTTGATTTAAAAGAACTATGTACTTGCCTTCCTTTGACACATGCATCACATATATGATCATATTTAAAATCGCATGTAGAAAGTCCTCGTACTAATTCTCTTTTTGCCAATTTATTAATAGTATGCACGCTGGCGTGACCTAGTCTTCGATGCCATAGTCATTTTTCTTCATTATGTGATGCTTTAAAACATGACAAATTTTGAGGAGGAACATTATTAATATCTATAGCATAGACATTATCTACTCTAGTTCCATAAAGGGAAGTTTTTTCAGAATTTTTATTTTTAACGATGCAGTGAGTTGAATCAAAGGTAACTAGATTTCGTTTATCACATAATTGAGATATGCTTAATAAATTAAATTTTAGTCCGTCAACCAGGTAAACTTTGTCAATGGAATTAGAGGAATCTTTATCTATTTTTCGAACCCCAATAATTTTACCTATGCTTTTGTTGCCAAAGGTGACACTTCCGTGTCTTTTCTTTTTAATCTCAGTGAATAAGGAAGCAGTACCGCTCATGTGCCTTGAACATCCACTATCGAGATACCACAGGTCTTGTCCAGATTTCAAGTACACCTCATTAGTGCGTTCATGTTCAGATTGTTCACCCTCTTATGCATCTTTGGGCATCAGACAGGGTAAGTTCTTCGTCGCTTTCGCTATCACTCCAGGCGGCAATCATAGCTCTTTTTTCTTTTTTCTTCAATCTCCTTTTTTCTCCAATTTTTTGAATTAACGGGCAATCTTTCGACAAGTGACCTGGCATACCATAGCCATAGCAAGAGCTAATGTTAGCATTATCTTTATTAAAAAATTTACCTTTGGAGAGCTTTTCATTTCTTTTCAATGTGGACCCTTTAGTATTGAACCCTCATTGATTAAATCTTTTCTTCATCCCCATTTTATTAAGGCCTCGCACAATGAGAGAGAAGGCTTCATTATCATCGCTATCTGGATCTTCATCTTCTGATGGACATTCTTCTTTCGTGGCCTTGATGGCAACTCCTTTCTTGGAACTTTCTCCATCTTCCTATTTGAGATGTATCTCATGGGTTAGGAGTTTTCCAAGGAGGTCATCAAGTTCCAGTTTCTTGAGATCTTGAACTTCCTCAATAGCAGTGACCTTTGGTCCCCACTTATTCTTTGGAAGACACTGAAGAATCTTTCTTACCATTTCTTCATTTGAGTAGCTCTTCCCAAATGATTTTAGATTATTGGTAATATCAATAAACCGAGTGAACATGTCCTTTATACATTCACCATCCTGCATTTTAAACAATTCATATTGATGAACAAACATATTTATTTTAGTCTCGCGAACTTGACTTGTTCCTTCATATGTAACAATTAGCTTATTCCAGATTTGTTTGGCGGTATCGCAAGCAGAGATTCTGTTATACCCATTAGCATCTAAACCACAATAGAGAATATGTTTAGATTCGGAGTTTTTAATGAGTTTTTCCCAATCAGTACTAGTATACTGATCTTTTGGGTTATCTATATCTTCCCCCTTGTCATTTTTGATTTTAGGCACAGTATATGGACCATTGTTCACAATTTCCCATAATTTCATGTTAGTAGATTCAATAAAAATCTGCATAGCATTTTTCCAATAAGCAAAATTTGTTCCTTTGAATAAAGGGGGTCTAACAGTTGAGCGTCCTTCAATATTGACATCTCCAGAGAGGGCTATGATCGTCACCCACTAGACTATTAAGTCAAAGAGTGTGGGACTGGCTCGGATACCAATTGAAGAGTCGAATCGCCCTATAAGGGGATGAATAGGGAGATGGTACAATATTCAAAAACAAATTTTGAAGATAGAAATTAAATGCAGAATAAAATAGACAGGAGACACAACGATATTTTAACGAGGCTGGGCCTCCAACAGGCTTAGATCCCCGCCTAGAGTTATCCAACTCTAGGATTCAACTCTCAAAATTCTTTTTAAGATGAACTCTCAGTCTCTCAGAGTTACCTCACTCTAGAGATCCCGAATACTTTAAATCAACCTCTTGATTAAAGTACGGGAAGAGTTGTGACCTCACACCAACTCTCAAGTTCACTCCTTAACAAGGATTTCCTCAATGTCACTCAACAGCTCTTTGTTACAAAAATACTTAATAGCTTAAATGAAGATTCTTAATGCTGTCACACTTGCTTCTTTCACTGTACTGCAACATGTCCATTTGTCCTCTATTTATATTAAGTTCTGGACGAGAGCCAAGAGGGCAATTCTGATCAGGCCAATCTGATGCTGATTTTCAAGATCCGGACAGCATTTGATTTATTTTCTTGCCTCCTTTCGTGGTCTTTGGTTGATATGATTTTGCTCCTTGCCTTTAAAAAATATTTGCTGTAATTCTTTTCCTGCAATAGGAGAGCTCAGAATGTCCTTTAGTTAAGATGAGATGCTTGCCTAATTTGTTTTAATTTGCATCTCATTGCTGGAGGATATCAAGGAGCATAAAATATAATTTCCAAGACTTCTCAACGTAGCCAAGTGACTTCCTTAATTATTTTTGTTCTAGCAATCAAGTTTAATCAAATAAGATATTAGTACACATATTTTCCTATGTATGTTATCCACGTTTTTTGTGTGGATGCCGGCTTATTTTTGTATTCAATTTTGTCTTTCAAATGAATCAACCAAGCACACGCATATCTTTTGTTCTGTGTTCTAATCTCTTACTAAGTGTTAATTAATTTTGCGTTTCATCAAAACTTCCTTGGTTACTTCGGGAGTGAACAGTATGTAGTATTGTAAAACAACTCTACGTAACTAATTGGGAAGCTGAAGACATAATGATGAATATTCATGCTTCTTTGATGTATATGTAAAATAAATCTGGAGAACTAATTGGGAAGTTGAAGAGGTAGTAATGAATATCGTGTTGTTTTGATGAATTTGTAAAGGAAAGAGAACTGACACGAAAGGTGAAGATGTAGTGATGAATATTCTTGCTATTTTGATGTATTTGTAAAATTACTATGGAGAACTAGTTGGTCGAAAGCTAAAAATATTGCGAGGAAGACACATATTGTTTTGATGTATTTGAGTTATATGATATCAAATAAGTATTTTTTATTAACATATAAATTTCAGTGATGAATAATGAATACATTTAAAAAAAAAAACATATGTATCCCAATAACTTATAGTTGGATATATCATTTTCTTTCATCAATTTAGTATATATGTTGCTGATTATCTGCTAATGATTAATAATAATAATAATAATATATTTATCATTGATAAATACAAATTTTTCGAGTGATGAATTTCATCTATTTGTAATGTATTTGTGTAAATACTGGATGTGCATTATTTGTAATGATTCTATCTTACATTTCGATGAATGTATATTTATTCTTTCTCATAAACCTACATAAATGTGATTATCATTGATAAGTACACAAACTTTTCAAGTGATGAATTCAATCTACTTGTGGTGAATTTGTATAAGTCATTAGATGTACTTTGTTTATGATGAGTGTATTTATTCTTTCCTGTGAATCTGGACTTGTCAATGATGCATGTAAGTTATATGTTCATGAATCTGCTTTTTTTTTTTTTTTAAAACTAACAGGTGAAGTTATTATGAAACTTTCAAAGGAGAATGAGGCAATCAAGTCAATGAAAGATTGATGAATTCGATAAAATGAATAAGAATGACAAATATCTGTGGAGATGATGATTAATATCCAGAAGAGTTGATGTATTTTTCGAATGACAATTTCATCGATTCGTGATGAATCTTTGTGTATATTGGATGTACATTATTTATCTGTTTGCATCATATGAGATAAATACAAATTTTTTTGTCATTAACTAATTTATCATTGTGTTGATTGATGGAATATTTGATTAAATTTTCAAATTCATTGCAGTTATATTAAATTCATAAGAATGTTGAATGAGTTATCAATCAAGACGTATTACTTAATATCAAATAGTGCATGCTCATTAAAGTTAATCATTTATTCCCAACCCATTACAAGTATAATTAATCTTATAGAATGGGCAACGAATGGTGCATAATTATATCATTTTGTTGTAAATTCATCATTAAACATATAAAGATTCATCAGCATATATTAATTATTTTCACTAAAGTACAAGTAAACTTGAAAAATAAAATGAAATTACGTAATTAAAATTGTAATCAAATTATTTTACTGCAAAATACATGTAAGTACAAGAAATTCATCAGCGATTTTAAAATTCATCATCAATATAGGCATTCATCAGTTGTGTTACCAAATTCATTAGTTGAGATACTGAGTTAATCTTATAGAATGTCTAGGGCATAATTATTATCATTATGTTGTAAATTCATCATTAAAGATATAAAGACTTATCAGCATATATTAATTATTTTTGGTAAAGTACAAGTAAACTTGAAAAAATAAAATGCAATTATGTAATTAAAATTGTAAGCAAATTATTTTGCTGCAAAATACATGTAAGTATGAGAAATTCATCAACGATTTTAAAATTCATCATAAATATATGCATTCATCACTTCTCAACCAATGAAACTTGAACCTAGATAACCAAATTAAATATTTGTCATGGAGCCCAACACTAAACATATTTAATTAATTTTATCCTTTTAATTATGTAGAAATATTATTTTAATTTTTGAAAAATTGATCACCTATTTTTTTGGCTTGAACATATAATATACTATTTATTTTGGAATGAAATTTTCATAATTAGGGTGTGCTATATATAGGAAACTTTTTTTAACAAAAATGGTTAAATATAGACGTTGCGTCTGCCCCAATGGCTCAATGTTCGAGCCTAGAAAAGCTCCCACACTAACCCAACCCAACAAATTTTCCCTTTTTTTCTATCTCCACATCAAAATGCGTCGCTTTATGTTATTGGTTCCAGCAGAACGTTGCACTTTTGTAGCAGATCGATCAAATAAAAAAGAAACGTGAGTCAGAACTGGCAGGCATTCCAACACGTGGGCCCCAGTCCCTACCACGCTTGTTCCGGGCCTAGCTTATGGAATGCAGGCCCCACCCACAACACGCGCTCCATCGGCTGCGATGCTCTAATATGATAGTCTAATATGTGCATTAATGCATGTCAAAATGGATTGATGTGGACTCAACTTATTGTTTATAAATTCAAAATTAACATTTTTACAGTGATGGTCTTGTTGGAGTCTTCCCTAAACACAAATATGAAATTTGGAGCAACCAAACAATGACTAAAGATGATATTTTTGTTATTTGTATAAATAATTGTCTAATTAATAAATACACTGTACAAATTTTTATTAAGGTAGTGTATGGTTGGCGATGATTTTCCTAGAAAATAATTTTCTAATTTTCCATTGTTTGGCATATTAAAAAATGAAAAATTATTTTTCAAGGAAAATAATTCCCCTAATGGACGAACGAAAATGATTTTCATTTTGAGAACAAAGTGAAATCGACTTTCTGTCTTCAACTTTTTTGACGATATGGTTAGCTAGAATTTAGCTGCAAAATCCATCTTCGACAATTTGGGTTGAAACTTGACTCTCTAATGAGAAATATAAAATAAGGTCAAATACAAATTTTGAGCTCAACTTTCCTTCATTTCGTCAACATTTCTCTTCGCTAGGATAATGCAAGCGAATTTTTTCACCACTAATACAAGTTACTTAATATTTTTTTTCACTAAAGCAATTTTAGTAGTTTGGATCGAAACTTGATCATTTAGCGAGTTGGACGTTCAACAAACCTCATTTAGTCACTTAGATCTTAAATGCTTTACTCCAAAAGTTACCAGCTCTATGAATTTTTTTCTCACATGTGCCCATTATTGAATTGAAATAATTAAAATAACCTCAAATTTAGATTTTCATCTCAACATTCCCTTATTTAGTTAATATGTTTTCCTATCACAGCAATTTAATCGACATTTTTCACCATTACACTACTTCGATTGATATTATCAAAATCATCGGATAGGAAATATTAAAATTAGCTCAAATCTAAATTTTGAGCTTGAAAATCCTTCACTTGGTTAATATTTTTCTCTATCATGATAATTTTATCGATAGTTTTGGCTATTTAAACAATTCGGTCGACCTTTTTTACCACTAAACAATTTCAATGGTTGGATCACAACTTGATTATCTTATAGGAAATATTAAAAGAAGCACAAATCTAAATTTTAAACTTAACATTCCTTCATTTAGTCAACATTTATCTCTTTTATGACAATTTAGTGAAAATTTTTTATTACTTAAACAACTCAATTGATATTTTTTTTTTCAAGAAAAATTATTTATGTTGCACCAGATGACAAACAATATGACATGACAATCCGTTTTCTTTGGAAAAACATTTTCTATAGAAAATGATTTTCGGGAAAACCATCCCCCCACACCAAACACTACCTAAGTTAAAAAATTAATTGCCAAAATATGACACATGTATGATTAAAATTCTTTCAATTATGAAGATTGTCATATAACGACAATCATTATAACTGCAATCTTCTAAAGTCTTAATTAAATATTTGCTATAAAAGGTAGCTATTATAATTTTGGTTCGTTTAATTTTGGAAATCTTGTGTTCTTTATTACAAAAAAGATAGTAAAATTTTAAATCGAGCTTCTTCTATATACCGTGGGACATTTTAGTAATATGTAATGGCTTCATAAGTTATACCGCACATTATCTTAATCATGTATTTCTTTCTAAAGGTGCAAATTCAATATCGCATAGCGTGTTTATTTGAATGAAATGGTAGACCGCCCATGTGTTAAACATTGAACAAAGGCCACCCCCTTAAGGAACTCATTAGTAGACGTCTATGTTAAATGTAACGATAAAAGAATCTTACGGAAAAAAAATCCATTATCAAAAACATCTATCACTAAATTTTTTTATTTGGAATTTTAGAGTTAAATAATCTGTACTTTCGGGCATCTGTTGTCAATAATCCCTACTATAAGAATACACATCAATAGTTTGCATTGTCAAACTATTTAATTCAATATATCGCTATCGAGTTCCGATCACTTTAACTCAGTGGTAGAATCATATGGCAGTGGCGCAATCTCACATGGCCGTGAAGTTAGTAAATCAATTCTTTTTGTTTTTTACATGTCAGTAATTTTGTGGGATGAAATTTTTAAAAACATTTCTCCACCTCTACTTCCCATCTTAAATGACATTTTTTTTTCTTTTTTATTACAATAACAAGATAGGTGTATACACAAACACACATATATATGCGCGCGCGCGCGTGCGCACACACACACACACACATATATATATACACGTGTGTGTGTGTGTGTATATATATAGATACATACGTACATACATACGTACATACATACATACACACACACACACACACACACACACACACACACACATATGTATGTATGTATGTATGTATGTATGTATGTATATACACACACACACACACACATACATACATGTATGTATGTATGTATGTATGTGTGTGTGTGTGTGTTGTGTGTGTGTGTGTGTGTGTGTGTATGTACACACACACACACACACACACACACACATATATATAAATCTATGTGTGTGTGTTGTGTGTGGTGTGTGTGTGTGTGTGTGTATATATAATACATACTATATATATATATATATATATATATATATATATATATATGCGGACACACACATACGTATGTCTCTCTCTCTCTCTCTCTCTCTCTCTCTACACACACACATACATACATATATATGAGTATATCTACATGTATACATACATATTGTTTTTGGAGAAATGAAATTTTATGATGAGTTAAAAGAGTGGACTTATGTGCAGTAGCCTTCGAAGTCAGCTCGGCCTAGAGCTCCTTACCTATAAAAAAGGCAAACGCCGGGTATGGATCCGATGAACACCTCTCTGACAATCAAGTCAAGTATCGGAAAGCCCGAGAGAATGTTGAAGCTTTAAGATGAGATCTTTGAGGAAAAAATGGGAAATAAATGGGTAGCATTATCATGACATAAATAAAGAGAAATATGCCCTGGCAATGTGGAGATCCGTCCCCCCTGGAGATTATGGGGTTTCTATTTATTTATAACAAGGGTTGCTTGGGGGCAGGATGGTCATTGTATAATTACCCTTCATTCTGACCTATCTAGGCCTCTTTTCCTAGCTCAGACTGGTGTGTGAGTTTCCTGACTTAGCTTGCATGGTCCCATTGTCATAGTGGATGGTGGCAGGGCATGAGGCCTACATTTTTCCGAATCATTTAACCCTTCACATTTTTTACCTACCCGTATTCCGAAACAGGTAGGTGGGATACGAAATTAATATCCTCCCTAAGTGTGTATTATGGCTCGAATCCTGTTCATCATTCTTTCTCTTTGGTTAAAGGCATAAAAGAAGTGCTAGGTCAGCTGACACCCTGCTCAAGGACGGTTTAAGCCCCCTGGGGCTAAAGGTGCATGTGAAACATTGGAGGGAGGATGCCCCGATCAAGAAGCATTGGGCAGAAGGACGCTTGACTCAAGGACGACCTTAAAGATACAGAAGGAGCATGGGGTGAGAGAACGCCCAGCTCAAAGAGCGTTGGGCGAGAGGATGCCTCGCCCAAGGACGGCCTTAGAGGGACAGAAGAAGCATTGGACAAGGGGACACCCAGCTTAAGGAGCATTGGGCAAGAGAATGTCCTGCTCAAGGTTGGCCTTAAAGGCACGGAAGGAGCATTGGGCGAGAGGATGCCCAACTCAAGAAGCGTTGGGTGAGAGGACACCCGTTCAAAGACAGCCTTAAAGGCGTGGAAGGAGCATTAGGCAAGGGGACGCCTTGCTCAAGGACCATTGCACGAGAGGATGCCCAACTCAAGGAGCATTTAGGCAAAAGCATGCCTCACTCAAGGACGACCTTAAAGGCATGTAAGGAGCGGTGGGCAAGAGGACAGCCTTAAAGGCACGGAAGAGGTGTTGGGTGAGGGACACCCAACTCAAGGAGCACTGGGCGGAATAAAGCCCTACTCAAGGATGGCCTTAAAGGCACGAATGGGGCAATGGGTGAGAGGACACCTAGCTCAAAGAGCGTTTGGGTGGAAGGATGACCCGCTTAAGGATGGCCTTGAAGACATGAATGGGGCGTTGGGTGAGTGGATGCTCAAATCAAGGAGTGCTTGGGCGAAAGTATGTCCCGCTCAAGGATAGCCTTAAAGGCGCTCAAGAAGCGGTAGGCGAAAGGACGCCCAACTTAGTAAGCGCTGGACAGAAGGATGCCCCGCTCCAGGACGACTTTAAAGGCACGAAAGTAGCGTTGGGTGAGGAATGCCTGATAGGCTCGCAAGCGTACGGTGGTGTTGTAGTAAATCAAAGTCGATCCCACAGAGACTAGGTTGATCTATTGTGCTACATTCCCTCAAGATATGCTAAGCGAATCCAAACTTTAATTTGATAAAAATACGAAAATAAGGAAACAACTATAACTAATTTAAGGGCTTTCAATTTAACAACTTCTAATTTACTAATTTTAAATCAATTAAGGAGAAAATGCCTAGAAATTCATGTAGTTATGAAAGTTGATCGGATCAAAATGATGAACATGTACTTTTCTCTAATCGATTAATCTCGAGGAATTGCAATTTATCCAAAAATTTGACTTACTCTTTCGAAATCACCCAAATTTGTCTAAACTAAGCAAAAGTCGTTCTTTTGAGCTAATTTGTCTTAATCCAAGCTAAACATCTTCGATTACTTTCTAGTACTCCTAACATGCAATTCTCTCTTTTGAGACGAAGTTACGTTAGGTTTTATCAAGAGTCCAACAACCAAATATTACATTTCAGTTTTTCACCCGATTGTTTCAAGTGTGCAAGCAAATTTTGGCCAAAAATCTACTCACAACATGATAAACACTTGATAGAATGGAATCAAACCAACCATGAAAATAAGCACAATTCTTTAAATTAAAAACATAATCCAACAACACTTTCATAAACTACTAAATCCCTAGATAAAAAATTAAACTACTCGCACATGATTAAATTAAATATCTAACTACTCTAAAATAATAAATCCAAAGAGAAAAGAGAAGAGAAGAGAGAAGAGTTGGCTCAGCCAAAATGTGTGCTTGAATCTTTCGATTGCAGAACCCGATCTTACTTCCTCGCAAATCTTCTTCTTCTACTTGCTCTCAGCTCTCTCAAATCTAGAATCCTAATATACTTAAAGAGAGAAAAAGGAAAGGAATGGGATGGTGGATGATTGTCTTTCTGCTGTGAAAATGACCCTATTTATAGGAAAACCCAATCAACCTTGGTCACATTGTGAGAAAAAATGAAGAGAATATCAGTTATGCCTCCATCATGGACCATGACATCCACCACGGGCTGACCGTGATCTTGGCTGACTTGTCATTCTTCTGTTCTTCCTCTCATCCACGGGTATGGCAACTCAGGGATATCTATGGTAAGTCAAAATACACTCAACTAGTGTCAAAGTAAAGGCAAAAAGGTCCAAAATCCTGCAAAATACATAAAAGAACCATACCCAAGTGTAAAATAGGAAAAGGAGAATAAAGTATCACATAAAGCATATAATTTTCCCTAAAAATGGAGGAAAATAACCCTAAAATGATGTACGCTTTAAGAACTTATCAATGCCTAGCTTAGGGACTGTTGGGTGGATGGACCCCCTACTCAATGACGACCTTAAAGGCATAGATGGGGCGTTGGGTGATAGGACACCAATTAAAGGAGCATTTGGGTGGAAGGATGCCCTGCTTAAGGATGATCTTTAAGGTGCGTAAGAAGCAGTGGGTGAGAGGACGCCCAACTCAACGGGCACTGGGCGGAAGGATGCCTTGCTCAAGGATGGCCTTAATGACATAGAAGGGGCGTTGGGTGAGGGGGATCCAGACCCAAAGAGTGCTGGGCGAAAAGATGTTCCACTCAAGGATGGCCTTCAAGGCATGGATGGGGCGTTGGGTGAGAGGACGTCCAGCTGAAGGAGTGTTCGGTGATAAACCTCTATGTTCACCTCTTTTGAATTTAATTTTGACCTTTCCTTCAGTGGTTTTTGGGTAGAATGTCAAAGCCTAAAGGCCTCTTTTACCTTGAATTTGCTCATGTTAGGTGCTTTCATGTTTTTTAGCGGGTTTCAGTTGAAGGAAAGAGGAAAACCCGCTAATACTATGCGAAAAGGTAGGCCAAGAAAGCGGATTTCAAGCAAAGAAAGAGGTGGTCGAGGCCCAGAGGACTGGGACGGAGACCCTATGCCAGGCAGCCCTGTCGTGCCAAGCAGAAAACGCAGGAGCATGAGATCAGGTGGGTGCAGCACGACGGCATCGTGCCACGAGGCACGACCGTGCCACTTTAGTTGTTCTGCGACTAAATTTGCTTTGTCGCGGTTACAATTTTTTCATTCTAGAATTTTTGCTGTAAGCTCTTGAGAAGGGGCGATATTTAGGTTTTCAGTACTAGAAAGTTTCAAAAAACTTTAGACATTAGATCAAAGTTGAATTAATACAAATTGGTGCTACTGCTTTTGGAATCAATTAAGGTACGCTTCTTTCTTTCTTCCCTTTGCGTTCTCAATCAAAGCTTTCATCTTTTGTGATGTTTTCGTGTTTCTTGTTTTTTTTATTGTGACTACTAATATGATTTGTAACAGCCCAAACCGAATATATCTTAATCAAGTTGGGCGCCGCATTTCGTTGTTTTTAAATAATAACTACAGTGGTGCATTTGTATTTGTGCGATGCAGGTTGAAACGACGATGTGGCCTCGCAAAAGGTAATATTAAACTCCTAAATGCTCTTTCAAATGAACATTGATCTGTATGGGGGAAAAAAAACAAGAAGAACATCAATAATTATAAAACCAAAAAAAAAAAAAGAATCGACATCAGGAAACCCAAAAAAAAATAAAAAAATAAAACACAAATCGAGTCAAGCCCAGACGCACGTTCCATTCTCTCTCCTCCCCTGCCCTGCTCGACGCCTTCTCCTCCTCTTCCTCTGTTTTGGACTCGCCGGAAACCGGCCCCGTTTGGCCATCCGCCACCGCCAGGGCGCCGGTCTTGGCCGCCTAACCCTCCCAGCCACCGTGGTTCAGCCGTTCGAGCCATAGCTGTGTCGCCCCCTTGAGGATTGTCGCGCCAGGTTCAACCATCGTCGTCCTCTGGTTTCGCCTGCCACAGACCCTCACCGAGGGCTCGTCGGCCGGCCGTGTGCCGCCCACTGCCCGGTCATCGACACCACCAACTCTCCTCTCGGTTCTAGCTCAACGTTAAGTGAGAAGGTGAAACCCTAACCTTACCTTGATTGATTTTCTTGGGTTGGTTGAGATTGAAATTCCTGATTTCATGATGTAATGAGCAATTCTATGTGATTCGTTATGAAATTTGGAAAGGCTTGTGGACAGTGGAATTGTATGTGGTCGGACGAATTGGCAGTGAGAGGGAGAGTGCAATCATGTGAATATTAATTGTTGATTGAATGTGTGAATCAATCTTGTGGAATGATTAAGTGTTTCATGGTGTAATTTTGGATGAATGAGATGATTTTTGGGGCGATTTGCTGTTTAGTGCTATTGTGTAATTTTGGGTTTGGTTGTTGAGTTGGGCAAATTGTCATCTAACAGGTTAAAAGGTTGTAGTTGATTGAACGGTTATTGAATCTATGCGAATCGCCGGATTGAACATATTTAGTTGAGCCATTGAAACCAAGAGTGGTTTTGATTAGTTTAGTGCCAAATGAATTATTAACGCTCACGAACTCAAGCCCAAAGTTGATAAAACGAGAGTCGTTGGCAACGCTTCCCTATTAACGAAAACAAATGAATGAGGAAAACGTGAACGGAAGGCATATTACTCGCTATATATATATTACTATATATATATTACACACATATATAAATATAAGGTAAGCAAACGATTAATAATTTAACGTCCTGTGAAGACTCGAGTACGTATAAACCCCTACAATAAGGATAACGACGCCAGTACTGACAAAACAAATCGACCCATTGAAAATGAAAAAGATCGCACATGGGCTTTAACGTAAAAGAAAATGCGTGTTAAACAAAAAAAAGAATGGAATACACTTCAGAACTTCTCACTGACTAAGAATATGTCCTCTTGAAGCAGAAGTGAGGCCACATCGGTCGCTTCAGACTGCCCACAAATAAGTTTCACTCAAATTGGAGAAAAGCTTTCCAAAAACCAGGTACGTACACTGCCTGTGCTCTTCGAAAATTCACGTATTTCTCAGTAAAGCAAAGTAACACAAGATTCACTCAATGAACCAAGTTTCACAGTGTTTTGTCATATAAACAAGTGACCCCGACCAGTGACCAAGCATTGGGGCTTATGCCCATCAATATACCCGCGCGCGGCGTCAACTCAGGCTTCTCGATCGGCCTGGGGGGTGAGCACCCAAAGTATGATCGTTTCAAGATATACATCGACCAAGGGGTTCACTTCCAGATAATAATAAGTAAGCATCGTATTTACGCATTCTTTCCCCTCTCCTGTTTGCAAAATAAATTATTTGAAATGCGGGCGCCCAACTCTTTATGTATTCTTTTGATTTCACTGCATGGGGGGTGTACGTGCTGAGCTTCGGCTCATTCTTCGAATGTTTTATGTTTTGATTTTAGGGAAGGAATCAGTGAAAGGCTCATTCTCAGAAAAACCTGAGGGTAGTGCCAAGTGAAGGAGATACCGAAGTTCTTTTTACAGGGGCATTGCTAGACAAGCTCATAGTGATCCTTTAAGCTGGGCATCCCAAGAACCCGTTAGCTGTATATCATTTTGGACCTTCTAATACTATCGTGTAATGTTGTACCAATAAATGTATTAACGTATAGTGCTGTACCAATATGTAAATTGTAGGCAAGTCCTCTTCTACAGCTACTTATCCAGTTGTGACTTAGCCAGTACGTAGCTACAGGTAGACTCAAGAGCCTTGTTCCTTTGGGGAACGGCGGTAACGCTCCCAATTCACGAGCGACTTTCACTGTTGACAACTAGTAATCCCATGAGGATCATTAATCTAATCCATCCTTTAGGATTGGGGCGTTACAATTATGGTATCTGAGCCAGGTTTGTAACTCACTGTGAGCATAGGGCACGCGAGAGTTGGGGATTAGGGGCGAAGGATTTGATGTTGATGACCTTATGCTTTGTTTTTGTTAAGGGTTGGCTATGTGAGCATGGACTTACACCTCTCTGCTCTCTGTTGTTTTTATGCCTAGATGGAGCACCCAGGAGCGCTTGTAAATGTGTACACCATATAGATGGCACCACATACCCCAATGGCAGTTCATATTGCTAAGCTGTATGCGGCCATGATGGCCCACACGCAAGATCCTTTTTCTGAATTCCATGATGTGGTCGCCCGCACGCGACGACTTCTGGGGTCGTTGCCCCTCACTGCTCCGTGGCACGAGTTTCGATTACGGTATCACGACTTTATGACCACGGGGGACCCAGGGGTTCATGCGGAGCGGTTTGAGGCAATAGGACCCTGGATTGCGATTACTAGGGAGTTATTACTTCGGGAAGAGTTTGACTTGAGGGAGATCTCCTATGAGATCTTACCCTACATATTCCCGGCACTCCCGCTGCATCCCCCAGTCGTTCCACCCCCACCTCTAGCAGCCCAAGAGCCTCCAGTCCCCTATCCGTCTGCTTCACCCCTGCAGCCTGTCTCGAATGAGGGTTCAGGAGCTTCTGCTGGAGTTCATGTGATGGTGGACGTGCCTAGCTCCCCTGAGATTATCGTGGTCAGTTCTGATGAGGAGGAAGAAGATCCGGAGGAGAATGATGACCCCTCGGACCCTGATTACGACCCTTTATTGGAGCATTAGGCATGAATCCACTTGGGGCCTAGGATAGGGAAATTTTGGGTATTTTATGTTGTACAGCTGGCGTAGTGTGATGTTCTTTTGTTGACTAGTTGTACATGTGATGTATATAGGCAATCCAACTTGCCAGCTGCGATAGGATAAGCCGTTCTTTTTGGGGGACTCAGACGGTTTTGAACTGGAAAGTAACTTAACTTAGCAGGTACTGGTACAGTAGGGGGGACTAAGTGGTAGTTCCGGATGGTCTGCAGAATGTTGACGCGACCTATTGTAACATTCTTTTGTTGACGTCTATAAATATATGTGTGTCTTTGCAGTGAAAGTAATGTTTGGGGTTCTATAGATATATGTGTGTCTTTGACTTGTGACTCTTTACTATTCTACACGACTGTGATGATGAATCCAAATACTGAATTTTGTCTATGTGACTCAGGATGGCAGAATTTGCAAACAACAACCAGAATAACCAAGGAGGTTAATCTCAGAATTCGGGAAACCAGGTCCATGAGAATTCCCAACAGCACCTTAGTGAGGACCCAACTGTGGCCTTAGAAGCGTCAAGTAGTGTGAAGGATCCGAACTACTGAAAAAATTTAGTGATTGAATTAATGAAAAGGATCCCTACTGTACCCTCAGGGGCTCAGGTGCTTCCAGAACATCCTCCAAAATCAGAGAAGTTGGCCGATAGGGTAGCTCGACGTAACCCTAAGAGCTATGATGGAAGTTTAGACCCCGTAGAACTAGAAGATTGGATTAGGGGGATGGAAAAGATATTTACAGTGGTCGAGGTGCCCGAGGAGAAAAAGGTAAATATAGAAACTTTCTATTTAGTCGGAGAAGCAGACATCTGGTGGAACACCGTGAAGGACAAGCTGCAAGGGCCCGAATTTACGTGGACTAAGTTTCTCGAGGAACTTAGGGCCAAGTTCTATCCAATCACAATCCAACGACAAAAAGAGAAGGAATTTTTGGAGTTAAAGATGAGTGGTAATATGACGGTGATGCAGTACGCTCGGAAATTTACGGAGCTAGCGAGATTTGCACCAGATTTCGTAGCGTCTGAAAGGTTGAAAATGAGACGGTTTGAAGAAGGATTAGCTTTCTATATTCGAAACCATTTGGCAGGTCAGCCAATACAAACCTATCAGGAGCTGTATGATAGAGCAGCTGAGGTAGAATGAGTGAAAGGTGAATTGAGGGCCCTGGGTCTAGGGAATCAAAAAAGGAAATGGAATGATCGTGGTGCGTCTAGCGAAAGTGTGGCCCAGAAGAAACTTGTTGCTAGCTCTGCTAGCAATCGTCCAGTAACATCAATGAAACCCTGCGCCAAGTGTGGTAGAACGAACCACACTGCAGCCGATTGTCGGGTTGGGACTAATAAATGCATGTGGTGCCGAAGCCCTGACCATTTTGTTGCCACTTGCCCCACGAAACAGAAGGCTTTGGAAAAAAGGGGTGCCAAGCCTGCCCCGCCTCCTCGTCAAGGATCCCAACCGTTGAAGCCCCCAACAGTAGGGCGAGCTTATATAATGAGCAAAAAGGAAGCTGCAATCTCTGGTACGGTTGTTACTGGAATCCTCGTTTTAAATTCAATACCATTTTGTGTGCTATTTGATTCGGGTACGACACATTCATTTATATCTACGCATGCTGCATTGTAATTAACTTTGAAAACGCATGAAGGACAAGTGAGCTATAGGATTAGTATGCCGAATGGGTAGGTGATCGCATGTCCCATCCTTTATAAGCATGTTCCTATCATAATTGCTGACCATGAGTTCCCTGCGGATTTAATTCAGTTTGATATGTCTGAATTTGATATAATCTTGGGGATGGACTGGTTATCTGTATACGGGGCAACCATAGATTGCAAAAATCTTAGGGTTACTTTAAGGGGGCGGGGAAATCAAGAAGTGTGTTTCTATGGGGAAAAATTTAGGAAAGATCCTTCGGTGATTTCAGTTGTGAAAGTAAGAAAGTCGTTACGGCAAGGATGTGTCGGATACTTGTGTTACGCAATGGAAGTTAAAGAAGAAGAGATGAAAATAGAGGATATCCCAGTAGTCAAGGAATTCCCGAACGTCTTTCCTGAAGAGTTGCCAGGACTACCACCGCAACGGGAGATTGACTTTGAGATTGAGTTAATTCCGGGAGCGCAACCTATTTCTAAAGCTCCTTACCGGATGGCCCCAACTGAGTTGAAGGAATTAAAGACTCAGTTAGAAGAATTGTTGCAAAAAGGGTTCATTAGGCCAAGTGTATCGCCTTGGGGGGCCCCTATGCTATTTGTGAAGAAAAAGGATGGAACCTTGAGATTATGTATTGATTATCGGGAATTAAATAAGATAACCATCAAGAATAAGTACCCTTTGCCCTGGATAGACGATTTGTTTGATCAATTGCAAGGAGTTAGAGTGTTTTCAAAAATTGACTTGAGGTCGGGATACCATCAGCTTAGGATTAAGCCAAAAGATATTCCCAAAACAGCTTTTAGGACTAGATATGGTCATTACGAATGCACTGTGATGCCTTTTGGGCTTACAAATGCCCCTGCTGCATTCATGGACCTTATGAATAGAGTTTTCAGACCCTTTCTGGACAGATTTGTGGTGGTCTTTATAGATGACATTCTAATATACTCAAGGGATAGGGAAGAACATGCAAATCATTTGAGGACAGTTCTACAAATGCTGAGGGAAAATCAATTATATGCTAAGCTTAAAAAGTGCGAGTTTTGGCTAACCGAGGTGATATTTTTGGGACATGTGGTTTCCAAGGAAGGAATCAAAGTGGATCCTCAAAAGGTAATGGCGGTCACCGAATGGCCCAGGCCCACAAATGTAACAGAAGTCAGGAGTTTCCTAGGTTTGGTAGGATACTACAGAAGATTTGTGCAGGATTTCTCCCGAATCGCAACTCCCTTGACTAACCTGTTCCGACAAATGTGAGGAAGCCTTTCAGGAACTGAAGAGACGTTTGACCACAGTGCCTGTCCTTACCTTGCCCAAAGAGGGAAAAGAGTATATTATTTATAGTGATGCCTCTAAAAACGGGCTAGGTTGTGTACTAATGCAAGATGACAAGGTCATAGCCTATGCCTCTAGGCAACTCAAACCTTACGAAGAGAACTACCCAACTCACGATTTGGAGTTAGCAGCAGTCATGTTTGCTTTAAAAATTTGGAGGCACTACCTTTATGGGGTATCATGCAAGGTATATACTGACCACCAAAGTTTAAAGTATATATTTACCCAAAAGGAGATTAATTTAAGACAACGGCGATGGTTGGAACTTCTGAAAGATTATGATCTGCAGATTCAATATCATCCAGAAAAGGCGAATATAGTAGAAGATGCACTTAGCAGAAGAACCCAACAGTGCTTGAATGCAGTAGTGACCATCCAACCTAAAATGTCACAGGACCTTGAGGCCATGGCCATCGAGCTTGTTTTGCCAGGGTGCAAGGAGGGGTTGCTGACGACATTAGAGATACAACCTTCCCTCTTAGAAGAAATTAAAGCAAGGCAAAAGGATGACTTGAAGCTAGAAAGGACTAGGAAGAATATGATATTGGGAAACTTTCCTGGATTCGTAGTACATGAAGATAGGACATTGAGGTTTCAGAATAGGCTGTGTGTGCCTAACATAGAGGAGCTAAAAAGAAAAATTCTAGACGAGGCTCATAACACGCGGTACGCTGTGCACCCAGGGGGAACAAAAATGTATAGAGATCTGAGACAATTTTTCTGGTGGGACAACATGAAGAGAGAAATTGCAGAATACGTAGACAGATGTCTGACATGTCAAAGGGTGAAGGCAGAACATCAGCGTCCAGTGGGGGAACTAAGACCCTTGGAGATCCCTACTTAGAAATGGGAGTCAATTTCAATGGATTTTATTATGGGGTTACCCCTTTCCGCATCCAAGAAGAATGCTATTTGGGTCATTGTAGACCGACTTACTAAGTCGGCCCACTTCATACCGATTCATGCCACTTGGGGTACTGAGAAACTGGCACAACTCTATGTAAAAGAAATAGTGCAACTACATGGCATCCCAAAAGATATAGTGTCGGATCGAGATCAAAGGTTTCAAGCCCCGTTTTGGCAAGCCTTGCAAAAAGCTTTTGGGACGCGGTTAAATTTTAGTAGTTCATATCATCCTGAGACTGATGGACAAACAGAGCGAGTGAATCAGGTCTTGGAAGATATGTTAAGGGCATGCGTACTTTTCAAGGAAAATGGGAGGAGTATTTGCCATTAGTGGAATTTTCTTACAACAATAGTTATCACTCCACCATCAAGATGGCCCCTTTTGAAGCACTATATGGGAAAAAATGTAGGACTCTATTGTGTTGGAGTGAGCTTGATGAAGCACTAATTATAGGGCCTGAACTCATTCAGGAAACCACTGAGACAATAAGGAAAATTCAGGAGCATATGAAAGCGGCTCAAAGTAGACAGAAGAGTTATGCTGATAAAAGGAGAAGGCCACTAGAATTTTAGGTGGGAGATGAAGTATTCCTGAAGGTATCCCCCGTTAAAGGTGTAAGAAGATTCAACATCAGAGGCAAGCTAAGCCCTAGATACATCGGACCCTATGAAATCATTGAGAAGTTAAACCCAGTAGCATACAAGTTAAACCTGCCCTCAGAACTTGAGCATATACACAATGTCTTCCACATTTCACAGCTCAAAAAGTATGTTCCAGACCCACATCATATCATTTTGACAGAACCCATAGAGGTCGCTGAGGACTTACGGTACGAGGAGCGTCCAGTGCAAATATTGGATTATAGAGTCAAACAACTTCGAAATAAGAATATTTCATTAGTCAAGGTGTTGTGGACCAATCATGATTCAATCGAAGCTACATGGGAAACTGAGGAAGATATGAAGAACAAATACCCATACTTATTTGAGGTATAGTAATCATGCTTTAAATATGCAAGTTTCGAGGACGAAACCTATGTTAAGGGGGGGAGGCTGTAACAGCCCAAACCGAATATATCTTAATCAAGTTGGGCGCCGCGTTTCGTTGTTTTTAAATAATAACTACAGTGGTGCATTTGTATTTGTGCGATGCAGGTTGAAACGACGATGTGGCCTCGCAAAAGGTAATATTAAACTCCTAAATGCTCTTTCAAATGAACATTGATCTGTATGGGGGAAAAAAAACAAGAAGAACATCAATAATTATAAAACCAAAAAAAAAAAAAGAATCGACATCAGGAAACCCAAAAAAAAATAAAAAAATAAAACACAAATCGAGTCAAGCCCAGACGCACGTTCCATTCTCTCTCCTCCCCTGCCCTGCTCGACGCCTTCTCCTCCTCTTCCTCTGTTTTGGACTCGCCGGAAACCGGCCCCGTTTGGCCATCCGCCACCGCCAGGGCGCCGGTCTTGGCCGCCTAACCCTCCCAGCCACCGTGGTTCAGCCGTTCGAGCCATAGCTGTGTCGCCCCCTTGAGGATTGTCGCGCCAGGTTCAACCATCGTCGTCCTCTGGTTTCGCCTGCCACCGACCCTCACCGAGGGCTCGCCGGCCGGCCGTGTGCCGCCCACTGCCCGGTCATCGACACCACCAACTCTCCTCTCGGTTCTAGCTCAACGTTAAGTGAGAAGGTGAAACCCTAACCTTACCTTGATTGATTTTCTTGGGTTGGTTGAGATTGAAATTCCTGATTTCGTGATGTAATGAGCAATTCTATGTGATTCGTTATGAAATTTGGAAAGGCTTGTGGACAGTGGAATTGTATGTGGTCGGACGAATTGGCAGTGAGAGGGAGAGTGCAATCATGTGAATATTAATTGTTGATTGAATGTGTGAATCAATCTTGTGGAATGATTAACTGTTTCATGGTGTAATTTTGGATGAATGAGATGATTTTTGGGGTGATTTGCTGTTTAGTGCTATTGTGTAATTTTGGGTTTGGTTGTTGAGTTGGGCAAATTGTCATCTAACAGGTTAAAAGGTTGTAGTTGATTGAACGGTTATTGATCTATGCGAATCGCCGGATTGAACGTATTTAGTTGAGCCATTGAAACCAAGAGTGGTTTTGATTAGTTTAGTGCCAAATGAATTATTAACGCTCACGAACTCAAGCCCAAAGTTGATAAAACGAGAGTCGTTGGCAACGTTCCCTATTAACGAAAACAAATGAACAAGGAAAACGTGAACGGAAGGCATATCACTCGCTATATATATGTTACACACATTATATATATATTACACCCATATATAAATATAAGGTAAGCAAACGATTAATAATTTAACGTCCTGTGAAGACTCGAGTACGTATAAACCCCTACAATAAGGATAACGACGCCAGTACTGACAAAACAAATCGACCCATTGAAAATGAAAAAGATCGCACATGGGCTTTAACGTAAAAGAAAATGCGTGTTAAACTAAAAGAATGGAATACACTTCAGAAACTTCTCACTGACTAAGAATATGTCCTCTTGAAGCAGAAGTGAGGCCACATCGGTCGCTTCAGACTGCCCACAAATAAGTTTCACTTCAAATTGGAGAAAAGCTTTCCAAAAACCAGGTACGTACACTGCCTGTGCCCTTCGAAAATTCACGTATTTCTCAGCAAAGCAAAGTAACACAAGATTCACTCAATGAACCAAGTTTCACAGTGTTTTGTCATATAAACAAGTGACCCCGACCAGTGACCAAGCATTGGGGCTTATGCCCATCAATATACCCGCGCGCGGCGTCAACTCAGGCTTCTTGATCGGCCTGGGGGGTGAGCACCCAAAGTATGATCGTTTCAAGATGTACATCGACCAAGGGGTTCACTTCCAGATAATAATAAGCAAGCATCGTATTTACGCATTCTTTCCCCTCTCCTGTTTGCAAAATAAATTATTTGAAATGCGAGCGCCCAACTCTTTATGTATTCTTTTGATTTCACTGCATGGGGGTGTACGTGCTGAGCTTCGGCTCATTCTTCGAATGTTTTATGTTTTGATTTTAGGGAAGGAGTCAGTGAAAGGCTCATTCTCGGAAAAACCTGAGGGTAGTGCCAAGTGAAGGAGATACCGAAGTTCTTTTTGCAGGGGCATTGCTAGACAAGCTCACAATGATCCTTTAAGCTGGGCATCCCAAGAACCCGTTAGCTGTATATCATTTTGGACCTTCTAATACTATCGTGTAATGCTGTACCAATAAATGTATTAACGTATAGTGCTGTACCAATATGTAAATTGTAGGCAAGTCCTCTTCTACAGCTACTTATCCAGTTATGACTTAGCCAGTACGTAGCTACAGGTAGACTCAAGAGCCTTGTTCCTTTGGGGAACGGCGGTAACGCTCCCAATTCACGAGCGACTTTCGCTGTTGACAACTAGTAATCCCATGAGGATCATTAGTCTAATCCATCCTTTAGGATTGGAGCGTTACATGATTAGAGGCTAACTATTAGTCTTGGATTGGGACTACCCCCTATTATGCGAAAGTGAATCGTGTTTTAGGTTTTTGTAAATCATGGCCATGAATGTAATTCGAATTCCTACCTAGTATGTCAACTGTTCGTTGAATTACTTGAGAGAGTCTTGTTCATTGCCCTTAATTAGGGTTTAGGAGATTAACGAAAGTTGAATCCTTTATTTAGTGCAACTTTGTGAGCAATTGATTTTCCTGATGTGAAAACAGTTAGGGCTTCAATTGGGATTATTTGATTACATACTCTTGTGACCTTAATAATCTTGGTTTCATGAAAATAGATAGCTAGGACTATTTTAGTGAGTCTATTGACCTTTGAAAGAAGGCTTAGTTGCACTTCAAATTGTAATCCCTTGCACTTCGACTATTTCATGGGCATGGTTTGTATAATCTAGTTATGGTTCATATAGCGTAATAGTGTGGTGAATCCCAAAGTAGGGCCTTTATTATCATTGAATTTGACAATTTATCAGTTTCAGCAGATTAGTACTGCTAGTTAACAATCATTTAACCCTATTGAACTTTCACCTAAATTGAGTGTTATAAGCCATATTTGGTGATTGGAATCAAGTTCCTTGTGGACATGACTCGTACTTGCCATTGCTAGCTACAACTGTCACCGTGCAATTACGATAACATTTTAAGATAACAAGTTTTTGGTGCTGTTGTCGGGGAAGTTGTTTATTCCAACATCGAAAGCGACTCAAAACGCTCTAGATTAGGCATTTTCTTTTCCTTTTTCTTTTTCCTTTTTCTCCTTTTCTCTTTAAGCCTTACTTGGATTTGCTTACACTTGGTGTAGTTTTTGGCTTTGTATACACTGGCGCAGTCAGAGGGATCGACTACTCATCCCCTTTCACCCTAAGATAGAAGCCACTACAAGGAGGCAAAGCGATGTGAGAAAGAGGCAAAAAGCACAAGTCGTCATAGTTGAGGGAGATCCAAGAGTGCTGCAGGACTATATCTTATCGCAGGTGGCATGCCACCGGCATTGCCTCTTCCATCGTCAACCCGGCCATCGAAACGAACAACTTCGAGCTGCAGCTAGATCTCGTGTCCTTCGTGGAGAAGGATCAATTCAATGGACGTCCCATGGAGAACCCCCACATTCACCTTCACAATTTTCTAGCGAAGTGTGACACAATCAAGCTCAACAGGGTCTCTGCTGATGCAATTAGGCTAAGGCTCTTTCCCTTCTCACCGACAGACACATCCAGTGACTGGCTCCTCAATGAAAAGCCTAATTCATTAACCACCTGGGAGGCCTTATCAAGAGCTTTCCTAAGCAAATACTTCCCCCCAGGCAAGACTGCTATGTTGAGAGCGGAAATCACTTCATTCTCTCAACGAGGCGATGAGTCACTATATGAGGCGTGGGAAAGGTTTAAGGACCTTCAACGCTAATGCCCCCACCATGGAGTACCCGAGTGGCTCCTAATTCAAACCTTCTACGATAGACTGGACCAGTTCCTAAAGATGTCTGTTGACGCCGTAGCCGGCAGCGCTCTCATAGGAAAGTCAGTTGAGGCCGCGATAGCCCTATTGGAGGAGATGGCCTCCAACCATTATCACTGGTCTTGTGAGAGAGCCACCCTAAAGAGGACCAGTGGGGTTTATAGAGTTGATGCTGTGGACTTGCTTGCTAGCGAGGTTAATGCTCTAGCACAACAATTTGATAGGCTTGGGACTCCTTCCTCAGGGACTTTAGCAGGGAGATCCTCATGCACAATGTTTGAAGTTGGGTCTCTTTTTGAGATTTATGACATTCAAGGCCATGTTGCTGCTGAATGCCAATCCCCTTTCCAGGGTGTTGAGCATGCCAATGCGATGCAAAACAATAACCAATGCCTATAAAATAACCCCTACTCAAACACTTACAACCCCGGTTAGAGAAATCATCCAAATTTCTCCTACCGTAATAATAACCTCATTCCACCCAATGCCACTCAACCCCAACCTCCTGGTTTCCAATACAGGGCTCCATATACCCCACCTCCACAACAACAGCCACTCCAGCCTAAGTCCAATCTAGAGAGTCTTATGGAACGCTTCATAGTGACCCAAACAAGACCAATGAGGCACTTGGTAAGTTGGTCAGTTAATTAACTTCCAAATTGAAGACTATAACCACTTACCAGAAGGATGTTGGAGAACCAAATCGCCCAAATTGCACAGCAGTTGAGCCATTTATCTAGAAACCAGGGCATCTACCAGGTCAACCTGAGACCAATCCTAAGGGTCATATGAATGGCATCACATTACGAAGTGGTAGGGAGTTAGAGAGTCCTCCAATGCCTATGAGAGAGGATAGGAAGAAGGTTGACAATGAGGAGGATAATGAGAAAGAGGTCCCCATGAGACTCCAAGTGAGCAGGTCCATACTGAAGGGACCAAGGAGGTTCAATCTGAGCATGTTTGACCTCCAATAAAGCATTACAAGCCCTCTGTTCCATATCGTCAGAGGCTACTGAAGGCTAAGGAGGAGGATAAGTATGGGAAGTTCCTTAAGATGTTAAAGAAGTTTCACATCAACATTCCTTTTTGGAAGCTATCACTGACATGCCTTCTAATGCTAAATTTTTGAAGGATCGGCTATCCAACAAAGGAAAACTGCTCAAGAATGCTACAATGGCAGTCACGAAGGAGTACATTGCTATAATCCAAAACAAGTTGCCTCCTAAGCTTTCAGATCTAGGAAGTTTTTTCATCCCTTGTTCAGTTGGGGATGTTACTATCAACATGGCGCTATGTGATCTTAGGGTTAGTGTGAGCCTCATGCCCTATTCGATATGTAAGAAACTACAAGTGGGGGGCCTGAAACCTAATACTATTTCTTTGTAGCTAGCTGATAGATCTGTTAAGTACCCTATGGATATCCTTGAGGATGTCCCACTACCAGTGGGCAAGTTCTTCATCTCATGTGATTTTGTGGTTATGAAGACGGAGGAAGACTCCCGTATCCCAATCATCCTTGGACGACCCCTTTTAACTAGGGGATGAGAAGGTAGAATGTAGTCTATCACAGTCCATGGCCTCCCCCACTTTAGGTGATTCATGTTGCAGAGTCAATGTGCTAGAGAAAACACTTAATCAAGAGGCCAAGATTTGCCATTTTGTGGGGGATCCACTAGAAACCGCTTTGATCGGCTGCTGTGTGACCGACTCTCATTCAAGAGAGAAGAAGGAGTATGCTAGGCTCCTCAATGAGTCCACTACCTATACACCTAGGCAGTCCCCTAAGGAAGTCCTTAGTGTGGAGGAACTCGCCTCTTACGAGCAGGAGAAGTGCCCATCAAAGGTAGAGTTGAAGCCTCTACCTTCCCATCTCAGGTATGAGTTTCTTGACTCTGCTAATCAGTTCCTTATCATCGTCAGTGCTAAGCTGGATGGCCCCATTTGGAAAAATTGGTGGATGTGCTCTGGAAGTATAAGGGTGTCATTGGCTATAGTATTGATGATATCAAGGGACTTAGTCCTTCATTCTATATGCATCGCATCTTTCTTGATGAAGGTTATTGTCCCTCTCGACAACCTCAATGCCATCTAAATCCTAATATGCAGGAGGTTGTAAAAATAGAGGTGGTCAAACTACTTGACGCTGGGATCATCTACCTTATCTCGGATAGCGAGTAGGTGATTCCAGTTCAGGTAGTTCCCAAAAAGGGTGGTGAATATGTATTGACTATCGTAAACTGAATCAACCCAGCCGGAAAGATCATTTTCCCCCTTTCCTTCATTGATCAGATGCTGGAGAAGCTGCCAAGGCATCCTTCTTCTATTATTTGTATGGATATTTGGATTTCTTTCAGATTCTTATTCATCTCGATGACCAGGAGAAGACGACCTTCACATGCCCTTATGGTACCTTTACTTATCGAAGGATGCCTTTTGGGCTATGTAATGCCCCTGCCACTTTCCAGCAGTGTATGACTGCTATACTTTTTGACCTCATTGAAAACACCATGGAAATGTTCACGGATGACTTCTCCGTCTATGGAGGTGCTTTTGACTAGTGTCTCGAAAATCTATCTAAGGTACTCCGAAGATGCGAGGAAGTCAATCTCGTAGGGAATTGGGAAAAATGCCACTCTATGGTTCAAGAATGGGTGGTATTGGGTTATGTTATCTCTGATAGGGGCATCAATGTGGACAAGGCCAAGGTTGAGGTTATTGAGCAGTTGCCCCCTCCTACTTCAGTAAAAGGGGTGCGGAGTTTCCTTGGTGATGCAGGATTCTATCGCTGCTTTATTAAGGACTTCTCCAAGATTGCTAAACCTCTAACCCAGCATCTCGCCAAGGATGTCCTGTTTATTTTTACTAATGAGTGCCATGAAGCATTTTGCAGGATTAAGCAGGCACTGATTTCTACCCCCATCATACAACCACCAGATTGGGATCTCCCTTTGAGTTCATGTGTAATGCCAGCAACCATGCAATGGGGGCAGTCTTGGGGCATATAAGAGATAAGATGCCAGTAATGATCTGCTATGCTAGTGGAACGCTGGATGAGGCTCAATAGAACTATACAATGACTGAGAAGGAGTTGTTTGCGGTCGTATACGCAATGGAGAAGTTTCCGACGTTATCTCCTATGCTTTAAAGTCATTGTGTACAGAGACCATTCTACACTCAAGCATCTTCTTGAGAAGAAGGATGCGAAGCCTCGCCTCAGTCGGTGGATGCCACTACTCTACGAGTTCGATTTGGAGATTAAGGACAAGGTGAGGGTAGAGAACATCGTTGCTGATAATCTCTTCAGGCTTATCGTAGAGGCCACGATGCCCCCATCGATGATGCTTTCTCTGATGAGCATCTCA
>JAKOGI010000317.1:337500-420000 GCA_029747015.1 Carnegiea gigantea
ATGAATAATCCAACCATGGGAGGGATCTTTATACATGTTTAGTGAGGCTAGGTGAGAGCAATGATGGCTTACAATGTGTATATATCTCCTTGCATTTAGAACTTTAGGTTTCATTCTATCTTAGAGGCATTCTTAGGTTGTAATTTCATTTTGTTCATTAAGTAGGCATGTAGGACATTGAATTTAGGTGGATGATGCATTGTATATATATATTTTTTTCTTCCTAACCATATTGATCCGAAGCGGGGACTTGTTGAGTAGGGTTATACAAGATTGCGAGGTAATCCTTTCACCCTTCTCCTCATTTATCTGTTTATGGATCTTTTAGTTAGTTTTATTGCTTTTGGAAAAAAAAAAAAGAAGATTGATGTCCTTTTTAAAAACCCCTCTAATGATGACATTCAAGGGGTGATGATTTGGATAGATTATTATGGCAACTTGTAGCAAATGAAATTTGATTGGGGCCAAGATCTTATGAAATGGTTGTAAAAATATTGTGATTATTGGGCGTTTTGTGCCTATGTATTTGCCCTGTGAGTTGCTTTGATATGAGATGGTTGAGCTATGATTGTTCGCCAACCTTTTGGATAAGTTTTGGATTGTGATAGGACAGACTCAATAAGACTTTTGAGCCTTATCGACCATTCATTACACATGGTCTTAAATGTCCTTCTTGAGTGTTTAATGCCCTTCTTGTGAACATCTCTAGAACTTGCCTTGACTCTCTTCAAAATTGCATTTGTCTTGTGCTTAGTATTGATATGATTGAGGCATTTGTTTGATTTCGAACCCACATGAGCCAAAAAGACACCTAGTGTATTCACAATCCATTTGCTAACCCCTTGAGCCTTGCCCCTTTTCACTTCATTTCCCTAATGTCTACTGAACTCTTGGCCTAAATTGAACAACCTTACCTTATCCCAAGTTAGTAGAGTAAGGATGTGAGTCATGTTGATTTGGGAGTTATGCATGTGGGTGTACCCCAGTGGGTTGTCTTAACTATTTTTAAGCTTTACAGGATTGGGACTTTTAATTTTTCTATGACCTATGCCATTCATTCTCTTTCCCTTTTGAAAAAAAATGAAAAAAAAAAAGAAAAAAAGAAAAAAAGGGAGAAAAGAAAGAAAAAGGGGCTTATATGAATAAAATGGTTGGCATAGGAATTCCTGTTTAAAAGGTAAAACGGAAGTTTTACTCCCTTTCCTCATTGTTCCGCTTTTATTGGGAATAGTGGCGGTAATTATATGATGGATTGGAGTTGTTTTGATTGCTCTATACTTGGTTATTTAGCTCCTCATACCCAAATTGCGATCCTCCTTTCTTAGACCATAACCCTGTTACAACCCTTGAAAAGCCCTCATGATTAACATTTAGCATTTGACTTCACTGATAGAGATTGAGAGTTTCACCAAGCCTATGACAATTTTTTACATGAAGGGCGGTTTTGAGTGATCATACCTACCTTAAAACACAAGAGAGGAGTGTTTTCAATTCTACCCCTATAACGAGGGCCTGCCAATCTAACTAGCTCACCAACAATCCGGGGAGACTAGGCATTTTTAAGCGATTCAATATGGGGTTTCTGCTCTTGCACTAGGGTCCAATGATTCGTACCCTAGCATATATGCTTTGTTTGAAAAAAAAAAATGAATTTTACCCCAGTAGAGTCCTGTAATCATGGGTTGTCATTCCTATTAATCTAGCTATCACCTCTTGTATGAGGAGGATGTTACACTGAGGCGAATCTCCCTACTGATCTATTAATTAATAATCTTGCTTGAGGACAAGCAAAAGACAAGCATGGGGGAGTTGATAGACCTCCATTTTCACCTCTTTCAAACTAAATTTTGACCTTTCCTTTAGTGTTTTTTGGATTGAATGTCAAAGCCTAAGGGTCTAATAGGCCTTTTTTACCATGAATTTGCTCATGTTAGGTGCTTTCATGTTTTTCAGGGGTTTCAATTGAAGAAAAGAGAAAAATCCGCTAATACTATGTGAAAGGTAGGCTAAGAAGGCGGATTTCGAGCTAAGGAAGAGGTGGTCGAGGCCCCGAGGATTGGCATTGGGACCCCATGCCAGGTAGCCCGGTCATGCCAAGCAGAAAATGCAGGAGCATGCGACCAGGGATGTGGCACGGCGGCACTGTGCCGTGAGGCACGACCGTGCCACTTTAGTAGTTATGTGACTAAATTTTCTTTGTCGCAGTTACAGTTTTTTCATTCTGGAATTTTTGCTATAAGCTCTCGAGAAGGGGTGATTTTTAGACTTTCAGCACTAGAAACTTTCAAAAAACAGACACTAGATCGAAGTTGAATTGATGCCAATTGCTGCTACTGCTTCAAGAATCAATTAAAGTACGTTTTTTTCTTTCTTCCCTTTACGTTCTCATTCAAAGCTTTCATTTTTTGTGATGTTCTCGTGTTTCTTGTTCTTTTATTGTGACTACCAATATGATTAGAGGCTAAACTATTAGTCTTGGATTGGGAGTAGCCCCTATTATGCGAAAGTGAATCATATTTTAGGTTTTTGTAAATCATGGCCATGAATGCAATTTGAATTCCTACCTAGTATGCCAACTATTCGTTGAATTGCTTGAGAGAGTCTTGTTCATTGTTCTTAATTAGGGTTTAGGAGATCAACGAAAGTTGAATCCTTTATCTAGTGTAACTTTGTGGGCAATTGATTTTCATGACGTGAAAACAGTTAGGGTTTCAATTGGGATTATCTGATTACATACTCTTGTGACCTTGATAATCTTAGTTTCATGAAAATAGGTAACTAGAACTATTTTAGTGAGTCTATTGACCTTTGAAAGAAGACTTAGACGTGCTTCAAATTGTAATCCCTTCCACTTCGACTGTTTTCATGGGCATGGTTTGTATGATCTAGTTATGGTTCATATAACGTAATAGTGTGATGAATCCCAATCTAGAGCCTTTATTATCATTGAATTTGATAATTTATCAGTTTAAGCATATTAGTACTGCTAACTAGCAATCATTCAACCATATTAAACTTTCGCCTAAATTGAGGGTTGTAAGCCAAATTTGGTGATTGCAATCAAGTTCCTTGTGAACATGACCCGTACTTACCGTTACTAGCTACAACTGGCACCATGCACTTGCGGTAATATTTTAAGACAACGTTCATCACGGAAGGAGGCCCCTCTCAAAACCAGCCTTAAAGGCGCTTAAAGAGTGGTGGGCCAGACGACACTTAATTCAACGAGCATTGAGCAAAAAGACGTCTCGGTCAAGGAAAGGCATAGAAGGAGCATTGGGCGATGGGATGCCGAACTTAGGGATCGTTAGGCAGAAGAATGCCGTACTCGAGAACGACCTTAAAAGCACATAAGGGTCATTGCGTGAGGGGACGCGTAACTCCAGAAGCGCTGGGCAGAAGGATGCCCCACTCAAGGATGGCCTTAAAGGCACGAATGAGGCGTTGCGTAAGGGTACGCCCAGCTGAAGGACATCCTTAAAGGTGCAGAAGAAGCATGGGTGAAAGAATGCCTAACTCAAAGAGCGTTAGGCGGTTGGACGCCTCGCTCAAGGATGGCCCTAAAGGCATGACAGGAGCGTCAGGCGATAGGATGGCTAGCTCAAGGACCATCTTAGCCCTTTGGGCTGAAGATGTAGCAACCGACCTAAGGTCGTGCTTGCCGATCCTTAGCCCCTTGAGAGCTAAAAATGTAGGGACCATCCTTGGAGTGCTCAGTGATCCTCAACCCCTTGGGGGTGGGGGGTGTAGTGACAGGATGAGGGACGCTAACCTAGAGTTATACTTAGCATCCCTCAGTACCTTGGGGCTAACAGTGTAGCGATCGGCCTAAGGTCGTGCTTAGCAATTCTCAGTCCCTTGGGGACTGTAGGTGTAGTGACCGACACAGGGTTGTGCTTAGTGTTCCCCAGCCCTTTGGGGGCTAAAGGTGTAGCGACTAGCCTAGTGTCATGCTTAGTGTTCCTTAGCACCTTAAGGGCTAAAGGTGTAACGACTAGCTCATCCTTACCACTGACCAACCTAGGCCGTCCTTAGCGATCCTCAGCCTCTTGAGGGTGAGGGGTGTAGCAACCAACCAAGGGTTGTGCTTTGGGTTTCTCTGACCCTTGGGGTCTAAAGGTGCAGTAACCGACCTGTGGCCATGCTTAGCGATCCTCACCACCATGAGGACTAAAGGTGTAGCGATCTGCCTAAGGTTGTTCTCAACGATTCTCAACCCCTTGGGCTTAGAGATGTCACGACCGGCCTAGGGTCATGCTTAGTGATCCACAACCCCTTAAGGGCGAGGCGTGCAGCGATTGGCCTAGTGCTATGCTTAGCGTTCCTCGGACCTTGGGGGCTAAAAGTGGAGCAACCAGCCTTAGGCTATGCTTAGCAATGCCCAGCCCCTTAGGGTTGGAGGTGTAGCGACCGGTCTCAGGCCATGATTAGTGATCCTTAACCCTTAGAGGAAAGGGGTGTAGCAACCAGCCTAGGTCGTGCTTTGTTTCTCCATCCCTTGGGGTCTAAAGGTGTAGTGACTGGCCTGTGGCTGTGCTCATTAATCCCCACCCCCTTGAGGCTGGAGCTGTAGCGACTGGCCTAGGGCCGTGCTTAGCTATCTTCAACCTCTTGGGGCCTAAAGATGCAGCGATCGACCTAGGTCGTGCTTTGCAATCCTCAGCCCCTTGGTGGCTAAAGGTACTAAAGGTTCAATAAGCGAGAGGATACCTAACTTAAGGAGCGTTGTGAAGGAGGAGTGATAGATAAGAGGACGCCCAGTTTGAGGAAGACCTTCGTGAGCAACAAGTGGCAGAGGCTGTCTACTTGAGCGAGTGGACGGCATAGTGATTTATGCCCTGCGCCTTAGAGTGACGAACGCCAAAAATTTGTTGGTCTTGAACTTGACCAATAAGCTAAGGAAATATTCGGGGACCGTTTGCCAAAATTTAGAAATAATGGGCTCTTGCTTCTCAACTCTGCCCTTGCGTCTCAATTCTCACTTCCCTTACTATGTCCTTAATCTGCTTCTAGAGAAATGAAATTTTATGATGAGTCGGAAGAGTGAACTTACGTGTGATAACCTTTGAAGTCGGCTTGGCCGAGAGCTCCTAACTTGCATAAAAGGCAGACTCTGGTATGGACCCGAGGAAGACCCATCCGATGATCAAGTCAAGTATCGGAAAGCGTGATAGAAGATTGAAGCTTTAAAGATGAGATCCTTAAGGGAAAAATGGAAAATAAATGGCTGGCATTATCATGACATAAATGAAGAGAAATATGCCCTAAGGTCTAGGGATCCATCCCCCTTGGATATTAGGGGGGTTTTTATTTATTTATAATAAGAGTAGCTCAGGGGTAGGATGATCATTATACTATTTTCCTTCATTCTAACCTATTTGCGCCTCTTTTGCTAACCCAAACTGGTGTGTGTGAGTTTCCTGACTTAGCTTGCCTGGGCTCATTGCCATGGTGGATGGTGTATATGGCCTATATTTTTCCGAATCACACACACACATACACACATATACATACATATACATATACATATATACATATATATACACATGTATACATATACAAATATATATAGTGTATGTATGTATGTATGTATGTATGTATATGTATGAATGTATATATATATATATATATATATATATATATATATATATATATTATATATATATATATATATATATATATGTATGTATGTATGTATGTATGTATGTATATATGTGTATGTGTATGTGTGTGGGGGGGAAAAAGTCGATATAACCTATGAACCTGACCCAAAAGACTACAAACTAACCTGATTTTAATCGAAAATTAAACAAAATTTGAACGCGAGCCTGAAATGGCCCGACCAAGTTGGTCCGATTTGATTCAGACCCAATTTAAAAGTCTCCCAATCTCCAAAAGTGAGCCGACCTGATATATTGAACAAAAGGATCAAATTAATAATACTTTTATTTTGTATTTTGTGTTTTGATAGTAAAAATTATTTAGGTGGGCTTAAAAAGGAGGAATCATGGTTTATAAAGTTGAGATAGACTTGTAGGTCGAAGGGTTACAAGTCGTAGGCTTTAAAAACAATATGACCTAATGATTCCAGAAGAAATCCTTTGAGGTATGGTTGCTGGTGACGTGGGGCAAAAGGACGGGTTTATCTGATAGCTGGGAGTCAACACTTCATCGTCCTCGTCTCTGCGTAGCCTGACCTGCAAAAAAGGCAACCCCCGGGTTGTGGACCGGGGAACGCCTCTCTGACGATCAAGTCAGTTCAAAAGTCTAAGTTGGAGGTCAAAGGGGAAGAAGCAAAGTCAGTTCAATGTCCACAGTTGCTAACCCCTTTCCCGAGGGAAACAGGCCATTATTTATAGCCTTCTCAGGAAATGGTAGAATAGTAACTTTACCTGAAGTGCCCACATGGGCCGCCGGTCTTGGTGCTGTTGGTTCCAGAGGAGGCCCCTAGGACTGCACTTTGGGCCCTTAAGTAAGCATGGGCCTAAGCATAATCCTAGGGAAACGCCTCTTGGACCCAATACCCTTGTAAGGGCCTAATCTGTGAGGAAAATAAGCCTTTTGGGAAAAAATGAATTTTTTCCAAATCACTTAACCCTCCACATTCTACCTGTATGTCGAGTCTAATGAGCAGTCGGGTAGAATATGGACCATCGTTTTTAATCACCACGCATCCAGAGGTCTTTGGGAATCGAGCCTTGAAAATGGACGGTCCCGGTGCCACCGTCTCACAAATGCACGAGTTACGAGGCTTGCACAGTGTCATCACGAAACTGTCGTCATCTCCACCATAAAAGGCAACCCTTAGTGCTGGGTTTTCCCCACTTCATTATTCGATAACAACTGCTGGCCTTTCCGCGTTCCCTTGATACTAAAGCGATGAGTGAGTTTGTTATCCGCCGCTTTTCGTGGGACCGACGGGGGAAGGCCTTCCCTCCGTCGCCCCCCCCAAAAGACTTCCGATCCCTATGTCCGGACTTTGACTTGGCCATGGATGAACAGACGGCCGCACACTATGAGCTTCTGGAACTGCCGCAGGCGACCTTCTACGCGATGCTTCTCAACGAGGCCGAGAAACTTGGTGTGCTGCATGGGCCGAGGCTTTGGTCGCCGGAGGTGGCCCTTACTGAGCTGCATTGGGGAGCATTTGAGTCGTGGATCTGGTTGTTCGGTGATCGAGTCTACGAGGCTCAGTTCCATCCGAAGAGCGGCTGGGGCGAAGCCGCGAGGGCCGGTCGTTGGGGGGAGAGCTCGATGAGGGAGTGTGTAACACCCCGTTATTTCATTTCGTTTAATTAGATTTAATTTAACTTTATTTATTTTGGCTGATGATTTGATTAAGGTGAATCAGGGCAGTGAGCCGCGCATTTTATTATGAGTTTAAAGTAATTCGATACCACATCATGCATTCAAAGTTATAAAAAGATAATATACTTGTATTTATAAAGATATATATATATATATATATATATATATATATATATATATATCTTTCTACACTCGATAAAATCATACGGTTTCTATTATCTGCCTTTATAATTTTGTAGCGATTAAGGAAAAATACGAGGGCAAGTTGTAAACGGCCAAATGTGCGGTCCATATTAAGCCAAGCGGAAAGTTGCTTAAATGAGATAAGCTAGTATTAAATTGTGAGTAGATGTAGTCATTATCCACACAAAAAAAAAAGAAAAGAAAAAAGGAAAAGGAGGAAGGCATGTATATACATTTATATATATAAATGTATCAGCAAGCAATTTTCAAGGCAAGCCTAAAACATCAGACATTGCCCTGCTCTTCACCCACGCATGACCCCCCTTGCTTCTCTGCACTCTCTTCGCCGGTTCCTCTGCCGGCCACCTCTGCCCCTGCTGCCGGCCACCAACTCCAGCGCCGGTGCCAGCGACCACCCCAACGCCAGTCGCCAGCAGCACCAGGCAATCACGACTTCCCTTTTTTTTTTCCTGCTGCTTCTGCCGTGTCTCTGCCAGCCCGGAAGCAGGACCTTCGCCGCCCAGAGTCGACGCCACTGCTGGAATTCGACTGCACGGAAGTTCCCACCACCCACCGCCGTCACCTTCACTATTTTCTGCCTCCAACCTCCTTACCAGTCAGCAAGGTAGAACTCAAATTACCCTCCCTTCACTCCCTTTTTTTTTTCAATTCAAGTTAGAGATCAATTGGTAGTGTAATTTTGGTGTATGAGGAGTTCTTGGTGCTGTAAATTGAGTAATTTGTGATGTGAGTAGATAAGCAAGATTTTGTGTGGAAATTGCTTAAAAGGATTCATGTCAGGCTATTTAGACAAACATGGGACTTAGGTTGTTTAACTAATCTAGGATTGGAATTACATGACTTGGATTGGGTAAATGATGAATGGAATGGAAATTGTATGGGTTGAGCCTTGATGAATTTAATTTGACCTTATATATGTATGAATGTAGTAATTATGAATTTATGGGTTGATTATGGATGGTTCAAGTGCCGATGAATGAGGAAGTGAGTAACTTGTGAAATTTGTGAATTATGAGGATGATTATTAATAGAATAATGAGGATGATTATGGATGAAATTCATTTGGAATTTATGAATGTGTCAATCTAGGGAGACATGAATAAGGGACGAGGAGCCGAATTTGGTGAAACAAGGAAGTTGGTTTGTGGAATTGATTTAATTTGGTTATGATAAGTTAATTAGACAATCAAATTTGAATTATTCGTATAATGTTGATTTCGGGGATTAATTGGAACAATGACGAAATTAGATTTCTGAATGGTAATGGTTTCCTTTAGTGATGGTTATAGCTTATGGGGATGATGTTGGAATTTAAGTTATTCAGGTCACGGTGGGATTAAGTTGCTAAATGATCATTTAGGAAGGTCGACTATATTAGACCATACCTAAATAAGGATAAATAGTTTCTATTATAAATGTATTGCAATATATTGACCTACGTAAGGGATGTTGAACGCAGGCTTTGAAATCGAGGCGTCCAAAAGGGAAAAGAATAATAATTAACCTTCAGGTACGTTACTTCTCGTACCTTTCAAAGAAAACGTGTATACTTACATTGATTAATGTTTATGAATTTTTTTTATTCAGCCTATGGATCCATGTAATAGGCCATGTTCAATGTTCAGTGTTCGATGTTCATTGTCTATAGTCACTGCTAGCAGAACTCATTGTTGGGCCCTTCCCAATTAACGGGAAATTTTCATAGTTCAATGTTATCATGGCAACCATTCCTAATTACAGGGTTGGGATCCTGGCTGAAGAAAATAGTTATTAGTTATTTAATGTCATCAATGCTTTCTAAGAAATGTTTAAGAAATAATGTTTTAACATAGTGCGCGCTCACTGACTCTTAAAGAAAAGTTATTCTTTTGTACAGGGGTAACGTATTGAGCCATCGCTTATACTTCCATTGTTTTGTGTTTTTAAACTTGTTTTAGGGAAAGCGAATCAGGTGAAGGCTGAGTATGAGGCTACCGAAACCAAGAACCTAAAAGATACGGGTCGAAACAATGATGGATAACTATGTGTATAATGGTTATTTTGAGGCTTGAGAAGCCTGACTGTCATGTATACTGTCTTTGGGACGTGGTTAAACTTATGTAAGATATATGTTTTAATGACATCTTTGGATCTGATGAAGCGTGTATAACGTATGTTAAGCAGTGAAAGTTTCGCTTTTGATCGTTTTATTGTTTAGAGTAGCCTTGCCCCTTTGGGACGGCGGTAACGTCTCAACTTATTAAGTTTTTCCTCAGTAATCAAATGAACCTAAGTGGAACTCGCTAATGAGGGTTTAAGTTGGGGCGTTACAGAGTGGCAGCCGACGATGCGGCTCCTGAGCATACAGTTAGTGTGGAACAGTAGGGAGCAGCCCCCTCCCCCTTTTATGTTGTCCTCTGATTCTGCCCTGTACTGCTAATGCTAATTATTAATAAAGGTTGTACTCTCTGCTCTTTCTCTCTCTCTCTCTCTCTCTCTCTCTCGCTCTTTTTTTTTTTTTTTTTTTTTGGTGTGTGGTTGGATGGACACGTGTCTAAGATGGATTGGCCACTGGGTCCTTCGGAGTTCCCTTGGCCTGTCATCTCTCCCAATTTTTCCCTATAAATATATCACTCTTCTTCCTCGTAGGTCACTTTAGCATTCATTCATAGGAAGAGCTATCAGTGATTGTCTGCGCTATAAGTATGGCCTTCCTCCTACCCGCAGCATGAGAGAGATAGCTAACTATATCAGGGAGACCTTCATCTGGCGCTGGAGGAGCACCTCGCGTCCGACTCGCCCTCTTCCTAAGGACTTCAACGTGTTGTGCCCGTGCTTTTCGTTGGCCTTGGCCGAGGCCGAGGCCGCAGCCGCCGAGTCGGGGTTGCCTGAGATCGCTCAGGCGATGTTCTACACTATGCTGCTGAACGAGATGCTTACGTTCAGCGTTGTTCACGAGTACACGGCTGAGAGAATGAAGTCATTACTGGTGGGCTTGAGGTGGTCGACCTTTGAGGTTTGGCTACGGATCATGGACGAAGTGATCCAGGGAGCGCGATTTCACCGCCAGCCGGACGAGGTGGATGTCAAGGGTGCTCATGACGGGCAATGGGAGGGTTCAAGATCGGCCGATCCTCCTGCCCCTTCTAGCGACGAGGAGTAGACCTAGCTTTTATTCTGCACCTTTTGTGTTGTCTTGTTTCCTTTTTAGCCGTTTGTATTAGCATAAACATTGTAATGAAAATTCATTTCTCGTATGAAATGCTTTGTCTTTACGTCATATAAGAACCGACCGTAAGGTCGTGCTCAATGACCCTTAGCCCGCAATGGGGCTAAGAGCGTAGCGACCGGCCATAAGGTCGTGCTAATAGACACTTTGCCCCCAATGGGGCTACAAGCGTAGCGACCGGCCATGAGGTCGTGCTCGAGGAACCTTAACCCCTGGGGCTAAGAGCATTGCGCCCGGCTCTGAGGCCGTACTCGAGGACCCTTAGCCCTCAATGGGGCTAAGAGCGTAGCGACTAGCCAAGGGGTCATGCTTAGGGGCCCTTATCTCCTAGTGGGGCTGAGAGTCTAATGACTGACCATGAGGCCGTGCTCGAGAACCCTCAGCCCCAATGGAGCTAAGAGCATAGTGACCGGCCATGAAGTCGTGCTCTATAACCCTCAGCCCCCAATGGGGCTAAGAGCGTAGTGGTCGGCTGTGAGGCCGTGTTCGATGACCCTTAGCCTCCGATGGGGCTAAGAGTGTAGCAACCAGCCATAAGGCCGTGCTCTAGGACTCTTAGCCCCCAATGGGGCTAAGAGTGTAACGACCGGCCATATGGCCGTGCTCAAGGATCCTTAGCCTCCAGTGGGGCTAAGAGTCTAGTGACCGGCCATGAGGCTGTGCTCTAGGACCCTTAGCCCCCGGTGGGGCTAAGAGTGTAGTGACCGGCCATGAGGCCGTGCTCAAGGACCCTTAGCCCCCAGTGAGACTGAGAGTCTAGTGACTGGCCATGAGGCCGTGCTCTAGGACCTTTAGCTCCCAATGGGGCTAAGAGTGTAGCAACCGGTCATAAGGCCGCGTTCTAGGACCCTTAGCCCCCAATGGGGCTCAGAGTGTAGCGACCGACCATAAGGCCGCGCTCAAGGACCCTTAGCCCCCAGTGGGACTGAGAGTCTAGTGACCGGCCATGAGACCGTGCTCTAGGACCCTTAGCCCCCAATGAGGCTAAGAGCGTAGCGGTTGGCCGTGAGGCCATGCCCGCGGACCCTTAGCCCCCGATGGGGCTAAGAGTGTAGCGACCGGCCATGAGGCTGCTCCTGGCTGCCCCTCAGCCCGCAGAGGGACTAAGGGTGTTGTAACCGGCCATTCGGCCATGTTTATTGGCACATGTCTAGGGGTACCAGCCCCTCAATCATCGTCGGTGATGTGGCTTTGGTGGAGCGCCACGTAGCGCCAGTTGGGAAGAGGTGTGTCTGTCAAGGTGTATGGGGGTATGTGCCCTGCTTCTTCTCTCTATATAAGGGTGACTATCCATCGGAGGAGGTCATTTGTGTTCCTCACATTTTCATTTTCTAGAGAGAGAAATAAGTTTTTAGAGAGAGAGGTTCTGCTTCCTATTCCCCACTCTCCCTTCAAAGTCACAGTAGTGCTTCAAGCTTTTTCTTTGCATCTTCAAAGGGTTGTTTGAAGGCACACCACCATCTTCAACCAGGTCTTTGAATCTTCATCGTTTATAGGTATACGTTTACGCCCTCTCGAAGCACTATTTGTTGTATATTATGTCGTCATCTTACTCATCCAGTGGGGATGTCCGTGAGAGGCAAGCTGGCCCCCAAATATAGGGTCGGCACCTGTAATTCTCCAACCTCCCGACTGTTGTTGATGGTCGGGTGGTGGCTGGCATCCCCCAAAAGAATAAGTATAGGGAGCCGAAAAGGATTCCCTGTGTCATTCCCCTTTTTGAGCCAGGGCATGCCCTCGTGGTCTAGGTGTGAGTACTCCTCCACCCCCAGCATTCTTAGCCCTGAGGTGGAGGTGACGTACCCTTGGGAGATCACCATAGCTAACTATATGCCTGACTTCCAGGTTCGTAGGATGGCAAAGACGAAGTCTACTCCCCGTATCCAGTCTCCGGACGAGCTGCTGGTCGAGGGCACACTAGGTAATCCTTTACTCAGTTCCTACTCAATCAAACCCGGAGGCCGAGGTGGCCTCCTCTAGTTCTAGCACTTCCTCTCGGTAGGGCTCACCTAGCTTTGCCTCTTGGCATTCTTCGCGGAGCTTGTCCTCGGAGGGGGCTTCGACAAGCTCCCCCACTGAATCATCATTTGGGCCGCGCGGTTCCGTCCCTAAACAAAAAGGCCGCACGTCTCCAGTCACCGAGATCGTGGCCGAAGGGTTAGAGTTCCCCGGGGCTCCAACCCGTTCGGATCCGCAGGACGGTCCAAGGAACCATGTCCCTGACCCTAAGGCTGTCACTACGCTTAAGAGGTCAACCCTCGAGAAGTAGTACCTATTACCCGCAGAGTACTCCTTCGTAATTCCCGAGCCAGATGCCATCGTGAATGAGCCGCCTGCCAAGTGTATAGCAGTATACAGGGCAGCCCTTAACTACAGTCTTCGTTTTCCCTTGCATCCCGTGATTAGAGAGACTCTGAACAAGTACGAGCTGGCACTGCGCAGATTGTGCCCATGTCTTGGCACAACATTTGTTCCTTCATCACAACTTGTGAATTGCATGACCTACTTGCTCAGCTCGGACATTTGGCCTAATTCACACGGTCCAGAGGGCCCCCAAGAAGACCAGGGACTTGGGGTGGTACTATTTCAACAACAGATTGGGCTTTATGACGGCCATTGAAAAGAAATCAAAACTGAAGTATTGGAAGTACGACTTCCTCTTCCTACGCCGGGAATCAGGTTGGGGCGATGTTCTTGATTGGAACCCTTTCGGGGAACCCACAGTTAAGGAACGACGAACTGCCCGTTACTTTATGTTCTATATATGCGAGGACGATAGGCCTCGGCCCATCCCTAGGTTCATGACTCAAGCAATTGAGTCAGTGAAGGGGCCCGAGAAGAGAAGAAGCAACTCTAGTGACCGAGAGCCATTAAACTCGCTCCCTAAACTAAAGTTTTTAACTAAAAACTTCTTTCTCGCCGGGGGTGGCCTTCTGATCCTTAAGAACTTCACTAAGGGTACTTAGTCATTCCAATACTAGCCTGTTTTATGTTTAGTGCTGACCTGACTTCCTGTTTGTTTTATGCAGATCAAGCGAGGGCTCGGTTGACAGTCTTCAAGACTGGGGATGCCACTCCCGAACAAGTGGCGACCGCTGCCGAGCGTAAGCGGGAGGAAGAGAGGTAGCTCCTTGTTGTTCAGCAGGCCAAAAAGGTATGGTATACGACCTTATACGCCTTTCCTCCCTTAGTTTCTCTTGGGACATAGACTTAAACTTTTTCTGGCAGGCGCCCTCCCTTGTACCTTGTGGGAAGAGGCCCACTGTGAGCTTGCCAGTCCGCAAGAAGCAGAGGACCAAGGGACCCCCTTGCGAGACCGGGGCATCTGCTCCTTCGTAGGTGGGGGGCGAGGGCCGACCGTCCGTCTGCTCACCAATCGGGGAGCCGGTCATCAGAGGAGCGGACCCCTGCTAAGCAAGCGCACCAAACTCCTTCCAAAGGTGCAGGAGCCGCGAATCCAGTTGCCAGCGGCGCCTGCTCATTCACCCTGCAGCCTTCGCCAACTTCATCGAGGGGGACCCGAGCGTCAAGCTCTCTCTAGTCCAGGATATAGTCAAACCCTGGGACTTGGCGGCCCCTGGGGCTTCAGACCCCCCAAAGGTCTCCGAGGAGGAGATGGCCATGGCTGATGTCTTTGCCATAGGGGCAAAGGCCGTCGCAGAGTGTCGGCGGCTGGAGGGGCTCGTCTCTCAATATTAGAGACGCTGTGAGAGGCTGCAGGCAGACCTAGAGGGCTGCGAAACCGAAAAGAAAGAGCTGCAGCGTCAGCTGGAGAAGGCCGCGGCTGATGCGGTCCAAGCAAGGAGCAGGGCTACCAGCAAGGCCGCTCCGACGCCCTCTGCTACCTCCACAAGGTCTTGCTAACCCTCGCAGGCGAATTTTCAGATGACCGATATTTTGAGGCCTACCTGCACTTTATGGATAAGCATGAGTGGGCCACTGCAGAGGGTCGTGATCCTGAGGAGGTGGAGTTTATACCTCCTTCATCGGAGGGTGAGGCTGCTGAGGACGAGGCCACCAATCCCTTAGAAGCTGAGGCCGGCGCGTCCGAGGAAGAAGGACGTGAGGATGGTGGAGAACCCGACGTGTAGTCCCCGTCCCCCTATTTTGCTTATGCTGGTTTTCCTTTCTGTTTCGGCAATGGCTGTAAAGAATTGTGTTTTTGTTTTGTCTTATACTTAATGAAAGAATGTTCCTTCTTTTCATCATTTTGCCATGTTCGCCTTTATATTTTCCACTTGTTCTTTCGTTTGCATTTATACTTCATTCTCACTTCATCCTCATGATAGCGGCCCCCAAACAAAAGAATAAAGGGCTGTGCGTAGGGACCCGTAGCCCCCAATGGGGCTCAGAGTGTAGCGACCGGTCGTAGGGTCGTACTCAGGGACCCTTAGCCCTCAAAGGGACTAAGAGTGTAGCGAGCGACCGTAAGGCCGTGCTCAGGGACTCTTAGCCCGCAAAGGGACTAAGAGTGTAGCGACCAGTCGTAGGCCCGCGCTCAGGGACCCTTAGCCCGCAGAGGGGCTAAGCGTGTGTGCTCAGGGACCCTTAGCCCGCAGATGGGCTAAGAGTGTAGCGACCGGCCATGAGGTCGTGCTCAGGGACCCTTAGCCCGCATAGGGACTAAGAGTGTAGCGATCGGCCATTAGGCCATGCTCAAGGACCCTTAGCCCGTAGAGGGACTAAGAGTGTAACGACCGGCCATTAGGCCATGCTCATGGGCCCTTAGCCCGCAGAGGGACTAAGAGTGTAGCGACCGGCCATGTGGCCATACTTATGGACCCTTAGCCCGCAGAGGGACTAAGACTGTAGCGACCGGCCATAAGGCCGTGCTCAAGAACCCTTAGCCCGCAGAGGGACTAAGAGTGTAGCGACTAGCCATATGGCCGTGCATATGGACCCTTAGTCCGCAGAGGGGTTAAGAGTGTAGCGACCGGCCATAAGGCCATGCTCATAGACCCTTAGCCCGCAGAGGGACTAAGAGTGTAGCGATCGGCCATAAGGCCATACTTAAGGACCCTTAGCCCGCAGAGGGACTAAGAGTGTAGCGACCGCACTTAATATTGGAGCAAGAGGTAGACAGGTGTGCAAATAGTGGCCTCCCGGGCCTAGATATTCATTACGAAGAGTGCACTGGGTACATGTTAGAAAAAGAAAGAAAAGAACGTAGGCGTAAATGTGATATTTTCTCATATTGCTGCTATGCCAGGCTCGCGGGATGGGGGCACCCTGGAGGGTCTCTAGTCGATATGTGCCGGGGCAGATCTACGAGGTGACCTTGTAGGGACCTTCTCAATTGGCAGTTAACTTGTCGTGCTCCCCTACGCGAGCAACAGCCTCCATGCGCCGAAGAACGAGATCGCCGACCTGGATAGACCGCGCGATGCGAAGTTTGTAGAGAGCCTCGCGGAGAAGGACATCACTGCAAATGGAGGGAAGGAGGTCGAGGGCTTCACGTAGTGCTGTGTTATTTAACGCCTCTTGGAAAGTTGTCAACCCATGAGTATGGAGGGCCACTTCGACGGGCAAGACTGCCTCAGAACGTAGGTGAGCAGGAATGGGGTCTCTCCTGTAGTAGTCTTCTCTGTGGTGCGGAGGTACCATAGGGCGCCCTGCAGCTTGTCCACCCATTTGCCCTTCGCGTGGTTGAGCTTTTTCTGCAAACTGTGGAGGATGGATTTGTTGGCTACCTCGGCCTGGCCGTTAGTTTGGGGATGCGCCGCGGCCGTGAAGCAGGCTTGGCAGCCCAAATCATGAAGGTAGTCCGTGAGCTTGCTCGTGTTAAACTGCCGACTGTTGTCGAAGATTATAGCACGAGGGATGCCAAATCGGGTGATGATGTTGCGCCATATAAATTTACACACGTCAGCAGTGGTTATGGATGCGACGGCCTCGACTTCGATCCACTTGGTGAAGTAGTCCACGGCCACAAAGAGGTACTTACGTTGGCCTGTAGCCTTTGGAAAAGGGCCAAGGATGTCCATTCCCTAGGTGGCGAATGTGAGGGGACTGACGATCGGTGTCATGGTGGTAGAGGGGGCTCGTTGAATGGGTGTGAACTTCTGACACTTGCCACAAGTCCGCACTAGTGTCATTGCATCCTTCCGCAAATTAGGCCAGTAGTAGCCGGTTCGTATGGTCGTGATGGCTAGCGCACAGCCTCCTGCGTGCAAGCTGCAAATGCCTTCATGCAGTTCTTCCAATATCCGTTTTTCCTCCGCCGGGGTCACGCACCGTAAAAGAGGCCAAGCGAAAGATCGCTTGTAAAGAATCCCCTCGTACAAGATGAACCAATTCGACCTCTTCTTTACTTTCTCAGCCTCATTAAGATCCACGGGTAACGTCCCATCAGTAAGATACGCGCGAATAGGGTCCATCCATGTCGGGCTTCTGTTTAGCTATAGCACCTCATGCAAATCAATGCTCCTTTCCGTTAAAGTCTCCCACTGGATATTCTTGGGCTTCTCATCATCAGAAGAGCTTGCCAATTTGGATAGGACGTCTGCCTGAGGATTTTTCTGATCATGGAATGTGCGCGATGGAGAAATGTTTTAATAACTTAATGGCCTCACAAACTCACCGAACGTACGCAGCCATGACCTCGTCCTTCACCTCATACGACCTATTAAGTTGGCTAACGACGAGCTGCGAATCAGAGAAGGCTTAGACGTGGTCAGCACCCGCAGTGTAGCAGAGCTAGATCCCCGCAACGAGGGCTTCATACTCGGCCTCGTTGTTAGACGTTTTGAATATAAATTTGAGGGCATGCTCATACCGTGCGCCAGTGGGACTCTCAATGATGAGGCCGGCTCCACTGCCGTGCTTAGTGGACGAACCATCCACATACAAGTTCCAAGGCCGTGGTTGGGATTCTTTTTCTGCTGGGGTTGTGCTCTCGGCTAGAAAGTCCGCTAATGCCTGGGCCTTGATGGCCCGTCGCGGTTCGAAGGCAAGATCGTGACGGGAAAGCTCCACAGCCCACTTCAGGAGACATCCCAAGGGGTCTAATTTCTGTAAGACGTTCCTTAGGGGTTCGTCAGTTAGGACTAAGATCTTATGGGCTTCGAAGTAAGGCCTAAGCTTCCGACTAGCCATTACCAAGGCGTACGCGAATTTCTCGATGAGAGGGTAGTTCATTTCTGTGCCCACCAAGGCGTGGCTCACGTAATACACAGGTATCTGCTCCCTCGCTTGCTCGGCCACAAGGATAGCGCTGACTACATGCTCTGACACAGCTAAATACAACACCAGAACTTCTCTTTCTGTAGGACTGGCGATCTTGGGCAGCTGGGCTAAGTACGTCTTCAGAGCCTGAAAAGCCTCGTCCACCTGCTCATCCCAATTAAAATTGTTCTGTTGGCGTAGGACAAGGAAGAAAGGCTGGCACTTGTCCGCGGAACGAGACATGAACTGTCCAAGAGCTGCTATGCAACCGGTTAGGTACTGCACCTCCCGCACGTTCCGAGGCGGCTTCATATCCAGGACGGCCTGGATTTTGTCTGGATTTGCCTCTATGTCATGACGGCTAATCACGAAACCGAGGAATTTTCCTTACCGAACCCCGAAAATGCACTTCTTTGGGTTGAGCTTCATGTTGAGCGCTCGGAGTATCTCAAACATCTTCTGCAGATCGCTATTATGATCTTCTTCGGCTTTACTCTTCACTATCATATCATCGACATATACTTCCATTGTTTGTCCGATGAGAGGCTCAAATAGTCTCTTGACCAGGCGTTGGTAGGTTGACCCTACGTTCTTTAGGCCGAAGAGCATCACCTTGTAACAGTGGAGGTCGCGGTCGGTGATGAACGCCGTCTTTTCTTGGTTTTCAGGGCAGAGGGGTATCTGGTGATACCCGAACAATGCGTCCATGAAGCTCAGCAGGGCATGGCCGGCCATGGCGTCCACTAGCTTATCGATCTTAGGCAAGGGGTAGCTATCCTTTGGGCAGGCCTTGTTTAGGTCTGTGAAGTCCACGCACATCCTCCAAGTCCCATTTGGCTTCTTGACCAACACCACATTCGAGATCCACTGGGGGTAGTGACATTCTCGAATGAAGCCGGCTTCCAGCAACTTCTGAACCTCGGTGTTAGCCGCGGCCGCCCGCTCGGGGCCCATATGGCGCTTCTTTTGAACAACCAGTTTGTGCCGAGAATCGGCATTTAGGCGGTGTTTTATCACAGTTGGGGCAATGCCAGGCATCTCCTCAGGTCCGAAGGCGAAGACATCCTTGTATTTTCGCAGGAGGGAAACTGGTGACCGGCGGCCATCAACCGCGATATCGCGTCCGAGCTGTACGGTACGCTCTGGCCGTTCTTCCTCGAGCGATAGGTGTTCGACCGCATCCGCAACTTCTGGCCGGGGTCGCGGGGGTTCGGAAGAAGCGAGAGTGTGGATTACCAAAGCCTCTAGGACCAGTATGGCCGGCCCTGTCTTTGACTGCTTCTCCGTCTGGGGTGGTCCCGTGGTCTCACATTCTCTGGTCCTTTCTACGAGGGGTTTTATGCTCACTAGGTAGCGTTCCCGGGCCGTCCCCTGGTCCCCACGGAGCTCCCCGATGTTTCCGTCATTCGTTTTGAACTGAAGCTGGAAAAGGTACGGGGCCACAACGGCCTTTACTCTAGGGAGGGTTGGCTGCCCAATAATTACATTGTAGGCCGTGGGTATGTCAACTACTAGAAAGTCAACGTCAAGGCTTTTGAACTTGCTCTTATCGCCAAAGCGCATTGGGAGGCGAATCATTCTCGTGGAATTGACTTTCTGTCCTCCGAAGCCTAGGATAGGATTCGCCATGGGATTGAGGTCACGCCCTGGGTGCGCGAGCTTCTTCAAGCAATCCCAAGTTATAATATCCACGGAGCTGCCCGCCTCGACCAGGATTCGCCGCACAATCGCACTGGCGATCTTCATCTCGACCACCAGAGGGTCGTTATGAGGGAAACAAACTGTGGGGCGTCTTTTCCCCCGAACACCATCGTGGGCGCCGTTACGCAGGATCCCTGCTCTACGGTGAGCACTTGCTGCGCGCTTCTGAGTTGGGCTTTCCACGCCGACCGAGTTATTTCCTTCACGTAACCACCCACTATGGTGGCCACGACTTCGGTGGAATATTCCTCATCCCGCGGTGGGGGCGGAGCAGGCTCTTGTTCTTGTCGAAAGAATCATGGGCTCCTTTTCAAAAATCGATCAATCTGCCCCTTGTCTGCTAGCTCATGGAGGGCTTTTTTCAATTCTCAACATTCGGTCGTGGTATGCCCGCTCTGCTAATGGAATTCACAATACTTTCGGGCGTTCTGAGGTCTGGCTGGTGCAGTCATAGAAGGCAGTCGACTCAGCATCGAATGTCCCCTAACCTCCATGTGGATGCTCCTTGCGTCAGTGGTGAATAGAGGGTCAGGTGCCTCGAACTGCGGTCTCCTGTCCCAAGGGAAGGATTCCTTTCGCCACGATTAAGGCCCCTGTCCCCAGGAGCCTTCGTTTTCTTCGGGGTGTCTGAGCTGTCAACACAAATCTCAGTGGCCCGGATGAAGTCTGCGGCCTCCCTCAAGGCCTTCACCAGCGTTGTCTCCTTCTGCTCTGCCAGAGAGAACTTGAAGCGGCCACTCTTAAGGCCATTCAAGAAGGAGGTGTATGCTTCCCTGTCTTCCAGGTCAGGAATCAGCACTGCTTCTTGATGGAAGCATTTGACGAACTCAGCGAGGGACTCTTACAGCCCCTCCTTGATCTTCGACAAATGGATGCTAGTCCGCCTCTCCTTGCGACTAGCAATGAACTGGCTGACGAACTTATCGGCCAGGTCTTGGAAGCAGGTTATGCTTCCCGGGGTGAGACCGTTGAACCAAGACTGTGCCACTCCCTTTAAGGTGGTAGGGAAGTAGCGACAGTCGGACGCGTCATCCATATCTTGCATATACATCTGGGCTTTGTAAACTCCCAGGTGCTCTTCCAGGTCCGTGGTCCAGTCATAGAGATCTATAGTCGACATCTTGACCTTCCTGTAGCGTGAAGTGTTGATGATCTCGGCGCTAAATGAGGTCGAGAAGGGAAACATAGTTGGCCGAGCAGCTGTCCCTGACGCCTTGATGGGGGTGTCAGGGTGGCGTTCAACCTCAACCACTAAGGGATTCCTTCTCTCCCTGCCGTGCCACGGTATGCTGGGGCATGAGCGATCCATCCGGTGTAGCCCCTGCCCACGCGTGCCTCTTGGAGGCGGGCTTCGGGTACAGTCGCGGCCGGTGTAGCGCTCCAGACTGGGGCGACGCCTGCTTGAGTTCTGTCCCCTCGGTTGAGAAGTCTGTTCCTGCTCCTCGAGCCAAGCGGTCCGCCTGGAGTGTGTCGTGTTGGGGGTAGAGGCAGCTGCCGAGACTGCCGTTTTCCCTCGTGCAGATTGGGCAACAAGTTCCATCGCTGCACGCCCCCTGCCGCCCGGGAGGAAGCTGATCGCTCCTATCTGACCGTGCTACCTCACGGTTACGCTCCATGGGGCGAAGGGACGGCATCCTTTTCGGGCGGTGGGAGGGCTCTTTTTCATGGACCGGCTTGGCCGAGCTTGCCACCTCCATGGCTCTCTTAACTTGTTCAGAAACTTGACGCATGATGGCGTCGGCCATAGAGGACATGAGGCTCTTCATTGCATCCACCGTGACATACGTCTCACGCTCTGGGGGTGATGTCCGAGCCGCTCGAGGGCTCACCTGGGAGCTCTCGGAAGCGTCCTCAACCATGGGTGGCGCAGAGGTTTCTACGGTCGGGGCCTTATCCCTGCGAATCCGTGCCCGTGTTGCTTCGCTTACCACCATCGCTACTGTCGCCTCCCCACAGATGACGCCAATCTGATTCCGGAAGAAATCTTTGAGGTACGGTTACTGGTGACATGGGTTAAAGGGACGGGTTTATCTGATAGCTGGGAGTCAACACTTCATCGTCCTCGTCTCTGCGTGGCCCGACCTGCAAAAAAAAAGCAACCGCCGGGTTGTGGACCGGGGAACGCCTCTTCGACGGTCAAGTCAGTTCAAAGTCCAAGTTAGAGGTCAAAGGGGAAGAAGTAAAGTCAATTCAGTATCCACAGTTGCTAACCATTTTTCCGAGGGAAACAGGCCATTATTTATAGCATTCTCAGGAAAGGGTAGAATAGTAATTTTACCTGAAGTGCCGACAGGGGCCACCGGTCTCGGTGCAGTTGGGTCCATAGGAGGCCCCTAGGGTTGCGCTGAGGGTAGTCCTGTGGAAACGCCTCTTGGGCCCAATACCCTTGTAAGGGCCTGATCTGTGAGATGGAGGAAAATAAGCCTTTTGGGGAAAAATCGAATTTTTCCCAAATCACCTAATAACATCCAATGCTCAATAAGTGACCTGACGCGAATGGGGTGATGCAAACCTGACTTGAGCTGATGCTTAAGATGTCTCGTAATGACCCAAACCCATATAGGTAAACCTGAACCTGATCCGATTGATCCAAATTGACGCATTATTGAACAAGATGGCAAAAAATATGATAGATTGAACAAAAGGAGCAAATTAATAATACTTTTATTTTGCATTTTGTGTTTTGATAGTAAAACTTATTTAGGTCGTCTTAAAAAAGAAGGAATCATGGTTCATGAAGTTGAAATAGACCCGTAGCCTGAAGTGTTACAGGTCGTGGGCTTTGAAAACAAATGCTTAAGATGTCCCATAATGACCTGAACCCATATGGGTAAACCCAAACCTAATCCGATTAACCCGATTGCCATATGTACATATGTGCATGTGTATAAAACTTAATTTTTTATCTTATATTGTAAAAAGAACCTCTTTAGTTAAGGGAAGGAATAGAATATGTATTTATTTATTTGAATTTACAAACATTGCTTACATGGTAATGAGAACTTTTATTTCATTTAGTGAACTGTACACTTAGGATTGTGCCTCCGCCACCTCACTCTACCACTGAGTTAAAGTGGCCGGAAGCCAGTGATGGTATACTGAAATCAAAATCGGAAGAACATACAAACTACTAACATGTATTTTGAGGTAAGATATTACCAACAAATGCCCGAAAGTAGATATCATTTAAATGCGAAAAACCCTTTTTACTTTTATTTTTTTCTGTTTACATAATTTCATTATTCACCATATAGAAAATATCTTGATGTGTTTGTTGGGCAATGATTAGGGTATGGCTTTGCACAATTGGGCATGATGCTCTATCACAGCAATTGTACTAATTACATCATCAGTTATGTAATAGTACTCTAATGATAGCATTAAATCTTTTACTTGCATCCTAAAGTCAATATAGGCAGTGAAATTACAAGCAGCTAGAGAGCCCGGCTATGACCAGCCTATGAATAATTAAATCTTTTAAGCACACAAGTTGGCACAATTGGGATCGATAATGCTATAATCTTTGAGCTGGAGAATGCTCAATTATGGAGTACTATTAAGCAAATAAACAATGGGAGCTAAAGCATAACATCTGGTTGGATCTTTTTATTTACATATATATGTTTATCATGAGAAGATCAAATTCTTTGATTATGTCGGTACATGATAATTAAGTGCAACATATAGTACTATAATCATATAACTAATGAATTAACAGTTAAAAATATATAATTTTTTTATAACTTTTCGAAGATCTCAAGACTACATAGGAGGCATTAAAAGAACAAAATTATATGCCATACATGAATTAGTTATCTTGTTTGATCAGCGTGCCGTGGTTAGTTAATGAAATTGTCTAAATAAGTGTCAGGTTTGTATATTGATCTGTTCTATTTTGCGTTTTAGATAGATAGATAGATGTAAGGAGATGTAAGGAGCTGTAAGAAGCTGTAAAGAGATGTAAGAAGATGTAAAAGGCTATAAGGAGATATAAGGAGCTGTAAGGAGATGTAAGAAGATGTAAGAAGCTGTAAGGATGGATGTAAGGAATTGTTGAATTATTGTATAGTATAATTTATTTTACAATGAACGTTTTGGATGAAAAATAATAATATTAAAATAATATACTTATTAAAAATAAATAATTAATTAAGTTAATTACATAATAATAAAATATATTAATCCTCATAAATTTGGTGAATAAAATTTCATCCAAGATTTTTTATATGAACATTAGTTTGATTGAATAAGAAAAGTACAACAAAAAAAAAAATTTTGACAAAATTGAATACAACTCTTCAAATAAATTTCTATTTTAAGTAAATAATTTTAAATATAAATAAATGTATGGTTATCTATAATAATATATATTTCATGTTGAAACTCAAATATAATTTACGTCATTATATTATGTTCTTATGTTTATGCAAATTTTATGTTCATAAGATATTTATAAATTGTCTATTAGTAGTATCGTTAAAAAAATATACATATTTCTGCAACTAAAATAAATGAACGTTATAGAAAATCTATGAGATGTAAGAAGATGTATGAAGATGTAAGGACATGGAAGGAGATGTAAGAAGATGTAAGGAGATGTAAGAAGATGTAAGGATTATGTTAAGTATGTAAGGAGCTGTAAAGAGATGTAAGAAGATATAAACTCTTAGCTAAATCCTAAAAAATGTGAAATAGAACAGGATCTATATCTATTTTAAGTTGTCATCCTCAATGACTATCAAGCCGGCAGCCCCGATGATAGGCAATGTTGCCATTGATGGACTTATGAGTCGCAAATCTGAGCCCATGGCATTTGGTGACCTTAGTACAAAATAAAAATTAAAAAAAAAAAGTCATACACGCACTAGGAAAATGGGATTCTTCAATTAAATGGAGCTCTGAACACTGTATTAAGGAGATTCTATAGACGGGAACAATAAATAATACTCCAAAAATGTTTCGTTTGTTCAATCTAATTAGAGACGAACTTGATCGAAACCCTTTCTTACACAATCTTTTATTCAATTCTATTTGATGTAGATCGAGTAAGAGACATTTTAGATATTTCATGTAGCATAGATATACGAAAATTGCATCTAGACTTCTAAATAACAAACCAAAAATTTTCTGAGTTATCATCTCTTTCAATTTTTGAACTTGAATTTCTTGTTACATATACTATTAAAGGTCTGTTCTTTTCGTTGGGAAATATAGGTTAGTAAATGAGTGAAGTTGGTTGAGATTGGTAGAAGTGAGTTGAAGTAGGTATTTTTTTGTTGAAATGGTTGAAATTAGTTGAAGTGGATTGAATTTTTTTTTTTTTTGTATAATGAGTAGAAGTTGGTTAAAATAGTGAAAAGTGGGTTGAAGTTAGTTGAAGTTGATATTTTTATTAAAATTCGTAAAGTAGGTTAAAATGGGTTGATGTGGATTGAAGTTGATTAAAGTTAATAAATTTGAATTTACAAACGAAAAGAATAGAACCTCAATTCATCTTAGTCAGGTTGATAATTAAATATATACTATGTAATAATTTCCTTTCATTTAGTTAAGAGGGAATCAAAAGTCAAAACACTGTCTCATTTCAATACAATGTACAGGGAGCCCCCCTCAACAAAAAAAAAGAACTGCACCAAAAAGAAAAAGGGGAGTGGGGTCGCATATATTTTTATAAACTCTTGTTTCAATTGTTAGAGGGTTCATGTGCTTAAGTAAATTCCGTGCCTGAGAACAAGAATTTTTGGAAAGAACAAATTCCATTGTCTTAATACTCACATTAAAAAATAAGTCGCATCTTCACCTTTATAAATTAGGTTTAGAGCTAGGTAGATAGGCCACAATAGTTACAACATGTAACTTCCAACTAACAACGAAATCATATCCTATCATCCCACCTAAAATGTCCCTAATCCTAAGGCCCTTTTTTTAAACTTTTCAAGTAGTTGGAACCACTTGTTAAAATAATTAATTAATGTCTATCAATATTCGATAAAATCCACCCAAAATAAATTATTATTTTTACTATTAATCCTAACCTAAAGTAGTTGAAATGCATTGCATTTCCATGCCCCCCAAAAAAGAAAGAATTAAATCTTATTATATTAGTGAAGATCTAACAACTCCTCCCTCTTTCCTCTTTGCTTGACTTGCTTGTTGCTACTGCCCACCGTCTCTACAAATTAATTAAATTTCAAAAAATTGAAGGTGCATATACTATGTATATATGCTATGTCGGCAATGGAGGCTAATAACGTTTGAAACAAAAATAAATCGTTGAAAGCACGGATATTTGTGCAAACTGTCCACTATGACGATAAATCTTAAAAATTAGGGTTAATTAAATTGGCTATGTGTTCATGAGTAATTGGCTGGATGGCACAGTACACGAGGTGGAAGAATAGTGTAATGATGGCATTAGAATTTTATAATCGACCGTTGAGGTTTTAATTTGATTTTTGTTTAGTTCTTTTAAGTTTTAAGTTTTAAGTGAGCGGTTCGATGATTCGAGAGGTGCGTGCCAATTTTCGTGAACGAAATGCTTTTAATAATTGATTCTGTGTTAATTACCTTTGCCCTCATTTGGCTTGAAAATTAGTGTGTCAGAGTTGTTTGTCAGAAATTTATTGCAAATTGCATGCTTGATGTCATAATTGTACAATATTGGAGTGTACTTCCCTCCAATTACATCATTGATAGTATTTTCTTTTCTTTAATATGATTCGCTTTTCTGCAAACTGGAAATTTTGTTGTTTGAGTTTATCTATTGGCCAAAGTCAATGTTCAGAAATGCCAAAACTTTGCTCATATTTGACAAATAGTTATAAGTTGTTCGAATTAAATGTTTGAATTAATTATTTGAATTAATTATTTGTAGAAAAAAATATTTAGCTAAATTAATTAGTTATTTCTAAAAAAGTATATTTAGTAAAATTTCATTTATACCCTCATCTCTAAATTACTTTTTAAGAGAATATATTTTTTTAATTTATTGTTCATCTTATTTTTTTTAAAAAAAGGACTAAATTTGTGTCACGTGTATAAATTAATTTAACTCATGATCCCAAAAAACTAACTTCAATCATAAAATCTTACTTTCTTACTAACTCTAAACAATTAGCTGTTTCTAAAAAATATATTTGACAAAATTTTTAATAGGATAGTTTTTTAAGAGCCTGTTCTTTACGTTGGAAAATATGGGTTGGTAAATAGGTGAAGTTGGTTGAGATTGGTATAAGTAAGTTGAAATTGGTTGAAATGAGCATTTTTATGTTAAAGTGGGTTGAAATAGTTTGAAGTTGGTTGAAATAAATTGAAGTTCGTAAAGTGGGTTGATGTGAATTAAAGTGGGTTGAATTTGGTTAATATTGGTAAATTTAGATTTACCAACTGTTGAACACGGTAGGACTAACCTGGATTTACGGAACTGAATGTCGAGGATAGCCCACGTCAATTTGAGTGTGAGACGGCTACTAGAGTCGCCTTTACGGATCCATATCCTAAACCCGAAACCCGCTAGTGATGGTAGGGCAGCCATGAGAGGAGGGGAGGAGAGTGTGGGATTTTTCTGTTTTACCAAAAGGTGTCTCTCCTAATCCTTCCAAACCTCCTTTTATAGCTTAGGGAGCAGCTAGGTTTGTCGCCCTAGGTGACGCTTGAAATAGGACTGGCCAACAGCTCCCATTCGGCCACGAAAACCGCAAATCATATGCTCTCCACGTATTATAACTCTTCACGCTTCATACCAAGAATAGGACGTGCGACCGAAAAATAACAAGTAAGGTTATATTAAATTACCATTTAACTAATATAACACTTTCACGAAATACGATACCCCAAATCTTCCTAAAAAATCACCAGTGGCATCTCTAATCCCTTATGTCATAATATATCATATGATTATATACTCAATATAATCGTCCGGGCTGATATTGGTGATGATGGATAGATTTTTCCTTAAACACTCACAGTGTTACATCTTAGCTTAACTGCTTTCCTAACATGCCCTTGAAAGACATATTAAAGTAGCAACATCAAGTTTCGACTTCACACCATAGCTTTAAGTTAAAGGGTCATCGTCCATAGGGTCACACAGTGACAAAAGACAGGGAGGTCAATTGTCACTCCGTGTATGGGTCGTCTTTTAAGCACATACAGTATGAGATGTGTATCATGACATAGCTCCCGCTCAACAAGGCTCGTCACTCTATATGCCATACGAATCGTTAGTTTAGATTTTCACCCAAAAAATCTAACCTGAGCCGCTAGATCAACACACTAAATGTCTATCTTCACACTCGAGATTCTTAAAGCTCCAATATGAAATCATCAAACACCCATTAACTGTTTGACTTTATCAAAATAGTTAAAAACCTCACAACCAATTCTTTTTTCACCCTCAAAAGTTGTTGCTACCAAACATCTCCTGATAAGGGAAGTAGTTCCTTGGAATTCTTTTAGAGGTTGTTAAGTTGCAATAATAGTAGCAATTCTCAGTCTGAGCTTTATTTTATGGTCCAAATGTAAAAGATATTATCCCTACCATTGTTCTTGATATTAAAGAAAGTGATTTGAAGATATCCACTAAAGAATTTTACAAAATAATTTTATCAAGTTGAAACACTTTTCCTAAGACATCATAATAATAATAATAATAATAATAATAATAATAATAATAATAATAATAATAATAATAATAAAGATCACATAAATAGATACTATCTTAAAAAATAAAATTTCATAGTTCTGAAGTTGAAAACGGGGAGACTGCAAACTTGGGAGCTCGGGTAGCCTGCTTTTTTTCATGGACAAAAGATAAGGAAATTGCAATGACTCCGATATTTATAGATACGGAATGATGATAAAAATATGTTATCGGATTACATTACTCGCACTTAAATTCTAGGGGGTCAAATGTGCTAAAATTAATAGAGAGGATGTGATTCCAAAAATTGAATACTAGCAATCGTCCCTCATATTCATATACTGCGTAGCTGGGGCAGATCCCCTCTTTAAAGTAATGACAGGTTTCTTGTATGGGCTAGTATGGGCTAATCACATTATCCATAAGATTGTGTTACTAAAGGATGGGATGTTTTTAGTTTGATTTTATATTTAATGGAGGGTAGGACACTTTTTTGATATGTGTTGATATGTAGTGGATTGATTCATAAATAGAGAGTTGCCAATATGGGTCTAATCTCAAGCCTCAGCAAACTGCCAGCTTAATAGGAATGCCTTTGAAAAAAAATAAGCATACAACGTAGATGAAGGAAAATATTAGGATATGCAAGACTCATGATAGATGTCAATGAAGATCTGCAGTACGAAGCTGGCCAGCTCAATGAGAAAAATATATTAATCGAGCGAAAGATTATGAATGAATGTATACCACAAAATACCACATTGCAAACTGTTTGGTCATGTTGAGAGTGATTGTAAGCAGAAGAACTCTATGAACTAAGCAAATTTGGGTTGCAGTTTAAAAGGGTTCGAGCCCTGGAATCAGCCACTGACAAAGTCAGGTTAGGTTGCCTACAATTCACCCCTTGGGGTGCGGCCCTTCCCCGGACCCTGCGTGAACGCGGGATGCTTGTGCACCGGGCTGCCCTTGTGCAAAGGGGAGATCGTGGAGTATTTGGTCATGTCAAGTGATTGTAATTAATAAGTTGTCATATATGTAAGTGTGGTAATGAGAAATTGCCTTAGCCCCTTAAATATGATTATCAGAAAACATTGAAGCCTGAGAAATTACTTAGGCTCGCCCCTTAAGTTTTTATGTCATTTAGCATCAAAATTTGATATTGAACAAATTAAAACCTGGGTTTGTGTTAATCTCATGGAAACAGTGTAACATCCCATGATGATTCAAGATTGTCTCAATGAAGAAAGTCTTCGCATCACTTACAATCCTCAAACTTCTACATGAAAGGGGGAAATAGGAAAGGAAAAAGAAAGGAAAACGAGTAACGTAAAATGGCATGATATTACTAGTCCTAGGAGTATAGAACATGTTAAAAATTAATTAAATTTACATACCCAGAAGCATGATTTAATGCATTATTGTGAGAAAAATTATAATGATAAACTTTTCTACGGAAAAAGTATAATTAGTATTTTATTTGTTTTGCAACTAAATGGTACTTCATCATTGCTAATAAATGAAGTAACTCACTTCTTTAAAGTTACAGTCATATATAGCCAAACAATATGGTACCAATATTAAGTAGTCCCACCCTATCATCTTGTATTATTGGTTGATAGTCATGTTGCTTTATCGTTTTATTTTGCATTGTTTTCCATTATTTGAGTACCAGAAAATGACATATGTATGCATGTTTCTAGTTTAGGATCTAAGAAGGAAGCTGGTATGTGACCAAACATTCTAAAGTATTTGGGTTTTATCAACTTTTAAATTCCAAGAACTTGAATAAGCTGCATTAAATTGAAATTTTGATACGTCCATCTTATGATATCTTCAATTTTCTCTCTTAACTTAGGGCAACATTTTTCACTTTTCTCTCTTAACCTAGGGCAACATTTTTTTCTAAAAGGCCTGGTCATAAAAAAGACATTCTGTCACTATGGTCCATCACTCCAATTTTGACTGATTATCAGACTGTCAGTGCTGATGATGGATTTGGTCAAAAAGTAAATTTCAACTAGCGTTTTTTGGCGGCCATATATTCTATCAAAAATCATGCCACAATTACAATTCCATCAGAATATGTCCAAATTTCGGTCTACCAATTGCGTCACTTTTTCCCCTTCTCTTGTAGTGTTTGTAACTTGCAATCAGCCATAATTGCTCTAGTAGAGAAAAGAGTTTGAGCTTATAATTTTGGGAAATTTTATACATTGATCTATCAGCCTCATGCAGTGTTTCCAGTTTTGAACAGCTAATTAGATGGATGTTGAAATCAAGAAAAAGAAACAGCAAAAGTTGATACCTATTGCAGCTATGATTGCAATTTTTATTTTTATTTTTTTTTGTTTTTAAATGAAATTATGGACATTGAGAAATGAGGTTGATACCTATTGCAGCTATGATTGCAATTTTTATTTTTATTTTTTTGTTTTTAAATGAAATTATGGACATTGAGAAATGAGGTTCCATTTCGGCAAGGAAACCTTGATATTCATTGAGAAATGAGGTTCCATTTCGGCAAGGAAACCTTGATATTCTTAGGGCCCATTCTTTTTCGCCTAAGATGCAGTTGTAACCTATAAGAAAATGTAAGGAGGTGCTAGAAGTTATAAGGAGCTGTAAGAATTGTAAGAAAATGTAAGAGCTGTAAGAATTGTAAGAAAATGTAAGAAGATAAAAAAAACTGTAAGCACAGATGTAAGCAGTTATAGAATTATTAAAAGTTGTGTAAACATTATTTTTAGATCTGCGTATATAGTTGTTGGTTTTAATGCATGCTAGATTAGTGAAATAAGTTATTTCATGAAAATAAATTACGTGTAATATGTCAGTGATATTTATGAAATTAATTGTATACCTTCACCAAACATATTATTTTTAACATATAGATACAAATTAATTTTGATTGTCTACAATTATTGTTCTCGATGAACAAAAATAATGATGGAATAACATCATTGATGAGAATAAGTCTTTAAACAAGCGAATTAATAATAAAATAAGTATTTAACTATAAATTAGTAGAACCAAGTATGTTATAAACTTGAGTTTTTTTTTTTTTTAAAGATTAGTTTCATCTCTCTATAAGAAAAAAAAAAACTCTCATTAGTTAAAATAAACCCTTGAAGATAAAAGTCCTTTAATTGAAAACTATTTAAATTTAACAAATTAAAATTAATATTTTTGAGATAAAATTATTAAAATTTATGAAAATAAACCCCTCAAAATTTTAAGCTAGCAATCATGAAATATAAAAATTTTGAAAATAAAGATAGTTATTGTTTTTGGATTTTTTTTAGGCTCGAAAAAAAGAGACATAAAAAGAATATAAGTCAATTTGAACCTAATAGATCATCTTAGGGATGAAACTGCCCAAGTGCTTTCATCACATACCGTTTGACTATTTTTGTATATGATTCACGTCGAAACTCAAACATAAATGAAATGTTTCTATTAAAATTTCAAATGCATATTTACTTATTTTCTATATACTTGTTCAACAACATAATTCTATTCAACATATAGGTTTATTATGTTATACTTATTGAACAAATATTATAGTTATCACAATAATTTTGAACGGATTTTTTTATACAAATACTATGTTTAAAAAAATATATACATATTTTTCTTATTGATAATATATAATTATATGTACAACCAGAGGTAGTTATATCATTAAGTGGCGTAGGAAGTACAGGAATAGTTTGTTGCATGTAAACTTATATGTAATTAGTAGCTTGTACATATATTCCTTGCTATTAGGAGCTTTTGTTCTTTTTAATTAAATTACATTTATTTAATGCCAAAAAAACCTAAATTAAAATTAGATAAGAATAACCATAAGTACGAAGCATCAAGGTATCACAATAACAATATCACCAAAAACAAAAAAAAAGGAGCAAACTAGTAAGAATAAGTAAGGATAATGATACATATCTTGCCGTAAGACACTCTTAAATATCTTACGTTAACTCAAATTAATATGTTTTATGATTTAAAAACACCAAATTTTTATTAATTACAACTTATTACAAGTTATAAAACTTTAATATTCATTTGTCACGCCAACAAATACAAACCGATAACCTAATTTGATCGACTCTATCCGCAAGACATATTATATGTGTAATTTTGTAATTGTGAAAGATTAGGTATAAAAGGATGATTTTACATAATGTATAAATTTTGACATCCTTCCACTATTCAATCATATCGTTTTTTTCCAATTTAATAGAAATAAGATATATTTTAAGTAAAAAGAAAACACTTAAAAAGTGTCTTGTAACAAGGCACTTATCATTTTGCATTTGGGAATTATTACGGATAAAAATTTTCTCTCAAATAGACATAAATCGGTTTCCCCCAAAAAAAAAAAAAACAATTTTTTTTTTTTTTGAAATGAGAAAAAAAACTTACATTGGTCCCTGGGGTTTTTTTTTTTTTTTTTGGTTGGGGGGGAGGAAGCCCGTATGCGGCCCTTCTTCCAATCAAATATCTTTTAAGATGAGTGAGCATGATGGGCTCAGTCCAACCATACAGACTAGGGGGAGCGGGAGATCTTACTGGCCCAATTATTTTCAACGGGTTGAACCCAGCCCACTTAATTTGAAGGTTGCGAACACCAGAATGGCTTTCTGGTGGAATTAAGCAGTTCTCCCTGGGCCACCGGTTAATTCCGTCTCTGTTTGATCCGATTGGATATTACAACGTTACTAGCAAGATTGATTTCTTTATTTCTCGTAAATTATATCAATAACTGCAGATATGTTTAGTCCGAAGGCTCATGACTGTTGTATATAAGACCTTATTATGCATTGTGCATCAGTTAACCTAATTGATAAAGTCTCTTGAGAATTGAAATTAGTATGGAGTTAAAAGGATTTGATTTCCGAGCGGCTAAGGTCCAATCGGGTATTCTATTCCGTTCTGCGAGCATTCAAACCATTGCCGACTTAGTAGCCACATTTGCTTGAGCTGTAATTTGTTTTTCTTTCTGCGACATAAATTGCAACCATGAGACCATGACTTATACCTTTGATTTCTTACCAAGTATCATTTCACCAGCCCCATTCAAGTCAAACGAAATCTTGCTTAAAGCTTGATGCACTACAATTGATGGCGCAATCCGTCATCATCGCTGAGGAAAGAGAGAGAGCTTTCACAACTCTGTAATACTTTGCAATTACCAGAGCAGCGTTTAATTTGAGTACACTCTCATTTTTTAAAACTGTTTAATGACCTTTTGTTTCCTTAGTTTCTGTGTAATTGGAAATCATCAAGCTAGGACACTACTCGTGTCAATTTGTACAATTTATTTAATTACTTCAATAAGTGGATACAAGAACCACTCAGTTATGCAGAAGCTGCAAATCAGCCTGTTTGGCAGCAGGCTATGAACAAGGAATTGGAAGTCTTAGATGCTAATGGAACTTGGGATTTGGTACTTTTATCCCCAGGAAAGAAACCCATCAATTGCAAATGGCTATAACGTTATGTGTAAGGTAGGTGGTGCTCTTGAGAGATGCAAAGCTGAATTAGTTGTTAGAGATTTCACTCAAAAGGAAGGAATTGACTACACAAAAACCTTTTCCCTTGTGGTAAAAATGACCACTATTAGAAGCCTTATTGCCACCGCTGTCAAAAAGGGTGGCCCATGCATCAATTGGATGCCAATAATGCTTTCCTCCATGGAGATCTAGATGAGGAGATATATATGGTGCCTCCACTTGGTTGGGACATCCATCACCCTGACATGGTTTGTAAGCTAAGGAAATCCCTATATGGTTTGAAGCAAGCTTCAAGACAATGGTATGCAAAGCTCTCAGACACCCTCAGATCTATTGGTTTTCAGCATTCAAAAAATGATTATTCTCTATTTCACAAAGTTCAATGCAAATCTATAGTGATCCTTGCTGTTTCTGCGGATGACATTGTCATCACTGGGAATGATTCTGCAGAGATATCAGCTTTGAAACAGTTTCTAGATCATCAATTCAAAATTAAAGATCTAGGAGCACTCAATTACTTCCTAGGAATGGAAATCTTGCAAGTTTATGATGGGGTGGTTCTCACTCAAAGGAAATTTGCAACGGATCTTATTCAAGAATATAAGTGTGATTCTCTACCTCCGAGCACATGTCCTCTGAGGTTGTTTTCAGTAGATACCTCTGCCAATGATGCCTTAGCTGATGCCACTGCTTATAGAAAATTAGTGGGAAAGTTGAACTATCTCACTAATACCTAGACCTGATATATCATATTCAGTCCAACATTTGAGTCAATTCCTTCAACCTCCCACGCAAGGTCATATGACAACAGCATTGCACACCTTAAGATATATCAATCGAGATCCTTCTCAAGGTTTATTCTTTAATAACAAAGATGATTTCAAACTTGAGGCCTTCTGTGATTTAGATTGGGCTCAATGCCCTTGTACTAGGAGGTTAGTTAGTGGCTTCTTTATCATGATGGGTGGGAGTCACATCTCTTGCAAAATCCAATAAACCACCCACAGTGGCTCTTTCCTCAGCAGAGACTGGGTATCGATCTATGAGAGCTGTCACTGCTGAGTTAGCACGGCTCACCAGGTTACTTTCAAAGTTAGAAATCTCCTCTATATTGTGTGTGCCTCTCAAGAGTGACAGTTTGACAGCCATTTACATGCCAAAAACCCAGTTTTCCACGAAAGAACTAAGCACACAGAGGTTGACTGCCATTTTGCCAGAGAAAAATTTCGTGAAGGTTTGATCAGTTTATCTCATATTAGAACTACAATGCAATTAGCTGATCTGTTTACTAAGCCCCTTCTAGGCCCTCAACATCATTCTTTGCTTGGCAACTGGGGGGTGTTTTCCTCCACACCCTCCAACTTGAGGGGGGGGGGGGGGAACTGTCAGAATTACTGAAGGTTAGTTTTTAACTTTGCCACGTCAGCACAGTTTGTGAGAGAGGTTAGCTAGCTTTGTACTGGAGTTAGCAGACAAATTGCGTTCTGCTTCCTTCTTTCAACAGATGCATTTAACCATGGCTGAGAGGGCCACCTGTATTCATAACAATAATCATAAAATTCTCGTGAGAGAATCTCCAACTTCTCTCTACAATTCTCTGTGATTTTCTATTTCTCTTCAAACTCTTCTCCTTTAATCTAACAGTTGGGTGTTGGGGCCTTGAACTCGTACCGGAAACGGAAGCCGTCGGTAGAAATCTACATACGATTGTTTTTCTTGCATCAATTAATGCTTGAGATACTTGGAAGAAGCCCACTGAATAAATTAGTCGCTGAATTGAGCCCATTCATATAAATCTGTTTATTAGACAATTTAATTGCACGTTACTCTTTCTATTGTCCAACTTTAGCGTATTTTTATTACAATGAAGTTGCAATCTCCATAATCTCCATTCATATAATATCTCATACAATCTTTTGAAGGTTTTAAGTCCATCCGCAAAATGTTGGAAACACCTTATTTACTTCAAGTAAAACATTTGCTAAATTACGCACGCAATTGGGAGCAGGGAAATCTTATGTTTGAGATTATTGAGTAGGTTACTTAGACGGTCTTTCTATTCAGTACAGAGGTTTTGGTTTTTTAAATTTGTGATTCATTTAAAATTTAGGAGAACAATGTTTTCTGTCTAATCTAGACAGTATAGTATATATATGTTTGTATGGAATGACAATATTGGTTACTAATTAGAAATTTATATGCGAAGAAAAGTGCAAAATCGACCCTAAAACTGTAAAATTAAGAGCTTATACATATGTTACATTCAAGACATAAAAACTTGCATTTTTTTTAATTTGAATTATGTTTTAACTCGTACCTGTTTTTGCTATCCAATCGACATCTCGAGTTATCATGGGCTAAAGATTCAAAACTTCTGCCAAACAAAGTCAAATGAAGTACATGTAGAAAATTTACCATGTAAATCGATTAATTGACCAGACCATGCTTTTATTTTTTTTATTGTCATATTATCCATGCATTATATTGTTTACTGGAATAGTTAGAGAACCCCAACCGAAAACTTTGAGATCTACGCATTATAATAAGTTTATGAATTTGACAGTCACTGCCCCACACAATAATTTCTTAATTTAGTGTTCATGGGATTCTCAATTGGCCGAATCCACTAATCAGTAAATGATTTTGAAATCAAAAAAAAAATCAAGTCTCCCACACAGTCATAATTAATCATCGTATATCTTATGTTAATTTGAGTGAAGAATTAAAAGGTGAAATTCAATACGTGAACCCTAGGATTTGACTTGATTGAATGGAGTCATGAGAAGGTCATACCAATTGAGAAACCACGAATTTGACAATCGCATGCTTAATAATCCTAAATAAATCAAGAGCCCGTGAGAAATGGTAATTGATTAGATTTAGGTATTTCACTTTAACTTGAAAGAGGATTGTGATGCTTCAATTGTATGTTTTAAAACAACAAATTGAGAAAGAAATATTTGATTAATGCATAGATTGGGAGTAATTGCTCGTCTTGCTTAATTCCATGATTATTTATTCGTTAGATTAGATAGTTGATTATTTTAATTTCAATATTAAATTTTGATATGCTTAGCCTATCTAGAGGAAATATAATTCGATAGCTTGACCTAATCTTTGTGGGATTGACCTTGATTTGCTACAACACCGTTGTGCGCCTACAAGTTTATCAATGACCTTATAGCCTTTGTTTTTCACGTTTACGGATATTCAAACAGGAATTCTTTGCCATGCTTCTATTCTAGATAAAGGAACACACTCATCATTTTTAAATAAAAATGAATTGTGGTACTTGTTCATGTTGTACAAATGTACAAGTGTCGTTATGTCTAATTATGACTTTTGTAGCCAACTCTTTATATTCAGATCGATCAAATTTTCCATCTTTAGACATCATTAATTGACCCACATCACCACTTGAATAAGCACTACAAGTCTTCATATGATGCCTAAAATTAGACATACCATTACTAGAGTCTGCAATATAAGCCATCCATTACAATATTTCAAGTAGGCATGAGGTATACCATCAAGGAAAAGCTTGCCTTCTTTTATATTATAATGCTTCCACACACCACCGTCTTTTCTTTGATGAAGAAATATCATCATCTGATTCAAGTGAAGCTGATGTTGATTCATTAGAGCTTCTTACAATAATCACAATTGAAAAACTAGTATTTAGGGATTATCGAAAAACTGAATAAATACTTTCAATCTTTCATACAAAAATAACTAAAATAAGAAACATAACAAGGTTAAGTAAACAAAAAACTAAGCCATATAAAAATGTATGTCGTAGTAATCCAAACCCCACATCCTAGTCATCGTATTCACTTATTCGCAGACTACATGAATCATTCATTATGTTTGATCCACGTGAATCCAACCTAAGAGCTAGTGCAGCGCTCCGCGGGCCAAAAATGGGGATCCTAGGCAAGCACGCGGCTTGGGAAGCTGCAGCAGTGGGCCTGCGAGTCGAGGCCTAGCGAGCGGTCCACTCCCGCGAGTAGCTGCGGCTCAAATTTTTTTTTTACGTATAACGGCATGAACCAACGTCGTTTCATGCCGTGACAGTTTTTTTAAAACTAATGGAAAACCCAAAAAAAAAAGGAAAATCTAGAGCAGGGTCTGGATTGGGCAATGTCCACAAATTGGACCGTTGGCCAATGACTACAAAAAGAAGCCCAGCTTTTGTTTTTTAAAAAAAAAAAAAATTAAATTGAACTCTATAAATACTCTCATTTCTCACAAATTTGAACACACAAAAATCTTAAATTTCCTCTCTCCAAAATAAAATTGTGAGCAAGTTGGCTAATTGTTGTAAGTTATTATTTCATCAAACTAGTGAAGAAATCTAGTAAGTATTTGTAATTTACGTTCAACTAAGTAGTTAATTTTGCAATTTAAATTTCGTATTTGCATTTCTAATATTTTTGTGATTTTTTTGTAGAGAAGTTGGAGATGCTATAAATCAAGAAAGAAATGAAGAAAATTGTAAGTATGAACATTTTTAAAAATGTTATCACATTGGATTATGTGTTAGTTTTCAATTTCGTAAAAATGTTGTTACTATTTTTTCAATTCATATGTTGGTAACTAAAATAATTCATAGGAATAAATTAAACTATCTTTGGTTATGTTAGTGAATATAATAATGTTGTAACTTGCTTATTACGTTTTGAAAAGTTAATTAAATTATTTTATACAGTGAAAAAATAGTAACATTATGATTATGTTGTCATATTAAATTGAAAATTTTTTAAAATGTTGTCATGTTGGATTATGTTTTAGTTTTCAATTTCATAAAAATGTTCTTCTATTTTTTCAATTCATATGTTTATAACTAAAATAATTCATAGGAATAAATTAACTATCTTTCATCATGTTAGTGAATATAATTATGTTGTAACATGTTATGAAGGTCAATTTTGTTGATTAAGTTTTGAAAAGTTAATTAAGTTATTTTATATACTTTACAAATTGAAAACATAGTAACATTATGATTACGTGGCTAAATAGCCATGGTTAAATGAGCATTTCACATGTTACTGTACTTGTGTGTTATATTAGGTTTGCAATGTTTGGTTAAATTATTTGAAAGACTTTTAAATTTAAAATAGAAGAAAAGTTTCAAGTAAGTCCATAAGTTAACATGATTTCTTAAATTGTTAAATTTTCACATGTTATTGGAGTTAATATAATTTGGTTATTTATAAAGCTTAGCCTTATATAAGTTGAAATGCTTTGTAAATTGAAAAAAATAAAAGAACTACTTAAATTGGAATGTCAATTTAGCTTATTAATTCAAAACAATAAAAGAAAATAATAGGATCGGAATGTTCACATGTTAACTATGAATAATTTTTAAATTGTTGGAAAATTATGCTATGTGGTAGCAATAGTGAGATGAATACGATGTTCCCATATTTGGTCGGTGCAACAAAAGAAGCAAAAACTCAAAGATGATGATGAGGGAACACAAGCTGAGGCTCCAGGAGGACAGAATAATAATAATAGACACCTAGCGATGACTTCTGAACAAAAGGCTTATTATGAGCAAAGGAGAGCAGCAATCATGCAAAGAAAATCAGGGCAATCATCATCGACTTAGTAATATATCTCCTCTCCCTCTTCATTATGTGGCAAAGGAGTTACACAGTGAGATTTTACAACCTAAGATAAGCTACGTAATTCTTGTAATCTATATAATGAAGGGGGAGGGAATACATATTATTGAGTTAATGATGATTGCCTTGATATCCTTTGCATGATTTCTGTTCTCTTTTGCTCATAATAAGCCTTTTGTTCAGGAGTCATCGCTGAGGTATCCATCATCATTATTCTATCCTCCTTGAGCCTCAGCTTGCGTTGTCTCATCATCATCTTCTGAGTTTTTTCTTCTTTTATTACACTGATCCAATCTTGGAGCATCTTACGCATTTCACTGTTGCTACTACACAACTCCTTCAACTGAGTAGTGACTAAATCAACAATGGTGTTGTTAGCCTTTTCTTTGAGCCTTCTCTTCGCAGCTTTCCTCCCATCGGGTCTTCCATTCCCACCCACAGCTTCATCTACTGCCTCTTCAGCATCTGGATACGACCTTTTAGACGATGCTGACCCAGAGTTCCCTAACCAATCCATTGATCTGGTTGGCGAGGATGAAGGTGTCGAGTTGCTCCCCGCGGAAAAGTAATTTGGGGTAGGAGGTGGTGGAGGGTAGTAAGGAGGATAATATGGGTACTCACTGTGATGCACATTATGGGCATCATTATGTGGTGGAGGGTAATAAGATGGAGGATAGTTACAGAGGTTTTTATCTAAGCCACCACTTGGATTCCTCAAGTCTGTTTGTGGTAGATAATATGGTTGGTACATCTGATTGTGGTAGTTTGGCCACGGATATGATGGATAAGACATGTAGGGATTAGTTGAAGTAATAGGACTGGTAATATTGCCTCCAATTTCGGGTGAATTGTCTTCCTCAGGTAAGCTAGTAAATGACGTGGTGATGTTAGGATCGATATTCGAGGTGGAATTAGACCTACAAGCATAAAATTAATCGTATTAATATTGTTAATTACATAAAGAGATTACAAAATTTATTAACATATTAAATTGTATCAAGTTATAAAAAAAACATATTAGACACATTAACATATATCATGATTCAATATCATATTCATTTTAATTTTACTACTTGAATTTTACTAACATGCCAAATTATATTTTAATTCAAAATTTCAACCATAACCACTGGCTACTTACATAATAATTTCGAAAAGAGATTTCTACTTTTGTTTTAATTTATAAACTGTTTCAAAACATTTAACAAGCATTCCAAATTTTAATAAACTAAATTATTTTGTCAAACCGAACTATTGTTACTTTCAATAACATGTCAAAATTTACAAATTTAACTAATCAAGCCACATAATCATGTCACTAACATTACATACATGTAATCTAACATGTGAAAAAATAATTCAATTTAACTAACATGCCAAATGTACTTAAATTTAATCATGTTAATTATTTTAGATACTAACTTATATACTACCACACAACATAATTTTACAACAATTTAAAAATTATTTATAGTAACATATGAACATTCCAAATCTATTATTTTCTTTTATTTTTGAATGCTTAATAAACTAAATTAACATCCCAACTTAAGTAGCTCTTTTATTTTTTTCAATTTATAAAGCATTTCAAATTACTACGGCCAAGATTTACAAATAACCAAATCATATTAACTTCAATAACATGTCAACAAGTAACAATTTAACAAATCATGTTAACTTATATATTTATTTGAAACCTTTCTTCTATTTTAAATTTAAAACTCCTTCAAATAATTTAACCAAACATTCCAAACGTAATATAATATACAAGTACACAAACATGTGAAATGCTAATTTAACCATATTTATTTAGTCAATTTATAAAGTATATAAAATAAGTTAATTAACTTTCCAAAACTTAATCAACAAAATTGAACTTCATAACCTGTTACAATATAATTATATTCACTAACATGACGAAAGATAGTTTAATTTATTCCTATGAATTATTTTAGTTACTAACATATGAATTGAAAAAATAGAACAAAATTTTTAAGAAATTGAAAACTAATAATCAAACATGACAACATTTTAAAAATTTTTCAATTTAATATGATAACATAATCATAATGTTACTATTTTTTTCAATGTATAGAATAACTTAATTAACTTTCCAAAATTTAATCAACAAAATTGAACTTAATAACATGTTACAACATAATTATATTCACTAACATGACCAAAGATAGTTTAATTTATTCATATGAATTATTTTAGTCACTAACATATGAATTGAAAGAATAGTAACAACATTTTTACAAAATTGAAGACCACATAATCAAATATGACAATATTTTTAAAATTGTTTATACTTACAATTTTCTTCACTTCTTCCTTGATTTATAGCACCTCCAACTTCTCTACCCAAAAAAAATAAATAAAATAAACACAAAAATATTAGAAATGTAAATACGAAATTTAAGTTACAAAATTAGCTACTTAGTTAAACATAAATTACAAATAGTTACTGGATTTCTTCACTTCTTTGATGAAATAATAACTCACAACAATTAGCTTACTTGCTCACAATTTTGTTTTAGAGAGGAAATCTGGGATTTTTGTGTGTTCAAATTTGTGAGAAATGAGAGCATCTGCAGAGTTCAATCTAATTTAAAAAAAAAAAACAAAAGTTGGGCTTTTTTTGTAACCGTTGCCCAATGGTCTAATTTGTGGCCGTTGCCCAATCAAGACCCTGCTCCAGATTTTCCTTTTTTTTTTTTTGGAGGGGTTTTCCAACAGTCAAAAGAAAATTGGGCAAGGGCTGCTCACAGGAGCGGGCCGCTCGCCAAGTCTCAACTCACGGGCCAATCATGATGGAGCTGCATTTTTGACCCGCGGGAGGCCCCGCTGCACTAGCTCTAAGCATGAGCAACGGTGAGCCAAAAATTTGGCTCACCAGTAGGGTCTACTACTGCCACATCAACCATCTCTCCAACTTTTTACCTCACAAGTCTCACTCTTTTCAATAATTGGCTCACCACTTTGACTCATCAAATAAAATAATATCCATAAACCCACCTCCCAACACACAACTATTTTTTTTAAAATCCAAAACCAAAATAAAAAACAATAAAACTTAAAAAAAAAAAAAGAGAGAAAAGGTGAGGGGGAAGGCCCAAGGCAGGCAACCACCCCGCGAGCCGGTGCCCTCGAGCTGACCGGTGCATGGCGGCGGGTCGCCCACTGGCTCGCCGCCCCTTATTTCCTTCCCGCGGGGCAACCATTGCCCCTGCTCTTTGCTTCAGGCTAACATTTCTGATTTCCCACCGAGACCAACCATGATGAAGTTGTTTGTTTCACTGATCCATCAATTATGTAACATTCTTTCCAAATGGAGCTACAACTAAATCACAATAACTTACTTTGTTTCCCACTTCTTTTTGCCCCAGTATAGCTCATCTATCTTATATCAATCTGCATAGCAGACCAAGCAGAATACTAGACAGGGAAATAGCTCGTTTATCTTATACTAGACACATTAGAACACAAAAAGATGCGGGAAAAAAGATTTTACGAAATGGCTAACAGAGAAAGAAAATTGAACAGAATACAGGTTATGATAAACAAAATCGACTAATTTTGTAAAATTCACAACAAGTAGTCTAAGAGCATTCCCAGCCGTGAGCCAATTTTTTGGCTCACGGGTGCGGACCTACTATTGTTACATTAACATTCTCTCTAACTTTTTATCTCACAATCCTCACTCTCTCCAATGCAAGGCTCATCACTTTGGCTCACCAAATAAAATAATACCAACGAACCCTACACCTTATCATAATTAATTGGTTTATTATTTTTATTTTGGTTAGTTATTTGAGTTTATTAATTTTAGAAAAAATAATATATACATAATAATTTGGTAATACAACAATTTTTTAAAAAAAATACACTTCTTTTCAAAAACCCAATAAATAAATAAAGAAATAAAAATAATTAAACTATTTTTTTGAAAAAAAAAATTATAACTGATTTTTAAAAACTCAAAAAAATTAAACAAATAAAAATCGTAACAAAAAAACAAACCAACAAAAATTTTAAAAAACCAAAATTTACAAACACAAGAAAAATAAAAACAAAAACAAACAGAAAAACCAAAAAAAAGGAAAAATTGGGCTGAGGGCCGCTCGTGATGGTGAGCCTCTCGCCGGGCCTTGGCGCGCGGGCCCATGGCTGTAGGCCCAGGAGCTGGCCGCCCGCCCGCCACGTCACGTGTCAAGACCCGCGGGAGTTGCGTTGGGTTTGCTCTAAATCCAAAACAAATTCATTCTAAATATGTAATTTACATTCAAATCCAAAGCATAGAGATCTAAAAGTAAGGCCAGGATGAAATTTTGCATAATATGGATATGATTTCGACCCCCCAAAAAAAAAGGAAGCATGGTTGTAGCAAATGAAGGAGAGACACAAACTTGGTGTTCGATCCAGTGGAGCCAGAGGTTTTCCGCCCTTGAGATGCGATGCCTCGTCAACGTGGTGGGGGATGGTTCGATCCAACTTCAGGTGACTGGCAGCGATGGCAGATCAGAGAAGAAGAAGCTTGAGTTGCTTCACTGTGGAGATGTACAGGATGAAGAACAGAGAGACTACGCGCACTGTTATGCGTTTGAGAGCCTGGAGAGGAAATAGAGACAGACACGCAGTGATGCAGTGTTGTGAATGTGAGTTGCTTTAGGGTTTCTTAATACTTTCTTTATTTTGTCTCAGGTCAGAGGTAAAAAACTTTGAAAAGGCCCAAATAAATAAGCCCGCTTCGCGACTTTCCCAGCCCACTGCCACAGTAACTGGTGCCCAAAAAACAGAAGGTTGATCTGACAGGACGACTCAAACCCGCCTGCCCGGACCCAAAATTTTGAGTTTTCCAGACTCAGCTGATTTTGGATTTCGAGTCAAAATTTTGTGTTTAAAATTCAAAATTTTCAGTTTCAGGCATTTTCATGTTAGATTTTCAGGTCGGATCAAATTCTCCCAAGTCTAATCTTATCACACTGGCTTTGACAATTATAATACCTATAGAGAAGAGCCTTTATCTACCTAGCATTAAAACTTCTATCATGGGGTTGAAATGCATGGAAAAATGTGAGTTATAGCTTTTGATTTTTGGGGCCATTGCTCATTTGGGACTAAACTTCATAGATTTAAGGTCCTTTATTTTTGCTGGTAAATATATATCTTCAACTCTTCCTAATCCTCCTAATCATTTTCATTCCTTTGGAAAAAATATCATCCATTTTCATTCCTTCAAATCCTTCCCAAACTTTTTCAATCTTTTCCCATCTTTCTCAATCCTTTCCACTTTGGATGCTATAAATTTAAAATTTAGGGGTATTGAACACCATTAATCCCAATTGAAGAATTGGATGTCAACCCTTTCAACATTAGGTATGTTTATTTTCTTTGCTCCCAATGGTCGGTTTACCAAATGCTCAAAGAGCAAGATTAATCCTGAAACTGTTGAGTTTGTACTCATTGGCCATGGTCAAAATAATGGAGCTTATAAATTCATTCTTATTCATGAAAATGATGTGTTTGGTGCTATTTGTGAATCTAGAGATGCTAAATTTTTTAAGAAAGTATTTCATGTAAAAAATTGCAGTCCTCGCATGTTGCATGCTACATCTACATCACCTACTAGCAATGCATCAACTAGTAACAATGTCAGTATTGGGCCTAGACAGATTGAAAAGACCAGAACTGAATCCTTACTTGGCCTTGATTTCGTTACTGTTTTTCTAACTGAAAATGGTGATATAAATATTCTAAATGACCTGAATGGAAACTTTATATGAGTCTTTATTTTAGAACATGACCCTAAAACCTATGTGGAAACCATGAGATCGATAGACTCTACATTTTGGAAAGAGATCATTAATGATGAACTTAAATCTATCAAGCCTAATTGTGCTTTGATAATCTAGACGTGCTTTTATGAGGGGAAGCGAGCTCTAGTAGTTTCCTTATGTTGTGATAATAAATCCTTGATTGTAGTGGCAACGGATGGCATTTATAATAGAAAAAGGAGACACATTTACTTCAGACACAATATTATGGGAAACCTCATTAAGAATGAGATTATATCTTTAGATTATGTAAAGTTAAAAAGGAGTTTCACTGACGCTCTAACTAAAGGTCTTTATAAGAGAATGGTCATTGAAACATCGAGTGGATGGGACTAAAGTATATCGTATGAATTTGTCTATAATTAAACCCAATCCCTTTGCGATTCAATAGGTTGACTGAAATTATAGAATAGATTTAATAAAAATGCTGCTTGATGTTATCCATCCCTAGGATGATTTGTAGTGTTTCTTGATCTATGAAAACAATATGTGAGATAGAGGATGAGCTACGCACTTCATGAATTCATAATCTTGTGGTGGCATGTGTGAATTGATTAATTCACCTCGTTTAGTGTGGAGTTGGACCGCCTTCTATGAGAGTATGAGAAACTCTCTAGAGCACAATTAAGCACCTAAGAAAGGGATATAGGTCCATTAAAAAGTGTCAAATATTTGTAGAAACAATATCAATATTTGAGATAAGGTGGGCTCAACAGTGGTAGATTTCACACTCACTTGCGAGGTTCTAGATTTACTCATCTGGTAAGACATAATTCGATACTATGGCATTAAGTGCTCAATTTAAGTCCACAAGACACCGACACTTAAAAACATTTCTTCTTTTGTCACCCAAGTTTCAAATAAAATTAATTGTTTATTTTTTAAAATTTTGTGTTATGTGGAGAAGTGTTAAAATGTAATCCAAAATTGTATGATTTTTAGGAAGGTTGTAAGCGTGGAACAAGAAAGTGGAACTCTTGTCCCGCACAGGAAGTTTACAAAGAGAAAAAGTGGATTTTATAATGTTACCTTCCATGGCCCTCTGAATAAAGTTTGAGCCCAAAGTATGCAAGTGTACGCCATCTGGCTTGGGCTCTGGCATGGAGCACAATGTGGTTTGGCCATTCATATTACATTTTTATACAGAATCATATTAAACATTTTGGAAAGTAGTAAATTGATTTTGTCAATATTCTTAACTTGTGAGATTTATTCTGTGAATGTGATTATTGATTTTCTGCTTCAAAATGTCAGCCTTGTTGATATTAGTCGTTCTGTATGCTTCCTTTTTCACTCAAAGCTTTGCCTAGATAATCTAATCTTCTTCATTTCACAAAACACATAGCAAAAATTGTTCTTTTAATTACAGTAACTATGTCACAAAAGAGCTTGGGTGTTCAATTGCTCTTCTTTCCACTCAACTCTTTCTTCAAGCGCACAAGGATAGTAAGGGTCGTGCAACATGGAGGTCAACTGTCGACAAGCATCAACTGCCGACGTTAATTGATCTTTGACGTAATTGATCTTTGAGCCAGTAATTAACATCACACCACGACAATTTCAGATAAGTTCATTCTAATTTTCTAATTATACTTTATTATGTAACTTGTTATGTTTAATTGTTACGCATCTCCCACTAATTCATTTCCAACACTGCTAGTCTCTTTTATTGGAATAAATTGCTTTTCAGTCCCTTGAGATTTGGTGAAATGATTTTCTGATCGCACCTTTTAGAAAAATATTTATGGGACTACGTAGTTCAGCGCAAATGGTTTCTGGAGCACAAAACTTTGAGTTATCTGATTTCTGGGTCACAAATATTTATTTTTAGATACCTGAACTTTATGGATTTTCTGCTTTTGGCCCAACTAGGGTTCCAGATACAAATACTTCAAAGTTTTAGGCTGTTTTGCAAAACTAAGCTTATATTTATGTTTGGGCTTCTTATAATAACTTTAATGGTACTAGTTATCACAATGTACTACTTATATCTCAAATAATATATTTTTTGTGATTAGTAGCCCACCATGCTTAGCAAAATAATTAAAACTTAATTAGAGAGTTTCGTCTATTATCTGAACTTAGTCGACGCTGGACTCCGGTGTTTCTCTGGCTTCCAGTTTATACAGATTGCTAATCTCAATCCCACCTTCCTTGGATCAGACACAGCACAGATTCACTTTCATTTTCTACCTTAGACCGTAGTCATTAATCAAGTTTCTAATCTTTTTCAAGGATAGTGGAGCTTTAATCAAGAAATTATAATATTTAACACATAAGTTTCAATTGAACAACGTTCCCTACTAGAAAAACTTCTTTTATTGAAAGCTTAAAAGTGAAAATATTACAATGAAAAATTTTAGGAGGGACTTAAGTTAAGATCATTAGAGATGCTTGCTCATAGAGAAATAGAGAATCCCGACTTCTCTTTTTCCCAAGAATGTTCAAATGACCGTGTCCCCCTTCAGCGCTCGGCCTCTCCTTTTATAGAAGGAAGGGGGTATATAGGATGTCTTATTGACTACAGTACATACTGATTTTTTACATGGGTAAAGCACATTCACATGGTTACAGTAAACTGCTTTATTTTACAGACCTGACACTTGTCAAAATAGTACAATAATGGAGCAACCATTTTTCAGAGTTTTTAATGATGATAAGATTAGTCATCATTATTGAGATTCTGCATATCTTCATCTCCAATTATATCTTCCAGACCATCAAAATCTTCACATAATTAAAGATGCTCTGGGTCCTATTTCTCAAGGAATTCAAAAAGATATTTCTTTTCTTTTTCTGATAAAAATTTTCTAACTCCAATATCAAAGAGATAATCAAATATATCTTTTAAAACCGCTCCTTCCACCTTCGTGTATTATTTGAACTCATTATCATAGGCAAAAGTAGTGTTCCCACAATACATTAACGCTTTTTCTTGTTCAATTAATGCCCAACTTTGATGATATATATTGTAAAAACCGATGGCTCTTACTAATGCAAGATCAGTAACTAATTCTTGTCGATCTGGAAACCATTCTTGTCATTAATCATAGGGATCGTCGTAATCAACAATTTGAACAAGATAATGGGTTAGTTTGGCTTTTCCATTGTCATACTCGATTAGTGCATAATGTACCTCGACATCAATGCATCGATTATTTGAAATTTTTGTTGGACCATCAGGAGATGTTAGAATTCAATGGATTATTCTGAACATGCATTGTTAGAACTTGGTTAATTTTGAGAAAAATGGGCACTTTGGATGTGGGATTTTCATAAAGTAAAGCACTATCCCGTATTCCTAGACTTTAATGACAGGGTCATTAGGGGAGATTGAATTTGCTGGAAAACTAAAACCAATTCCAAACTTATTGAAAAAGTAGATTGTTGTACTCTAAGACTTCCAAATATCATAAGAATAATGATGGTAATTGTAAATGCAGGCTGCATACTACTCATTGAACCATTTTTTTAGACATGATAACTTATTTTTTCTTAGATATCATAAGGACATCTAAGGTAATTGACTTGTAATTCTAAAAGGGAAAATCGTTGGACTATTAGGTAGGTTGAAGATAGCAGACCAAAACGTGATTTACTTTTTGTATGAAATTCTAAGTTATTAATGAAGACTTTACTAGAAGGAGAAACTCATTCTAGTAACAATGACATTTCATTATGAATTTTCTCCTTTTCTGGCAAGAGTTCTGCTCTAATGACCACAATTGGCGAGTTCTCAAGTTAAACTATCTGTTAGAGAGTTCTCCAGTCCCTGTATTTGTTCAATAGAGAAGGAAAATTGGTTAAATCATAATTGGTAATGCAAGAGTCACCCTTGCACTTGCATATCTGATAAATTCTTTTTTATAAAATCAAATATTCCTTTGCAATTAGTTCGAATAAGAAAAGATTTTGGGGCTAGAAATATTAAGGATTTTTTAATTCGCCTTATGACTGCAAGGATTTCTTTTTCTATCGTAGGATAGCTACATTATGCCTGATTAAAACTTTCATTGTAATATTTGCATAGTTTTTTACCTTCTTTGATTTTGAGTACTTTGCTCCAATGCTCATTGCTAGCATTTGTCTCAAGCATAAATTATCTCCTTTATTAGGCAAATTAAGAATATGAAGATTTTTACACATCTTTTTGAAATTTTGAACAATTTTTGTATCATTAGTGGTCCATGTCTAACTTACTTCTTACTTGATTTTCTGCTGCAACGGCTTTCTTAGTTTAGCTAAATTTTTAATGAAATCGGAAGTATAGGTAAGACATCCAAGAAATCTTTCTAACTATTTCCTATCTTCAATCTTTTCAGAAAAATTCTCTATTTTTTTCAGAATATGCTTTTGTCGGATGATTTATCCAACTTTTGTCTCTAGCCCTAAGAACGCAATTTCTTGTTCAATATAAATGCACTTGTTCTTTCCAAGTATAATACCATGATCAATATATCTTTGGGTGATAGCTAAGACATCATCTTTGTGCGGTTTTATGATTTTGGAAAAGACAAGCATATCATTGATTTAAACTAAGTAGCAGTGATTAAGGTTTTTAAAGATGTTATCCATTTTTCTTGGAATATTAAGGTTACTTTTCTCATTCATTTTTATCTACCAATACCCGCTTTTGTAATCCATTTTTGAGAACCAAGAAGTGCTTTGAATTCTATTGAAAAAGATTTTGGTTAGGAATGTAATAACCATCAAAGACATCATTATCATTAAGTTTTTTATAATTGATTACCATTCTTGTCTTTTCTTTCTTTTTTTAAGCATGATTTCTTACCATGAAGGCTGGGCTAGTGTGAGGACTCTTGCTATCCCTGATTAATCCTTTATCCATAAGTTTTTTTAATTTATTTATCAAATTTCTGGATATCCTGATGTGTATACACCATTTGTTTGTCTCATATAATAGTATTGGGATTTAACAGAGTAATTTTTTTTAAATGTCTTATCTTTATCTCAAAATTTTAGTGAATTATCATAGTACATAATTGCTTTTGTTGTTCAACACTCTTTAATAGATAACTCAAGTATTGAGATTATCAATGCTATCTCACGTTGTGCAGACATTACCTTCTCACCACGCGTGTAAACTCAATTTTTTGATGAGTGTAAGTCTTGTTTAATTTTTTAATAGGAACTGAGTGACCATTGATTGTAAAAATTATTTGATTTATGATTTGTGTGCATGGAGAATATAGTCTCTGAAAATTATTTCCAAATAATCATATCGTGAAAGGGTTTATTAGTAGCCTATAGAACTAGTAATGCATTGGACTCCTCCTAATTCTATGGATAATCTTTCTATAGCTTTGTTATGACTTATAATGCTATTATCAGCTATCATCACTTGTAGAAGATTTTTAGCGCCTTTTCACATAAACTCTGGAAATAATGATAATTTTTCAAAGCATACAGAACAACCATTATCTATGTAGGCACATAATTCATATTTACTATATCTCTCTAAGCATACGCTTATTGGGATATAGATGATATTAGGATTTGTGTTGATGACTTCATAACATATCTCTATAGTCATGGTTTTGACTAATTCATCTTCATAAATTGACTCATTAACAGTTCTTATTTTATATCCAATGATCTTTCTATCTAGACTCATACTTCAGTCTACACTGGGTCTTACAGATTCAAAACTCATTCTACTCATTTCACTAATCATACTAATTGTGTCATCTTCTTTAAGTTCCTTTTTAGTTTTTGAAGATTCTCCCCATTCTGGTCTTATACTCATGCTTCTTAATAATTGGGGTTTAATGGTTATTTTATCATTCTCATCAATTCTTATCACATTTTGCTTGTTAATTTTTGTAGGATTGGCAAAGTTAGATATTGATAAACGATTAATTTTTATCTCATGTAGATTAGATTGAATCGTCTGAATCTTTTGCATAGGGGTAGGACTTTCAAATTTTTCTGTCACTATCATTGTAGCCTTGGTCTTTGGATCTATAGTATTATTTAATTTGTAGATAATTTTTTAAAATATCCTTAATGGATATCCTCCTCTTTTCATTTCCATCCCAACTATTTTTATTTTAAGAGATAGAAAATTTTTAGCAAATTCATCTTTCAGATTCACATAATATCCAGATCGATAATTGAATCTTACCAATCCATTGCATAAGTTAGTCTTAATCCCTGTGATAATTTGATTATTAAATTTGGTATGCCTAATATCACAGAACAAGGGATAAAGATCAATATCTTTACCATAGTATTGTAATGGAGTAATTTAAATTTGGACATTTCCAGCATGGATATACCTATATTTTCTATCTTTGTTATGTTTAAGGATGTTTTCTTAATTAATGAGATTAACTTTTCTCACATCATACTCACAATCTTTGATTTCTAGATCTCCTTCCATCATCTCGCAAACATACTTGCTCTTTAATTGAAAGATGAATTTTTTATAGACCATGTCCTTCTGGATTATGTGAAGGACCCAATCTCCTTGGACTTCCTAGTGATCATTATCTACAATAAACTCTTCTCCTTGAAGATCACCATGGCTAACTGAGCTACTTTTCATTATATGACTAGTTTTTTTCATAATCAGTTTCTTCATATTCATTGTCCAGTATAATTTCAACAATTCCTTTGTTGTTATTTAGGACTAGGTCTAATGCCTCATCTTCACTAAACTTAACATAATCTAGGTTACCTAAGGTCTCGATAAGCTTGTTATTCTTCCTATTTTTACATTCATTAGTATAATTTTCTACTTCTTCATATGCCCAGCATTTGCAGTTTTTATTCCTTATAAGACAATAAGTTGCATTCCTAAAAAATCTTCCTTTTTTAGGACTTAGTTTGTTATAATATTTTCTTCTATATTTCTCTCTCCTTTACTTTTTAAAACTCTTTTTCTTATAAAATTTTCTTTTTCTTCATCTTTCAGGTTCTTTTTTCCATTGGTGAGGTGAATCCCAACAAGTTAGGAATTATTTTTTTAATTTTCTTTTATTTTTTGAGATCAGGACATTGATCATTAACCCATTTTCTCAAATAAAAGATTCTCGAACTAAGGGTATCAATGACATCTGCACGTTCAAGCCATGCAATATACTTTTCATTAATTATGAAATTTATTGGATATGGCAATTTGTTATAGAACATATCAAGATTAGTTTCATTATGCCAAATTTTGTAATAATATTGACTAAATTTACCAATATAATTTTTCAAGTATCTTGTATCCCACAATTCTATATTATTAATCTTTCTCTGCCATTCTCTTGTCTTTTCTTCATAATCAAGTTTAGATTCGATAAACTCAGTTTCAATCTCTTTGCATAAATTTTTGAATATTGTTGCTGGTATTTCCATCGTTCTTAATGTATTTTTACCATCTTCATTTAATGAATTACACCGGTCAGCTTCAGTACTAGAAGAACTATGTTCGATGTAAGTTAAGAAATTTATCGCAGTGCATGTAGTGTTTAGGTTTAAGACACTATTCATGCCTCTTTTCTAATGTTCAAATATTTCTTCTCTATTACGAGCTCTATCTACATTTAAGATGTATCCCATTTGACTAATTGAAGTAAGACCAACTTTTTCAAAGGTTGTAGTTTCCTTGGGATGAACTCGAAGGAAAATTAGTTGTACGTCTTGCTGGAACATACCTAGGTCTTATAAAATAAGTATTCCTTCTAGACAATTCACCAAATTCTTTAGGTTTAGGAACAACATTGTTAACTAGAATGGTCCCTACCTCACCCAAGTCGAGTTTTTCTCCAATTTCATTAATCTCATGTTCAACAGCCATTTTACTATATTTTTTTATCCAATTTTTTTCTAATTTCTTCTGAAGGTAATACATTAAGATCTTCTAGTTTAATAAAGTTCATCTGCTGATATATTTCTTCTTCTAATTGTACATTACTAGCTTTTTCATTATCATCAGATAATACGTCATGTTTATCACTAATTAAGCCCATGATTTTGTTTAATTCTTCCGAATTTTGTTCTTTCCCGAACATATTTTGTAGTTCTTTAAGAGTATACAGCTTATACTCCATTCTCCTCTTCTTTTTCTGCTTTTTTAGCCGATTTTGCACTCGATTTTTCTCCTACTTTCTTTTGGATTTTAATATCATCCAAAGGAAATGAATTTTTGTGTTTTGGGTTTTGGAAATGATATTTATGCTGAAATGGAGTACTAATACTGGAAGTAGATTTTTCGCTATGCCTAACTTCGTTAACTAGAGAAAGATGAATTACTGATAATTGCTTTTTAACTTCAGTCTTAATTTTAGCTAATTCTACTTTTAATTCTAAAACTATATCAGTGATATAGTTTAATTGAGGCGCAACTAGAGAAATACCTTCTGGTGAGTGAACAATGTGTGAATAATTCAGTCCAGGGCAAGCAGGTGATGAGTCAAACATTAATCACAGTTAACTATCTTAATTAATTTTAATTGGCTTAATTATCTTATTTTTTTGTCACATGACTCTGATACCAGTTGAAAGAGGGTCTTGATACTTATAAGAAAAATTACACATGCATAAATTTTAGATTTTCGAAAGTAAGTTTTTAAGGATTGGGATAAAATGAGAATTCAAAAATTTTAGGGGTCTTTTTGCAATTTAAAAAACTACTTTTGACAAGTTTGGTTCCAGAAATTATTTGCACCAAAGTTAGATAGAGCAGAAAATCGTTTGTAAATTTATAGGCTCCGAAAATTATTTACGCTAAATTTTAAGAGTCGGAATAGAATTTATCCCTTTTGTTGGCGGTAGTAACCATAAGCTTCAGCAGTTTTATAGGTGGTTGTATTGCAATCTGTTAATGCACTTTGTAAGTATGCTGACTTTTGAAGTGACAATTTTGTCTTGAAGTCTTTTTTGTCAAACTCAAAGGCTAGGACTTTAGTTGAGTTGGGGTTGGACAATTCGACGACGAGTCATGATGTGTTCACATGCTGTGATTCCTCAACAATAGAATTTGAGCACTGGGTGTGGTCACCAAATTTTGGATCCTATAAAGCTAACTAGGGAGTCAGGGACCCATTTTCCTCTCATAGTTGGCCAACTAATGAATTGTCCATCAAGTCGTTAAATGGGAAATTATGTTTTATGTAGAGCGTTTATCATCATGCTTTGGATCCAGTGGTCCCTTTTTTCAGTTTAAACCTTGTCTTGATTTAGTTTAAATACTAGACATTTGAAATATGTGATCGCCAAAGAGTACAATGATATAGAGGTCCTACATTGTAGAAATATAATGAGTTCATTGTACTTTTGTTTTTAACAATGGGGAAAATGGTAAAAAAAGTTAGGAGTTTTTTCTCGTAAGAGTGTACCTAACTACATCATCAATCAAAATTGATGGAAACTATAGTGAAAAACATAAATTAGAGGAAAATAACACTATAATTGGGTTCCCAATTTTGAAAACCAATCCAAACCATATTTCCGTTTCTAAAAACATGAATAAAATATGCAGAAGAATAAAATGATGGTTGTGCTCGGTAATAGAGATTGAAGTAGAGGTTAGTGACTTGTAGTGGTCAAAATATTATGGACTACTGCTTAAAGTGTTATGTAAAATAATGAATGAGATAATGGTTAGAGATTTATTTAGTGTTTTTCAAAAATTAATAAAAGTGGCTTTTAAGAATCTCTACTTATGGCTGCATTGCAAATTACAAAATTCTTCTTTTTATTTACTAAAAACCTTTATTTATTGTGCCCTTTTTAGTCATTTTACATAAATCTGCTACTTCAACAGGTACATTTACCAAATACATTTATTTTAATCGCTAGTTGAACAGCTAACCACTAAGCACTAGTAGGTCACAGACTCACAGCTAATCGCTAGTAAAACTGCTAACAATTAGTAAAACAACTAACCATTACTAAAACTAGAGCTGGGTAATAGGTCGTGTCGGGTCGGGTTCGTATTCATGTCAAGGTTAAACGGGTTAAGAATTTCTCGACCTGAACCTAACCCGTTTATTAAACAGGTTGAAAAACCTTGACCTGTACCCATTTAATTTTTAAACGGGTTGACCCGCTTAACCCGTTTAAGATAAATAAGTCAAATTCAGTCGCCTAATTAACTATTTACACATTTAATATTTTCAATTAATACTTAATTACAGTATTAAAAATTAAGTTTACATATCACATTAAATAATTACTCTTTAAAATTTCCCTAATTCGTCCTAATTCACAATTTTTAAAAAATTTTATATTCTTAATTATCTAATAAAACGTAAACTGATAAATGATAAATGGAAAAACGAGTTGACTTATTTAATTCACTTAATTAAATGGGTTAAATAGGTACTTTTTCGTGTCGAAAATATCAACCTGAACCTAACCCGTTTAATTAAACGGGTTGAACATGTCAACCCATTTAATTAAACGGGTCAAAAATTTATACACGAACCCAGTTAACTTCGTGTTGGGTTCGGATCAGTAATCGCATCGGATCAGCTTTTTTCAACTCTAACTAAAGCAGTTAATTTTATCGAACATGCCCAATGTCACAGGGGATGTGAGAAACTTGTCCAGGGATTCCAACCAATAGCTTTCAATGTTTGAATGATGTCTCTCGCCTCTATGTTCAAATTCTAAAGTTCTATTCTAAACTCATTTTGGTGAACTGGAAACAAGTTAACCGAATACTTTAGTCGATTACGAATCATACTTTTTGTGAGCTGAAAATTCTGACAACTAGTTTTCTATTAACCGACCCTCCAAATCGGGGTTGATCAACCCTAATTGTTATGAGAGGAAAATATGTAAAGGAAAAAAAAAAGTGGTAGCAAACAAGAAATACCATAAGAAATTTGCTAAAGCAGAACATAACATATGTTTCATTAAATTTTCACCGTAATTTCTTTGACATCAAAAAGCAAAAAAGTTGACATGGGCTGATTTTATCGTCTTGGTTGTTAACTTTAAAGATTCACAAATTCTTATATGAGACTGTTTCATGAAAATTTATTATAAGACCACTTATGTGGTAAGATATTTTTCTTTTAAATTTATATGACGGTTAATAAGTATGTGAGATTTCTTACAATATAAGTCATCTTGAAACGGTCTCACATAAGACTTACTATTAAATATTTTCCTAATTTAATTACTAAAGTATTATTCCTTTGGCTCTTTGCCTTTTTTTTGCCTATAGACCTGTGCCATCGTTTTGAACAAAAGACTGCACTAAGTGTGTGCAAATATTGTTTCTCTGTATTTAACCCCCTTTTTTTTTACCTTTTGGGAGGGGAGGACTTCCTTTTCACTTACCTTTTTGTTGTTCGAAAGAGAGGCAAATTAAAATACAATATAATTACAATACAATCTCATATATATATATATATATATTAAAAGTTGGATAGAATCAACATATGAATATCATTTGTAATGCCACATAGGATGCCATGTGTAATGCCATACAGAATCAATTAACTTCATAAATATCCATTTATGGTTAAATTAATGCAATGCTATATTAAATGGAAAAAAATTAATCTTTTGCATATCTTATATATGCATTACTTAGCAAGACTACAAAGGAATCTTATTACATTAATAAACTAAAAAGATGGTCTATAAAATGTGTCCATAAAAAACAAAGCCTTACATATTAGAGAAGTTTGAGAAAAATAGTAAATAAGTAATAAAGGTATAACACAAAAAGAATTTAAAGTGATTAAACAAAAAAAAAAACAACGACACCTAAAAAAGTAAAAAAAATGATAATTATGTTATTATGTAATTATCACTACTTTTAAAATTGATATAACTTTAATTTCTTGTTCATCTTAATGGAGTTTTTTAAAAACAAATCAACTAAAATATTTGCATTAAGTTTACATATCTTATGCAGTAATTAGTGAGACTATAATATAATCTTTATTAAGTTAAAATAAATCAAAAAGATGTTCCACTTTACGACTAAAATTTGCCCATAAAAGAAAAGATGTCTCACATATTAGAAAATTTTGTAAAAATAGTAGATAAATAATTACGTAAGAACACAAAAGGAATTTAAAGCAATTTAAGTGAAAAAAGAAGAAGAAACTACAATAATTAACTCAAAAAAAAAAATTTACAATGCAACATCAACTCTATATGTTAAAGTAACTTATGTCACATACTCTTATTACTCATTTGTCATAGAATTTAGTTTTAAAAATACAAAGTTTTTAACAAAGAAATAACTTCACAAATGGAATAAAAATGTAAGTTGACATTAAGAACAAAGAGGGTATTATTACAACAAAAAAAGAATTGAGAAGAAACGCTCAACTTTTAATAATAACATAGTCTAACATATTAACTTATTTTCGCTATTTGAAAAATATCTATTATAGTAACAATATATTTAAACAGCATTTGCATTATGTTTTTGCATCGCAAGAGCATAACCCTAGTGAAAAGAAAGATTGAATATAGCACCTAATGTACTCAGAGTTCCAACCTTATCTTTTAAACAAAGATCTCAGTGGCACCACTTTTGTTGTCACTGATTGGAGAGATATTGCGTTGGTTCTGCAGTTCGTTTGATTAAGGAATAAGAATCACTCCATATACACTTGAAGTACATTCCTACTTTTTTTAATAAAAAATGTGATACATTTTTAACCCTTTATCAGTAAATAATCCGCACAGGGGGTCATCAAACCTCCCATTTCAAATTATTAAGGACCTATTTGGTAAGAAAAATTGGAATGAAATGAAATCATGACTTGAATCCTAAGGGGTTAGGTGTGAAATTTTGAATCTTGAACTCAATTGTTTGGTGAAAATTAGAATGGAATCAAGTTCTAGTTCTTATTACTTGATGAGCAATTATGGAATGGAATGAAATCTATTTATTTCGGTATTTATTTTTTGTCATTGTGAGATTTCTTTTCTAATTTTTGTGATTAACTATATATTTTTATAATTTTTGTAATGTAATTTGAACTGAAATATAAGTTATTATTTTTGTTTAATTTCAAAATTGTAATGTGAGTCATTAATTTTGAATTTTTGTTTTATCAAAGTAATAAATTTAATAGATCCATATTTTAAAAAAAATATATATGAACCCATAAATTTTTAAACTTGCAATTTTCTAAATCTAGGTTATCTTCTCCATTCGCACGCTCAGATCTCACACATGCCCTTTCTCCTTCTCCATTCCCCACGCTCAAATATGATAATAGAGCTTCTTCATCCTTCCTCTCCTCCGGCCGTTGTGGTATTGCTGCCGGGCAATGTTGCATGGAATCTTGTTTCCTCCTCCCCCTCCCCAACGAGGCCGCCAACGTAAGTAGGCTCAAGTGTTGCGGCTGAGCACTTGTAAGTAGCGGCGCCGACCGCCAACGGCCAATGAGCCCAAAGCCGCGTGGCCTCTGTCTCTTCCCCCTTCCCTCTTTCTGCAATTGGGGTTTCAATGAGCATGAAAGTACAAACGAAGAACTGAGCAAACAAAGTGGGAAATTAAAGTCTTGATGAGCATTTTTCTTCTAAATTTTGGGTTATTAATTTGATCCCTGAGGGTTGGGGATTTGAAACCCCTTATCTTTGGGATGTTTCAAGTCCCTGAGAATTTAGGGGAACTTGATACCCTATGTATCAAGATTCACCCTTTTAAAATGTTTACCAAACATTAAAGAGTGGAACTTGATACTTAAAAGTTCAAGTTTCATTCCATTTTTTCTCACTAAACACCTTCTAATAAACTTTTAAACCAATTATATATACTCCATAACTAATTCAATCCATAAAAACAAAGAAATGATCTAAATTCTCTTGGCCAAAAGATTCTCTTATTGAGTTTCAAAGTTAAAAAATGCATCTAAATCTCCCCCCAAAAAAAATCCCCTCTCCGCTAAGGTTGCCCTTGTCCTATCAATATTTATTGGTTACTATATTGAACGACCTAGGGTACATAAAGTAGAAACACATTACACACTCACGGTCCGAGCGCAAATAATCGGCCTAATATCCATCAACCCAATAACAATTAATGAGTTAAACATTTCTCTTGCGCACATTTTAGCAATATGTGATTGTGGCATGTTGGCTAGGAAACCTAGGTTGGTGTCAAAAGCCAACAGGTTTGACGACCTACCATGGGTGTATGCCTTGAATTTTATTTAATCACTCTTTTTTTTTTTTTCCATCTTTCTTTTTTTGGGCAACATTTGCTTAGTGTTTTCTTTACAATTATATATTTTATTACTCAAATTTAATTTACACATTAACAGTTATTCTAATGTTCAGTAAATCAAAATCATATGCTTATTAAAAATTATTCTACTGTGCATTGAAGTTACATATTTTAATGTCCATTCAAAATTATTCTAATGTTCAATAAATGATTATATACACTGTCTATCATTTTAGTTTATAATGAAAAAAAAATTTACTAGCTTTATTTAAATGTGAATAAACAGTTATCTAGATTTTCAATGGACACTTGTTTAGATATTCAAAAAAATAGTACAGGACTAATATCAATTTTTTTTAAAGAAAAAGGGTAGATTTACATATATATTGTTCATCAAACAATGATAAATTTTTCATTAATGAGTGCTTCATTATTCACTAAAATGTGTTCTAATGATGAAAAAAAATAACTCAATTTTCTACTGAAAAAATTGTAAATTTACACTAACAATGTTCTAATGTACGTGAAAGTTCAAACCATAGTGCACAGAACAATATTCTATTGTATACTAAGTATTGTTCCATCATACACTAAACATCTTTTTATTATACATTAAAACACATACTTATTCTACATTAAACACTAGTATATTTACACTAAAACAATGTAAAAATTGATATGGATGTACATATTTGATAAATTTAGATTAGAAATACAGAATTTAAAATCTTAAACTTTGCAATATCAAACTTCATGAAAGTTACTCCAATTCTATTCAAGATATCATTAAACATTAGCTTAGTATTCACTATAAGTAAGCCTTTTGTTCACTAAAAAGTATATGAAAATTTTATGACAAAGAAGTATTACATCGCTCAATAAAAACTATTAGATTCTACTCTAAAACTTTTATGTGTGAACTAAACTTGGGTTAATAAAATATGTCAACAAACTAAGTAAATATTGTAAAAAATTTAAAAAGTAAATTGCATTACACTAAACACTATTCTATTATACACTAAACACAAATATACTTTGCATTAAAACAGCATAAAAATGAATATGGATCTATACATTTGATAAACTTACATCAGAAAAAAATTCATCACAATTTAAAACATTGAACCTCACGACATCAAACTTCATGAAATAAACATGTTTACTAAAAGCATATCAAAAAATTTTATTACAAAAGAGTATTCTATCGTTCATCAAAAACTATTCTACTCGACTAAAATTTTTATGTGTGAACTTAAGTTGGATTAATAACATACATTAACAAACTAAGGGCCTATTCTTTTCGTGGGTAAATTAGAGCGAGTAAAAGGGTGAAGTGGGTTGAAGTAAATTGAACTGGATTGAAGTAAGTTGAAATGAGTTCAATTTTTTGTATGCGACAAATTAATCTTGATTAAAATAGTAAAAGTGGATTGAAATGGATTGAAGTGAGTTAAAGTAAGTTGAAGTAGATTAAAGTAAATTGAGGTGTGTATTTTAGAATTTACCCACGAAAAGAACAGGTCCTAAGTCAGTATTGCAAAAAAAATAATAATAACAAAGAAAAATTTCACAAAAAAATTAAAGATAAATTAGTGAAATATATAATTCTACTAAAAACAAGTGAAATATATGCAAAAAATTGGGAAAGAGGACTCAAACTTTTGACCTATGCAACATCAACCAATTTCTCCACCCCAAACTAAGACTCGCATTTTGTTAAGAATCGCTATAAGAATTATACATACCAAGTGGACCATCGCAGACCAATCAGCATGCGCTTGACTCGGCACATGATCAATGTGGTGTGCACCATGCTATCGCACCTATGTATCTCTCTATATATAATGAATTTAAAAATGACATGTGCAAAAATATATTAAAATATTTCATGTAACAAAAGTACAAAACACTTGATGTATGAGAACATTTACTCTTAGAGTAGGGACAAATAATATTTTACACCTTTCTACCCTCCATGGGGAAAAATAATTATAATACAAAAATAACAACAAAACAAAATGGTCAGCAAAAAGTAGTGTTGTATTTACTTGACAATTGTTTAATCTAGTTTAATTTTAACTTTTAAGATTCCCAAAATGGATTTAAAAATATAAAAAAAAACACACACCCACCAAGGTTTTAAACAACATTATCACATTTATAGCAGTATCTGAAAACCTAAATGATTACGACATGCATACAGTAATAATGAAAAAGGATAATTATTATGAAGTCATGTTTTCTTTAGGGCATAAGAGCAAATCCAATGGCCTCCTCGCGAGGCAAACATGAGGAGAGAAAAGAGGAGTGAGGGAAGTAGCTGCAGTGGATGGCTCACAGCTCGTGCTTCGAGAGTTAGCTTGCAGAGATGAACAGGCTCACGGGCCAGTTTTGTTTTAATTGTTTTTTCATTTTCTTATTTCTTAAATATTTTTAATTAGTTTTAGATTATTTTTTTGCTTTCAAAAATAAAGTTGTGTGTTTTAGAGTAAATTTATGGATATTATTTTATATGATGAAGTAAAATAATGAGTGTTCCACTGGAGAGAGTGAGGATTGTAGGGTAAAAAATTAGAGAGAAGGCTGATGTGGCAGTGATAAGCCCTCACCGGTGAGCCAAAAAATTGACTCACCACTGGATTTGCTCTAAATATTTCATAAGAGAGCGTGTAAATGCATCGACAATACAAATCTTTAGATTTTTGTTCACAAAATACAAATATTATCAAATGTAAATATATTGAGGAAAATAGTCCTCAAAGTAGCCTCTTCGTTAAAATAAAAATCCCCCTCCCCCAAACGAAAAAAAAGTAAAAAACAAATATAATAGAAAATTGAGCAATACCTTTTGATGTGGATCTCAATCTAAGAGCAAGTACAATGGCTTCCTCGCTAGGCAAACAGGAGGAGAGAGAAGAGGAGTGAGGGAGGGAAGTTATTGCAATGGTTGGCTCATTGCTCGTGCCTCGGGAGTTGGATTGCAGCCATGAGCAGGCTCACAGGCCAAAATTTCTTTTTTTTTAAATTGTTTTTCCATTTTTTTAAATATTTTAATTTGGTTTTAGATTATTTTTTTATTCTAAAAATAAAGTTGTGTATTGTAAAGTGAGTCCATGAGTATTATTTTATTTGATGAGGTAAAATGATAAGTCTTCCACTGGAGAGAATGAGGATTGTGAGGCAAAAAATTGGAGAGAAGGTTGATGTGGCAGTGGTATGCCCCCACCGGTGAGCCAAAAAATTAGCTCACCACTGGTTTTGCTCTAACAACACTCAAACCACACCAATGACAGCTTTGATACAACGTTCAGCAGTCCATTTATTCAACTTTGGAAACATGAATATGGATGTCTTCACACGGTAATAGCCATCAGCAATCTGGCTTTCCCACATGCAAGACCTTCCCCCCCGGGGGAACCCAAAAATAAGTATGTGTATACACATATATTAGCAGGTTGTTAAGACTATAACGAAACCGAGCCGGCTGGCAGAGCCCTCAGTTTCAGCTTGGTCAAAGCTCAGCTCAGGCTCAAGTTAAACCGAACTCGAGCCGAGCCCAAGCCGGCTCAAAAGCAAATCGAGCCGAGCCTAAACCTAAGCCCAAGCCCAGCAACGCTCAACTCAGATCGGCTCGATTTGGCTCAAGTTAGCTTAATTAGTTCATTTTTTCTTACATGCCCGGCTCGCAAGCAAATCAAGCCGAGCCTAAACCTAAGCCCAAGCCCAGCAACGCTCAACTCAGATCGGCTCAATTTGGCTCAAGTTAGCTTAATTAGTTCATTTTTTCTTATGTGCTTGTGTTGAAAGTATGAAACTCCCTTTAAACGCAAGAAAATTTTATTCCAATCTTTATTTCTTAAGTTCAATGTAAAAATCTAGAATTTAGCTTGAACTTTAACCTTAAATTTGGAAACTATTTAACCAAAAACAAAAAAAGAATACAAAGCCAAGCCAAGCCGGGCCAAATTCTGAGCCAAGCACAATGCATTCGGGCTCGAGCCTAGACTTTTCAGGCTCGGCGAGCTTCGAGCTGAGCTTTTAAGACCGAGCCTAGCTAGAGCTTACCTTCGCTCGTTTACAGTCCAAACTGTGCATTAGGTATCGATTAACTTAACTGGTCAAGTATCCAAGAATTAATACTGAAAACAACTTGGGTCATATAATATCCTACGTACATTACCTTCGACACTCATGCCTCCCTTACAAATATTCAAATAATAAAGATTGAGAATAAACAACAAAATCTCTCCAAGATTGTGCACCAAAGCCTCCCATAAAAATAGGTACAGGGAATAGCTATGAAATGTTCATTTTTACTATATCAATCAATATGATTCAAAAATAATTCCCTCTTTCAAGTAAAAAACTATGATTTTGGACTAGAACAAAAAGAAAAGCATTGACTATAGAAGAACACAATGCGGCGAGTAATTCGATAAATTTGAATTTCCCCGTACTTAATTTAACTATGGAAGATCCCGCACAATAAAAATTTACCTTTAACAACAAGAAACAAAGCTCTGATTTTGATTCGACTTGTCACTGTCAACAAGGCTTACCCCATTAACAGACAACTCGGCTTTGTATGAATCGGAGTTGAGCACTTTCCTGCTAACATTGTTGAAGATCTCCTTTATAATGAGCTCAAAGGCTGTCTTGACGTTGGTAGAGTCTTTTGCTGATGTCTCTATGAAGAACAGCCCATGCTCCTCAGCAAGGCGCTTGCCCTCTTCAATGCTAACAGCCCTGATATCGTCCAAATCACATTTGTTCCCCACAAGCATTCTTGCCACCGTTGCATCAGAATGTGCTGTCAGAATAGGCCCACAAAAGAATGAGCACTAGGCAACATTTTCTTCACTTGGGAAATTGTGGTTAAAGTTGATGGACACATTTTATAGCCCCCCGCAATCCTAAACTCTTAATCACTCATAATTTCCGTTTATAGCAAAATGTGATCCTTGGGAGACTCAAAAATGGAAAGGAAAGGTGGGGAGGGAAAGAAAAGTTATCACACAATCTAACATTACAAATTCAAAAGTCAAAACAAGCTAGTTTGATAGTCACAGAATGATGGATTGCAGTATAGCATAGACTTGCAGGTAGCTACTTAGTTGCATGTAGGGTTGTAAAAGACCCGAGCCGGCTCGGCGAGCCCTCAGGCTCAACTTGGTCAAAGCTCGGCTCAAGCTTCGGTCTAACCAAAATTCAGCTTAGCTCGGGCTCGACTCGGATACCTATCGAGCCAAGCCCAATTCGCCTCGGCTCAGTTGAGCTCATTTAGGTATTTTGGGTGGAGAATAGCCTATGTTTCATTGGTATATATACACTGTTATTTTAGATGTCCATAGTTCAATATTAAAGCCAAAACTTCATAACTTTTCTTTAAGTTGGGATTGTAGTATTTTAAAGTAAAAAATTTCCAATAATTTCCAACTTAAGTTGCACAAATATTTGTATTATAAAATTTAAAAAATCCACTGTGAAAGCTCTCGGCTCAGTAAAATCTCGGCTAGGTCAAAGCTTGCTCAGACTCGGAGTTGGGCTCGGCTCAGTAACACTGCACTTGCACGTTAAGTCAGATTGAGGTTTCCACAATGATTCTCTATGTACATTGTAGATCACTTAGTCTACAAACGTGGATCATAGGGAATTTGAGTGTTCTAGGAAACTATGGCTTTGCCAACAACAAAGCTCACTACGTCAAATGCAATAGCCTTTCTCATGAATACTCACTGCTGTGACAAATAGTTCTATGATTTGTCTCTCTGTTTCTTTTTTTATTTTATTTTTTTTTTTTTTGGGGGGGGGGGGGGTGTGGCCTTGTAGGCAACATATCCGTCAAAGTTTGTAAGGCTCTTTACTGAGTACTTGGCAGTCCATTAGTTTTGGTAGGCCATCAATGATGGAAATGCAATGTGCGCATATATGCTTAGATCTTTATCAGTTCATGGGAGAACATCCTCATTTGCTCAATAAGGTATAGGTTATGTGAATGGAATGCAGAACACTAAATTCGAAAGCACAATGCGATTACAGTAAATTGGCTCAATGCTAGCTGAACTAATTTTCACGCAAGACTTCATGGTGACAGTTCCACAAAAGCCAAACCTTTTTCTCCTCGACTAAATCATGCGATACCTAGTGGCCAGCATTCTATCCAATCTCCACTACCAAGAAGACTCAAACACTCCTAAACTGGACCCCCGAAGTTGAACAACAAAAGCAATTGGTTTCCATTCAGAAGTGATCTTTACCTTTTGCTAGTCTTAACAAATTTCTCATGCTGAAAGCAAACTGCCATGGTACTAACCATGTCACTGATCATCAATGTATAAATCAGTAAACACAAACCCAAGGTCTACTTGCATATGCCTAATCAAAATTGTTCAAAATTTGGCAACCAATTCCAAGATGAAGAATCATATCATTCCCTACCAACTAAAACCAATATCAACATTTACTGATCATATTCGTATTCATAAGAGATTCCACCAAATGGAGAAAACTTTGTTCCCAACACCAGGACTTCGAATTTATAGACACAACATTTCATCAAAAACGGCACTTCAATTCTTCAAGAGATGAAAAAAAATGACAACAATGAACAATCACTCCAGCTTCTCCGCTCATCAACACAAATGGAGTATGGTTTCATAAGAAACCCTCATTATTTGGAACCCACAAATCTCAAATGGAACAAACCTCATCAAAAATTCAAAACCCAATCAGCCCACCAAAAGAACATACCCCATCCAAGCAAAAAAGCAAATCAGCTTTCTCCATTTCTGCCAAGTTCTAGAAACTACCAAGTAATCCCAGAAACACAATTCACCAAAAGGAAAGATAATTCAACAAAAAGACAAGCAGATCCATTAAAAAAACTTCTACCAAATTCTTCCAAAAAACAGATCTCAATTTTTTTTTTTAAAAAAAAGCCATCAAGGAAGCAACCCCATCAAGAAAAAGGCTCAACCTTAAACCCAAAACACAAGCAAACCCATCAAAAACTTCACACATAACTCTCTAATACCGGAATTTCAGCAGCAACCCAGATCAAAAAATCAGGCCAACAACGAAACAAATCCATCAAGAGAGAGAAAGAGAAAAACAAGTTCTAGGGCTTACTGTTAAGCTCATCAAGCCATCGGCCGATGCTATCAAAAGTGGTTCTCCGGGAAATATCATAAACAATAAGAGCTCCAACAGCTCCTCTGTAATAGGCAGAAGTAACAGCCCTAAATCTCTCTTGACCAGCAGTATCCCAAATCTGAGCCTTAACCTCTTTGCCATCGATTTCCATGCTCTGAGTTTGAAATTCGACCCCGATCGTGGCTTTTGAGTGCATGTTGAACTCGTTCCGAGCGTATCTAGAGAGAAGGTTGGATTTGCCCACCGCTGAATCGCCTATTATCACTATCTTGAAGAGATACTCCTCCGCTTCATCATCGGAGGACATGGCTGGATTCCAAAGGAAATCAGAAACAGGGGAAGGGAAATCGGAGGGGCTTGCAACTTTGGAGAGGTTTTGGGATTTGGGATTTGGAAAGCAGGGAAGTTGGGAAAGTGGGCTTTCTTCGATTTCAGATTTCTCAGCTCAAAGAAAGAGAGAGAGAGAGAGAGAGAGTGGAGGCGGGCAGTGGACCTTCTTTGGACGGGGTTGTCTGTGCGAGCGAACGAGAGAGAGAGAGACGTCTTGGAGTAGGAAATGAATGTGGATATGGCGCAAATCGTGGACTTGTCTTTGAAAAGTGATATCATAGGCTGTAAGTACAACTCAGTGAAGCAAAACAAAGAATAAAATTTGGAAGGTGAACATGGACACCAAATACTTCCAATATGATGTTTGTGCCAATAATTTTCCTCCGCGTTTGTATTTTCCTGATGCTAATAATTTTTTGGCTTGTTCAGCTTTAGCGTTGAGCACATAAAATTAGAAAGGGTTTTTATATTTCGTTCCTCGTGATCAGAAACATTTCTACTATGTTGATATATATATATATATATATATTCTACTATTATAAGTACTCAGGTTTTTATTGGTGCTTGAAAGATTAACTTATTATGTGACTTTTTTTAAATCATTGATAGACCTTCAAAATGAGGTAAATGACTGTAAAGAACATCACACACTCATTAGCCCATGTCAAACAATCTAACATTGTGCGTAAGGGTAATATTGTAATTTAATAATTTGTACAATTTATTATATATACGACACGAGGCTCCTAAGGTTGGGTGAGTTTTCTCTCCAATAATCTCACATGGTATTAGAGCCAATCGCTCCAAAACCTAACCCTAGCTGACCCTGCTTCTCTTCTTTCTTGCTCCCCAAGTTTCTCACCCCCCCTAAAAAAACCTAAACCTAGAGCTTGTGTGGCGCCTCATGGCTGACGACGACGCCTCAGCCATTACCATCACCGCCTCCACAGTTAACACTGACTCGTTCAATAGTTTGTGCGTCGCTTACCTCGTTGCCGTCAACCGAGCTATGCCTCACGGTAATATCTTCTCTACCTTGCACTTCAATTTCCCTCCACCTGCCCTACCATTGTAGTCCTTGTCTTCTCAACCACTTCCTTCCTCTATGAGGTTCCCTCTCTCGACCTCGCTTGGACACAAGCCTAGCCGAGTACACCCATTCCTTCCCTGAGCCTATTTCGTGGCCTGTGAATGTTATGTCCTCGCTGAGTATGGGGTTGTTATACTCGACTTATGCTGACCCAATGTATAATCTTTGTGGGTCCGCTAGGTTTTCGTCACATGGTGCCTTTTATGGTTCTTGGTCATCCCCCCTGGTGCCCGCTCATAGCGGCGACCTTTCTTCACCCCCCTCACTATCGACCGTCAATATTACTACTTATGTAACCACAATGTTTCCCAGGAGAGATAGTCATCTCAGGTAGCTACTTACTACTGTGTGACTAATGGGCAATAAGGTTCCATGGCCACCCTCACCAGAGCCAGAGTGATCTCCTGAGAACGTAGCCGGTTACCACTATTTTGGTTGCTCCCAGTGCTTAGCAGCCAAATCCTACCTATTCTTACTAGCTTCGTGTGGATCAACTCATTCAAGCATGGATTTTTGCTGCTATATATATCACCAAGGATGCATTGTGTGAGGTTTGTAAAATTCCCCATGCTTTACCAATCTGGCAGTATCTTGCCAAACGTTTTAATATTGCTAGTTTGGCTACAGCGCTAGATCTTGAATGCATGCTCGCCAATGTATCAAAGGATCGCAACAGTGCATGGAAGACTATTTGCGTCATATTAAGACTCTTGCCGACTCTTTGGCTGCCATTCCGAATCCTGTTTCTGAATTTGAGTTAATCCAATATACCACATCTGGTTTGCCCCTGATTACCGTAGCTTTGTTATTACTTGTTCTATGTTGCCTAGTAGCCACATCTTTGATGATTTGCACTCCAAGCTAAATTTCTATGAGCAATGATTGAAGTTTCAGTCTACTAGACACACTTCCGTTCATTAGCGCTAGTTAGCACTCTTAGTGCTACTAGCACTAAACAAGGGGGCGTGTCTCGATCTCAAGGGGGCAATACTGGTGTATGTCAAGGTGGTAAAGGGAAAAATAATGGGGTTGTCGCAACTGGAATAGCAAAGGCGGAAGGCATAACAACAAAGGTGGCAATTAGAACAACAACAATAATTGGTAGAATGATTCAGCTTCTAGGAGTATGACTACTTGTATTATATTTGGTGACTCAAATGTTTCCTCGTTAAATACTAATTGTGCTTTTACTTTAGATACTTACTCTTTGTTTGTATGCACTTACCAGTCATAAGAGATTTTAGGGTCACATCCCAATAGGGGTGTGGAAAACCGGTTAACCACAATTTCGATTAATCGAAAATCGATTAACCGACTTTTTGGTTCAAACAAATTCCAAACCGTAACCGAACTGAAAATTTCGGTAATCTGTTTTTCAGTTAATTGAAAATTTTGGTTCGTCCAAAAATCAAACCTTAATCAAACTGAAAAAGTTAGTTAACTAATTTTTCAGTTCGATTAACTGATTTTTCAATTCAGTTATTCGTTAACCGTTCACAAATTATAAAAAACGTATACTTTCTTACATAAATTTTTTATTTTTTTATGTTAATTTTTTTTATAAAAATTAAACTTTAGTCACCATTTATAAGTCATAAAAAAGTTCACTTTCTTACCTAAATTTTTAATTTTTTTATGTATAATCTTTTAAAAAACAAAATTATTTTCGGTTCAGTTAACCGAATTTTCAAATTGTCTGGACCATAACTGAACCGAACCGAAAACTGAAAATTCATTTTGGTTTGGTTATTCGAGCTGATTTTTTTGAAAAATCTATTCGGTTAACCGGTTTTTCGGTTCAGTTTTTTCAATTTTTTCATTTAGGTTTTCGATTTCAGGTTTTTTTGCACATCCCTACATCCCAATACTATCTGTCAAATTTGTCATGCTCCAGTCTATTATACGGATGCTTGTCCTAATCGGTACCAAGCTCACCAACAACCACTGCTTCCTACATATGCTAAAGTCAGTTCTGTTGATGCTGGTGAACAAATCCGGTATCCTGACTCTGCCGCTGCTTCTCATATGACACCTTATGACGGTGGGCTACTTACTAAATCTACTTACTCTGGCTCTAGTCTTATTGAAGTTCGGAATGGAATCTTATTGCCCGTTAGTCATATTGCCATAAACTATTTCTACTCCTGTGACGCCATTACACCTTCCTCATATTTTTTAGGTTCCGTAGCTGCATCATAACTTATTATCTATTAGGCAACCCTGCCTTGACAACAACTGTAGTGTAATTTTTTACTCGTTCAAGGACAACACCACAGTGATGTCTTATTATAGGCTCCTAGTGTCGGCAATGTTTATCTAGTTTGTCTTCTTATTGAAAACCCCTTGGTTTCTGCTAACCTGGCATTTAGTATCTCAGGAGATCATTGGCATTGTCAACTAGGGAATTGCGGAGCTCGTGTACTTGTTGTTTTAAAGAAAAAAATTGTTTGAATGTTTCTTCCTCATTTCATGATAAAGATGTGACTTGTCATTTAGCCAAGTCTCATAGACTTCCTTTTTATTTAGTTGAACATTGCCCAATTGCTCCTCTTAAGTTAATTCTTTCTAATATTTGGTAGTCTCCTAACCTATCTCATCAGGGCTATAAGTACTGTGTCTCCTTTATTGATGATTTTTCTCGATTTATGTGGATTTATCTCATTAGACGGAAATCTAAAGTCTATATGTATTTTGCACTTTTGAAACTACAAATGAGTATCTTTTCAGTTGTAAAATTAAGATGTTTCAGATTGATGGGAGAAGAGAATTTGATCAAACTAATATCCTTGACCTCTTGTTTTTAAACACAGTATTTATTTCAAAAAATCACACCCCTAACACAGAACAACAAAAAAGGGTGGTTGAGTATAAGCATCGGCATCTTCTTGAGATGACTTGATCGTTTCTTATTGATGCATCGCTTCTTGTCACTTTTTGGTTAGATGTGATCTATGCCATCGTTTTTACCATCAATAGGCTTCTCACCCCTATGTTACATGACAAATCTCCATATGAGGTTTTATTGGCCAAAATACCTGATTATAGTTTTCTAAAACCTTTGGATGTGCTTGTTTTCCACACTTGGGTGCTACCTTTGCAAATAAATTGTCTCCTTGATCTATTCCCTATGTGTTTTTGGGATATGCTCTTTATTATAAGGATTATCGCTATTTGGATGCCCTTACAAATCATGTTTACATTAGTCATCATGTTTGTTTTCATCAAAGTGAATTTCCTTTCTCCTCGTTTGCACTTCGAGCTCCTTCTGTTCGTAAAATTACTCCCTTTATCCTTGATGATGTATTAAGTCTAGCCCACACTACCAAAGTTGTTGCTACATATCCTAGTCCTTCCTCTTCCCTTCCCTTACCTACGGTCTGCCCTAGCCCATCCTCTCCGTCTTTGGGTCTGCCCTATTTTGTCTCAGTCTCGACCATAGAGGAGTCTGCCCAAACTGCTCCGTATTCTCCCGTATGCTGTTTGTAGGCTTGCTCAGCTTCCACCACCCCATCCGTGTCTTCTCCTGCTGTTGGGTCGCCAGTGTTGTCCAATCCAGCTCCTCATCCTAGCCCATTGAACCTAAGCTTGCTTTTTGCCTCTAGCGGCCCATCTTCCAAGCCCAGTCTGTCTAGCACTAGCTCAGCGCCTAACAGTTCTTCGCCATTTTAACCTAAGCCTTTTGATCCACGCATCACTCCCAACCCATTACTAATATCCATAGGATGCAAACACAATCTAAGTCCGGTAATCTTCAAGCCTAAACGAATTCTTTCTCTTTCCACTTCTCTAGCTGGGCCTGAACCTACTTCCTTCACCCAAACCTCTAAATATTCACATTGGAAGCAAGTTATGGCAGAACAGTACAATGCACTTATGGCTTATGGTACTTGGGATTTATTTCAACCCCAACCTTCACAAAACCTAGTTGGAAGTGAGTTTATAGAGAGAAATTTCGATCTGATGGTTCTGTGGACAGGCATAAAGCACATTTGGTTACTCAATATTTTTATCAGCACGTAGAGATTGACTTTCTTTGGCTATTTCTTCTAATTTGTCTATTCATCAGTTAGACATCAAAAATACATTTCTGCATGGGCATCTAACTAAAGAAGTCTCTATGAAACAACCTTTAGGCTTTATTCATCCTACTTTTCCATATTTTGTTTATAAGCTTGAAAAGGCTATTTATGGTCTTGACCCTAGAGGCTAGTTTCATCATTTCAGCTATAACGTCCCGAGGGTTAAACTATTCCTAAATTATTGATTAGCAGCGGAAGTCCTTTGATTAGAGGCGTTACTGCCATTCTGTAATGGAACAAGGTTACTGAGATTACGGAAATTATGACAAACTTGGAATAACATACTTTCAACCATTTAAATAAGTTGTGATGCACATGTACATGTAATATGCGAGTACAGTATACCCGTAATTAGCAATGTTCAAAAGATTACACAACCCTTAAATACTTAAGGTGCTAGCTAGCCTATGAATCACTGTGAACTCTTGGCTAGCGAACTCTAGCACAAGGATTGGGGCTCTACTTCACTTCTTATTATTCTCTGACTTGCCAGGCGGACTGTTCACTAATCCCTTACCTAAAACAGAAAATATAAAAACATTCAAAATATGAGCCGAAACTCAGCACGCGCATTTCTATGCAGTAAAATAAGCTTTGAGTTAAATTAGTTGGGCGCCCGCATTTTAAAACATTTTGCTTTGCAAACAGGAGAGAGAGAGTGTGTAATTAAAATTGATTTGCCAGTTATTATCTGGATGTGGACCCCTTATTGACGCCTGTGTCGATCTTGAGATAGGTGCACACCCTCAGGCCGATCGTAAAGCCTGAGTTGCAGCTGCGCGGGTAAATTGAAGGGTATAAGCCCTGATGATTGATAATGGATGGGGCCACTTGATTATGTGACAAAACATTGCATAAAATGATTCATTATATGATTATCATCTTGAATTTGCATAGTTGGAGAAACATGTGAATTTTCAAAGAGCACAGGCAATATACGTACCTGGTTTTTGAGAATCTCTCTCCTTTTGATTGAAAATCATTGTTGGCAGCTTGAAGCGACTAATGTGGCCTTACTTCTGCTCCAAATACGTAATTATTCTTGATTAGTGAAAGGTTTAGAAATTTTATCATCTTTATTATCTTAACGAATAATTTTAAATCTTGTGCCTTCCCCCTTTTCTTTTTATTATTATGCAACAATCATTATTAACTGAATTAGGTTCCATTTCATTTTTTTTTTGTTCCTCTTCCTCCCATGCCCAATAATCTTTTAATACATAGAATAATGACATAATAGCATGATTAATCTTGAGTTTGTTACTAATGGCATCATCGATCATTATTATCTTTACCATAATCACGATTGTTGATATCATTATGTTTGTCATTTTCCTCTTTAACAATTCACTGCTTATGATACGGTTTAAGATGGTTTAGGCTTTACAGATTTGGGCTCATGTTCATGTTAAATTCCAATTATAACACTATCCATTAACGAAATAGAGTTGTAAAGACAGATTACTAGGTAGCTCCAAAACCGCAAACTATTCAATCCTTCCCATTTTCCTTTAATAATCAAAAATAATCGAGATTTAGAATGTCACCAAGTTTCACACTTAGTTCATGACCTTCCAACCCTTAATACCACTCCATCTCCTTCTATTTCTAGTTGACACCTAATTCCTATCCACACAACCCTTCATGTACCTACTCTCCCCTTTGATTTTCATATTTAACCTATTTAAACACAAAGAGGCAACATAATTAACCAAGAACCTAAATCACCATGTCCATGATTGTACATTTCCAATACATGTACAAACCATTAACTCCCCCTTAAATACTTCTTAGTATTAATTAAACATAATTAAAACACTATAAAGTAGTTCAATTGTCTCATCTACATCTCAAACGTTTACCTTACTTGCTGATTTATGATAGCAGGCACCCAACCTTAATCACTCAATTCTCATTACTCTCACCTAAATATTCATTATATTTTGCTTAATCCACCAATTAACCCAAAATTCATCTTTTATCTTCATTTAAACCACAATTCTCCATTACTTGGTTGGGGTCAAAACATAACCTTTGTTACCCTCATGTATATATACTTACTTTCTCTTTTTAATCACCAATGAACTAATTAAGCACTAATAAACCATATAATTAACTCAAGTGTGCCCAAGCCATAAAACCCTAACCCTCCAATTCATAACTAGAACATTACAAACATAATTCATATATCTAGAATTCACAAGTTCTCTCAAATTTTTCATGAACCCAATCTGATAATTATCATCATCATCATAAACAATCTAAAACCAAGCATCATCTTCAACCTTCACTCTTCACTTCCTCCACCTCCAATTCAATCCAAACATCCAAAATAACCCAAGAAATTCACAAATATATGCTTATCAATGACAAATACACCATTTACAACCCAAAAATTTCAGCATAAAAATCAAAATTGAATAAAGTGGGAGTTAGGGTTCTCACCTTTCAACCCATTAAAATCACTCAAACACACACAAATGAGGGGAGAGGAAGGTCGGCTGGCGGACGACAGGCTTCCGTCAGCGGTTTTCTGTGACGGTGGTTGCCGGCGAGTGGTGGTGGAGCGCGGCCAAGGGCGGTGGAAACAGGGGAATGAAAACAGGGGGGTTGGGGTCTGGCCAGAGAAGACGCAGGGGAGGGGGTTTGGGTTTTATGATGCTTAATTGTTTAGTGGTTTATTAAGTTTAGGTAATTTATTTCATTATTCTTCTTTCCCCCCCTTTTTTTTTCTCTCTTTTCCTTTCATTTGATGCCACATACCCTAAACTCTAGATTTTTCCCATAATTATCCCATCCCCCTTTTTATTTCTTGCTTTATCATCATCATTATTATTATTATTATTATCATTATCATTCATTATATATCTATATATATATATATATATATATTATATATATATATATATATATATATATGTATGTATGTATATATAGATATAATTATGTATTTATGTCGATATAAGTGAAATAAAAATTTTAGTTAGAATTAATAAATTTAAATCTTACATCATTCAGATATAAATTTGGAGAAGACATTCTCAATTCCTTTTTATGATTATTATTATTACATTATTACTATAATTATTCATTTACTATTATCATTAGTACACAAATTAGTCCTTTAACAATTAGGCATTCAAATATTTATTAGAACTTGAATGAATTCTTTTAAGAAGCATTACAAGGTTCATTTCGAGGCCACGTCATCGTTTCAACCTGCAATATATATATATATATATATATATATATATATATATATATATATATATATATATATAAATAAATAAATAATATATATATATATACACACACACACACACACACACACACACATAAAGTGATAAATCGAAATGCGGCGCCCAACTTAATTAATTTGTGAATAGCGTGGTTTTGAAGTAATTAATAAAAATTTTAGGGCCGGGTTGTTATAGCCTTCCCCCCTTAAAAGAAGTTTCGTCCTCGAAACTTGCAATTTGAAAGAAACCTTGTCTTTACCTCAAATAGATATGGATACTTGCTTCTCATGTCCTCGTCAGTTTCCCATGTAGCTTCAGATGTGTTATGATTGGTCTACAGAACCTTCACTAGGGGAATGCTTTTGTTCCGAAGCTGCTTAACTCTATAATCTAATATCTGTACGGGATGCTCCTCATACATCAGGCTCTCAGCAATTTCCACTGGCTCTGTTATGATGATATGATTCGGATCTGGAACATATTTTTGGAGCTATGAGATGTAAAAAACGTTGTGCACGTGCTCAAGTTCTGTGGGTAAATCTAATCTGTAAGCCACCGGGTTTAATTTCTCGATAATTTCATAAGGCCCAATATACCTGATACTTAACTTGCCCCTGACGTTAAATCTTCTAACTCCTTTAATTAGGGACACCTTTAAAAATACCTTATCTCCCACCTAAAACTCTAATGGTCTTTTCCTTCTGTCTGCATAACTTTTCTGTCTGCTTTGAGCTGCTTTGATATGTTCTTGAATTTTTCTTATCATTTCAGTGATTTCTTGGATCAGTTCAGGCCCTAAAGTTAATGCCTCGTCAAGCTCACTCTAACACAGTCGAGTTCTATATTTTCTTCTATATAATGCTTCGAAAGGGGCCATCTTAATGGTGGATTGATAGCTGTTACTGTAGGAGAACTCCACCAATGGTAGATAGTCTTTCCACTTCCCTTGGAAGTCAAGTACACATGCTCTAAGCATATCTTCTAGGATTTGATTCACCCTTTCAGTTTGTCCATCAGTCTTAGGGTGATATGAACTACTAAAATTCAACTTAATGCCAAAGGCCTTTTGCAAGGCTTGTCGAAATCGAGCCTGAAATCTTTGGTCTCGATCCGACACTATATCCTTGGGTATGCCGTGCAGTCGAACTATTTCGTTGACATATAGCTGTGCTAGTCTTTCTATGCTCCAAGTATTGTGAATGGGTACAAAATAGGCAGATTTGGTAAGTCTGTCCACGATCACCCAAATGACATTCTTCTTTGAAGCAGAAAGGGGCAATCCCATAATAAAATCCATTGAAATTGAATCCCATTTCCAGGTAGGGATTTCTAGAGATCTCAGTTCGCCTCTAGGGCGCTGGTGTTCAGCTTTCACCTTTTGACATATCAGACACTTATCGACATACTCTGCGATCTCTCTTTTCATGTTTTCCTATCAGAAAAATTATCTTAGATCCCTATACATTTTTATTCCTCCTGGGTGTACTGAGTATCAGGTATTGTGGGCTTCCTCTAGAATTTTTCTCTTTAACTCGTCATTATTAGGCACGCACAATCTGTTTTGAAACCTCAAGGTCCCATCTTCATGTATCACGAAACCAGGCGATTTTCCTTGTGCGACATTGCACCTAATCCTCTCTAGCCTTGCATCCTCTTTTTGACTTGCCTTAATTTCTTTTATTATGGAAGGTTACATCTCTAGTACTATCACAAATCCAGTTGTGCATCCTAGCTGCACCAGCTCGATACCCATGGTTTCAAGGTATCTTGAAATTTCAGGTTGAGTATGCATCATAGCATTTAAACCATGTTGGGTCTTTCTACTAAGTGCATCTGCTACTACATTTGCCTTTCTAGGGTGATATTGAATTTGCAAATCATAATCATTTAGCAGCTCCAACCAACGTCATTGCCTTAAATTGATCTCTTTCTGAGTAAATATATACTTTAGACTTTGGTGATCAGTGTAGATCTTGCACGGCACTCCATATGGGTAATGTCGCCAGATTTTTAAAGTGGGGTAGTTCTTTTCATAGGGCTTGAGTTCCCTAGAGGCGTAGGCTATTACCTTGTCATCCTGCATTAGGACACAGCCTAACCCATTCTTAGAGGCATCACGATAAATAGTGTACTCTTTTCCTTCCTCAGGCAAGGTAAGGATAGGCGCTATTGTTAAGCGTCTATTTAGTTCTTGAAATACCTCTTCACATTTGCCTGTCCACTCAAATTTAGTGGTTTTCTTCAACAAGTTGGTAAGTGGGGATACAATCTTCAAGAAATCTTTCACAAACCTTCTGTAATATCCTGCTAAATCCAGAAAGCTCCTTACTTCTGTCACATTAGTGGGCCTAGGCCATTCAACTATCGCATTTATCTTCTGAGGATCAACTTTGATCCTTTCCTTAGTGATCACATGTCCCAAAAATGTCACTTCAGTTAGCCAAAACTTACACCTTTTCAATTTAGCATACAACTGGTGTTCCCTCAAGGTTTGCAACACAGTTCTCAAGTGATTTACATGCTCCTCCTTGTCTTTGGAGTATATCAGAATGTTATCTATAAAGACCACCACAAACTTATCCAGATAAGGTCTGAAGACTCTATTCATGAGATCCATGAATGCGGCAGGAGCATTTGTTAGCGCAAAAGGCATCATAGTAAACTTATAGTGGCCATATCTAGTCCTGAAGGCCGTTTTGGGAACATCCTCTGGCTTAATTCTAAGCTGATGATAGCCAGACCTTAAATCAATCTTGGAAAACACCCCGGCTCCTTGTAACTGGTCAAAGAGATCATCTATTCGTGGCAAAGGGTACTTATTCTTAATGGTGATCTTATTCAACTCTCGATAGTCCATGCATAGCCTTAAGGTTCCATCCTTTTTCTTCACAAACAACACTGGAGCTCCCCATGGTGAAACACTTGGCCTGATAAATCCTTTTTACAACAACTCATCCAACTGGATTTTCAACTCCTTGAGTTCAGTTGGTGCCATCTTATATGGGGCCTTTGAGATAGGTTGTGCACCAGGAATTAACTCAATCTCAAAATCAATATCTCTTTTAGAAGGGAGGTCCGGTAATTCCTCAAGGAAGACATAAGGAAATTCACAAACTACCAGGATATTCTCTATTTTTATCTCCTTTTCTTTAACTTCAGTGACATAACACAAGTAGCCCATGCATCCCTGTCTTAGCATCTTGCTTGCCTTTATGGTTGAAATTATCGAATACTCTTTCTTAAATCTTTCTCCATAAAAACATACCTCTTGACCTTCTGTATCCTTTAAAGTGACTTTAAGGTCCTTATAGTCTATGTTCGCCTCATAAATGGTCAACCAGCTCATTCCCAAGATCATATCAAATTCTAATATATCAAATTGAAGCAAGTCTCCAGGGAACTCATGCTCAGCTATTACAATAGGGACATGCTTATAAAGGACAAGACATTCTATTACTTACCCGTTTGGCAAACTAATTCTATAGTTCACCCGCTCTTTATTTTATTTCAAATTCAATTGTAAAGCAGCTTAGGTGGATATACATGAATGAGTTGCCCCTGAACCAAATAAAACATAAAATGATTTTAAATTTAAAAAGAGAGCTCCAGTGACAACCGTACCAAAAACTGTGGCTTCCTTTTTGCTCATTATGTAGGCTCGTCCTGCCGTTGGGGGCTTTGAGGGCAAACTCCCTTGACGTGGGAGTCGTACTGGCTTTACAACTCTCTTTTCTACAGCCTTCTGTCTTCTAGGATAGTTAGCAATTGAATGTTCTGGGCTTCCACACCATATACACTTGTTAGTACCTATACGGAACTCAGCTGTAGTATGGTTTGTTCGCCCACACCTAGTACAAGGCCCCTTTGATGTCACTGGATGACTCTTGTCATGGCCAGCAGCGGGTTTCTTCTGTGTAACACTCTCACTTGATGTACCGCGATCATTCCACTTCCTCTTCTGGTTTCCTGGGTTCAAAACCCTAACTCACCTTTCACTCTCTCCACCTCAGCAGCTCTTTCATACAACTCTTGATAAGTTTGAATTGGCTGGCCTACCAATTGATTCCTAATATAAAAGGCTAAACCTTCCTTAAACCTTCTCATTTTCATTCTTTCTGTTACCAAAAAATCTAGAGTGAACCTTGACAACTCCATAAACTTACAGGCATACTGCATTACTGTCATATTCCCACTCATCCTCAACTCTATGAATTCTTTCTCCTTCTATTGTTGGACAGTGATTGGATAGAACTTAGCCCTAAGTTCCTGAAGAAACTTAGCCCAAGTGAGTTCGGGTCCCTGTAATTTATCTTTCACAGTACTCCACCAAATGTCTGCTTCACCCGTCAAATAGAAAATCCCTATATTTACTTTTTTCTCTTCAGGCACTTCAACTACTGCAAATATCTTTTCCATTCTCCTAATCCAGTCCTCCAGTTCTACAGGGTCAAGGTTTCCATCATAAACCTTAGGGTTGCGTCGAGCGACCCTATCAGCTAATTTGTCAGACTTTAAAGAGTTTTTTGGAAGTACAGGAGGTGTAGGGGATGCAGGAGGAATCCTTTTCATCAGTTCAATGACTAAATTCTTCCAATAATTTAGGTCCTCTATACTACTAGACACTTCCAAGGCCATTGTTAGGCCTCCACTAGGGTCCTGCTGGGGGTCCTCATTTACCCGATTGCTTGAACCCTGGGACTCATTTTCCTTACTATTCTGATTGTCGTTCACAAGCTCTGCCATACTGTAAGACTAAACCACATAACCAAATTTATTATCTCGAATTGCATAACATTATCACAAAACAGTAATCATTCAGAATCACAACTCACTTTAACTCAAACAGTACCTTTATTGTATTGCATATACATATACATATATATATATATACACATCTGGAAAGTTCATACAAAGTCAAAAGAATATTAAAGCATTTCATGATAACCTTTCCCACCTCCTAATTGAGGCTCCTAACCCAGTCACCTACTGAAGTTGTCTTACCGAGTCACATCCGCCCTGAAACCAAAAAAAAAACAAGCGCGGAAACCTTACCATAGCTAGTTAAGTTAACCTACCTATATACACTATATATACATGCCATTAAAAAAAGAATATCACACTGTACCAGTTGTCGGAAGCAAAATAACCCAAAAAAATCTAACCCCTAAATAGGGGTAGGGCTATGCCTAATGATCCCGAGAGGGATCGTAGTTCGGGTCAGAGGAGTCGTCATCCTCCTCCGCTGAGTTAAAATCTTACATCTCAGAGTCCTCTCCCTCAAGATCACTGCCCCCTCCTCCACAGGCTCATTCTCTCCCACTTCCTCTTCAAGCCCCTGCTCATCCTAGACTAGCTCCATCTCCTCCTCACCCGAGCTCACTTCTATGATCTCTGGAGAGCTAGGTACATCCTCAACTATATGGACGTCCTCCTCTAAGTCAGCCTGCGGAGGGGCAGGTAGCGGCTGGACTGGAGGCTGCGGGGGCAGTGGCCCCTAAGCCGGTGGGGGTGGGGGTGGGGGTGGAACAATAGGGGAATGCACATCCAGTGCAGGGAATATGCATGGGAGGATATCATAAGAAATGCCCCGCAATTCAAACTCCTCTCGTAATGATAGCTCCCTCGTAATCACATGCCAAGCCCTTAGAATCTGGAACCTCTCCGCATCAGGCCCTGGGTCTCCAGTAACCATAAAGTTATGGTATCATAATCTGAACTCGTGTCAGGGCGCAACGAGGGGTAGGAACCACATTAGTCTACGTGCACGGGCCAATACATCGTGAAATACAGAAAATGGGTCTTCCTGCATATGGGCCGCCATGGCCGCATGTAGGATGGAGATATAAGCTGCCACTGAAGTCTGCGGTGCCATATGGATGTTATACAGGTCCGCTGGCACTCCCGGATGAGCCATCTAACATTTAAAAAAAAAAAAAAAAATAGGGAGAGAGTATAAGCCACATTTACACATAAATGTCCCTTAGGAAAACTCAATTTACTTACACTATTACCACAAACACATACACCTTAGTTTTTCAAGCATCCTATGCTCACAGTGATTGCTAACCTGACTCTGATACCATAACTATAACACCCCCAGGGCTAAACTATTCCTAAATTATTGATTAACAGTGGAAGTCCTTTGAGTGGAAGCGTTACCGCCGTTCCGTAATGGAACAAGGCTACTGAGATTACGGGAATTATGACAAACTTGGAATAACATACTTTCAACCATTTAAATAAGTTGTGACGCACTCGTAAATTTAATATGCAAGCACAGTATACGAGTAATTGGCAATGTTCAAAAGATTACACAACTCTTAGATACTTAAGGTGCTAGCTAGCCTATGAATCACTGTGAGCTCTTGGCTATGGAACTCCAGCACAAGGATTGGGGCTCTACTTCACTTCTTACTATTCTCTGGCTTGTCAGACGGACTGTTCACTGATCCCTTATCTAAAACAGAAAACATAAAAACATTCGAAATATGAGTCGAAGCTCAGCACGTACATTCCTATGCAGTAAAATAAGCTTTGAGTTAAATTAGTTGGGCGCCCGCGTTTCAAAACATTTTGCTTTGCAAATAGGAGAGAGAAAATGTGTAATTAAAATTGATTTGCCAGTTATTATCTGGAAGTGGACCCCTTGTTGACGTCTGTGTCGATCTTGAGATAGGTGCACACCCCTCAGGTCGATCGAAAAGCCTGAATTGCAGCCGCGTGGGTAAATTGAAGGGCATAAGCCCTGACGGTTGATAATTGATGGGGCCACTTGATTATGTGACAAAACATTGCATAAAATGATTCATTATATGATTATCATCTTGAATTTGCATAGTTGGAGAAACATGTGAATTTTTGAAGAGCACAGGCAATGTACGAACCTGGTTTTTAAGAATCTCTCTCCTTTTGATTGAAAATCATTGTTGGCAGTTTGAAGTGACCGATGTGGCCTCCCTTCTGCTCCAAATACGTAATTATTCTTGATTAGTGAAAGGTTTAGAAATTTTATCATCTTTATTATCTTAACGAATAATTTAAAATCTTGTGCCTTCCCCATTTTCTTTTTATTATTGTGCAACAATCATTATTAACTTAATTAGGTTCCATCTCATTTTGTTTTTGTTCCTCTTCCTCCCATGCCTAGAAATCTTTTAACACATAGAATAATGACATAATAGCATGATTAATCTTGAGTTTGTTACTAATGGCGTCATCGATCATTATTATCTTTACCATAATCACGATT